>CM076575.1:713853977-714453977 GCA_034641835.2 Pinus albicaulis | reverse complement strand
TGAATGCTTGTTAAAGTAAAGGAAAAACAACAATAACAGAGGGAGATCCCTCAAAAAAATTAGCAATGAGCTCAGAAACAACAATAACAGAGGGAGATCCCTCAAAAAAATTAGCAGAGAAAATGTCATCACTCAATTTAAATGATCAAGAAATTGAAAATTTGAACAAGGAATTCAGACTATCCAATGAGGAGTTGAAAAATAAATGTAATATTCTTGTTGCGAACTTAAACAAAAAGCTTCATTGCAAAGTTAGATTGACTAGTATAAGAAAAAAAATTATTGGTAAACAACAATTAGTAGAAACCAAAATAATATTGTGGAAATATATTGTTAATTATATTTCATATTTATGGGAATCATTTGAAGTAATTGGTCATGAAACAAATTTATTGAAAATTGAAAAAATGGCAATAGAGGAGTTTGAGCAATAATTAGGGAGTAAACCATTAATAACGAAAAGAGTCATTAAATTTATGAATTCCAGAGGTGATGAACAACTTAAAGTATTAGGGGTTCATGGCGAAACTGGTTGGGTATTAGAAACAAATAATGTTATCATTAAACAAAATTTTATCCAACAAGTGGAAGAGAAGTGTATGTTGGTTCAAAAGGAAATTAATTCATTCAATACTAGGTTTAACTTGTAAGAGGAATAGGTATGACTTCCTATTGGGACTCAAATGGAAAATTAATATCTTTGAATGCATATAAAGAAAAGTTAAACAAACATAACACAAATGATGATAAATTATTTGATATGTTAGGAGCTTTGAAAGGTGAGCATATTGTAGAAAAGCAAACAAATGATTTTTACATTCACAACGAGGTGAGTTCAATTTTTCCAATTAAGGAAAATTATCATAAGTATATTGATCTAGATTTAGTTTATAGGAAAGTGATAACATATAGCAATGGGTCAAAATGGGAGCGAATTTTAGAACTAATACTATGAATTACTCAATTAATTTAGCAAAATCCAGGAAAATGGTACAAGTTCAAGCTCAAAATTGGATGGCAGACGAAGTTTCATTTTAATGTATCATATCCTATGTTTCTTGATTTTGAAACAAAACATTGTTTCTTATTTTTGTATACAAACTAGAAAATGACTGGAATTAAGAGTTAGCTTTTAACGAAAATGAAGACTTGTAATTTGTATTTTTTGAAGCATTTTACTTTCACTCATATTTTGCAAGGGAATAATTAATGGCACTAAATAATAGCCTAATAACATAAGTAATCAATTACCTATATCATCGCCAAAGGTATAGTTGTGGTATGCCAAGCTCACTAAATGCAGTGAAAATGTTGAACACTGGTTACCATGACTTATAAGCATCTCCCTAATATTTTTTGTGGATAAAACAACATTGCATTTTATGGTAAATTATCAATGCACTTAATTACAATAATTCTTGATAATAAAGTGGAAATTACATTTAATGAAAAAGTAACGAAAAACATTAATAATAAAAAAATGACAAGAAAATAACAATTGATTTAATGTTATGTTGTTATACCAAGACACCCGGCCTATGTTTTTTTTTTTCCGAGGAAAAATTGAAATTTTTATTAAGGAAATAAAAATTTACATCTGTAGATGTTGTAAACATTTCTGAAGTTGTAGATTCACATTGCTGCAAATAAAAATTGTTCCTCTAAGGGGGCTAAAGTAAAGCACATCATCCCCGAAGGAAAGATGTATAAAACTCTCATCATCATCACAATTTTAAAAAATATGACAGTAGAAGAACATATATGCCTCCATAATAAAAAGAGAAAACAACCCCATATACATAAGTATAACTATCTTAAGAAAATTGGAAATATATGTCCAATGTTCCATATAGAGATAGGATATTAGAACCAAAAGCAAAAAGAAAAAAACTACATTTGCTAATAAACAATGGAGATAATGAGACCAGAACCCTTTAGGAAAAAGAGAGTGAAAAACATATCATCTGATGTAAGGTGGACAATCCGACACATGGATCAACCCATCCTCATAATTTGAAATCCTCCAAATGCCCAGATCCAATTGCACCTAACCTATGTTTTACTTCAACACAATAAATTTTGATGATTCATATTACTACAATCTAATAGGTTTCATTTTCATCTAGCCACAATATGTTTTCCTGATAAAATCCAATGAATTTGGTTAATCTTGATCAACAACCATGATTTTCCATCAGACTTCAACCAGCTCATGGGTTAACACTACCTCCTGTGCCCGATGAGATACAACGGTATATGTTGGTTGAGATCTGTGTCCTAAACATTAGGGGAATTTTGAGGTCTAAAATGGGCCTCCTAAGGAATTTATAAAATAATAGTGGAAATAATAAAATAAGATTTGATTACATCATCAAATTTTAGAGGGAAAAAAGAAAAAACTACTTTTTCAACTCGTATTTTCAACTTATCTCCCAAATGTTTTACTCAAATTTTGAGCGGGAGTACTCGTTGGATGAAAAATTTAATTCCTCATCGAAGGATTACCCATGTTGCATACTTTTGATGGATCCTGCTACACGAAAAATGTGAAATACATGAAAAACGTGATTGTAATCACGTTTTTTCATAAATTTATAAATTTTTTATCAGGGTCCATCGAAAGTATGCAACATGGGTAATCCTTGGATGAGGAATTAATTTTTTCATCCAATGAGTACTCTCGCTCGAAATTTGAGTGAAAAATTTGGGGAGATAAGTTGAAAATACTAGTTGAAAAGATAGTTTATTATATTATTATTTTTTAATCTTTTTACCCTTTTACCTAAAAAATGGTGAATCATCCCCCATGGTTGAAATCATCGTCTTGAATCCTGTTGGTCCTTATAAAGTTTATTTTGTTGTACATTTTTCTTAGGAGACCCATTTTAGACCTAAAAATTCCCATAATGTCTCACATTAAGCTTGAACCAACACTAAAAATAATATTTCCCCTGTTTCTGATGAGATCTAATGGTCCACTATGGCTTCAGATCAATGAACCTAGTTTTTGTACCTGGCTTGTTATGTGGGATTGTCGCCTCATTGCTAATATCAACATGTATATTAATTTAATTGACTTCCTAATTCATAATCTCTCTCTCTCTCACACACACGCACTTAATGTTAATGTAATGAAATTAATGTTTAAATGTCAATATATTATTATATAAATGTAAATAAAATGAGAATTAGGATATTAATAAAATAAAATTTTGTCAAATATTATCATAATGTGTAGTTCAATATGATTAGATGATATGAACTTTTAAAAATAAAACTTGGTGATGTGTTTCCTTCCTTCACTTCTCTTTTTAGTTAAGCGTTCTATGAAAATTAAATTTGTAGTAAATGAGAGTACTAAAATGTTTTCAACACTATGTTGATATCGATTTCCAAAGCATTCCAAATGCAACAATCATGAAGCATAATCCTATGGATTGGACTCTCTCAAGTGGGAATTTAACAAAGTTGGATATGGTTTTCAACAACCAATATTAGAAAATTCCTTTTGATAGTAGATGAGGTAATTCAATACTAGCTTTATTGATGGTAATTAGTGGAAAATGAATACCATTAAAATGGGTAGCAGTCAAATTTCCTATCAGATATTTGATGTCAATTCGTGATTTAGATGACTTATGGCTTCTCACGCATTATGAGTAGGCCTGTTGGCTCTGAACTCATTTATAAAAGCTCTAGCCAAGTAGTTTTCTTAGTGTTTTCTAGAGGTGACGGGTGTTCTGAAGGTTTGGTTTATCACACATCTGTTGTTTTTTTAATTTCTCGAGTCTTGTTGGTATCATCAATTTCGAGAATCTTTTTCCTGTGAAGTTCCTTCTGATTTTTTTTTTTGAGCCAAAATTGCTTTAAATGGAAACTTTGTCAGGATTTGAAATACAATATTGATATTATTCGCCTTATTAATTTGGAGTTAAATAAAACTGGAGTAGTTTTAGAGATTTAGCAGTTTGGGAAGGGGGGGAGGGGTTACTCTGTGTCACCCATTTTTTTATTTTGTCAAGGGATACCTTGGTGTATCTATTACTATTGAAATGATAAGAGTCAAAGAAATTGTGTAAGGAGGAAACGAAGAAGAATGCAAGAAGAGTTATATGTAGTGAGCCAAGATATATCAATGCTGACAAATAACATGTTGGAACTTCAATAAAATCTTGGCTGGCTGGAAGATCAACTCAATGCCATAATAAATGAACTATAAGAGCTCTTGTAAATCATGAATGGAGCAAATAGACCTCCATTCTAGAAGCGTGATCAAGAGGATCCCCAACCTATAGGAAGTATCATTGGTCAATAAAGAAATTGTTAGTAAATTTTGTTACATGCTCCGTACTAAAGGAAAATTATTGCAATTCTTTAGAATTAAACAATAATAATTCTCTTTAAACATATATTATAATATTCTAATAACCTTGTATTGCTTATACTTTGGCCATCTTCAAGGACATAAATTCTGTAAATTATGCCAATTTGGATCAGTAGACTAATGCAATTTTTTTTTGTGGAAGTATTTGCTTTCATTATCTAATCAAATTGTACAATTATAAATAGGTGGGAATTTTTTACTCCTTTAGGCAAGGTTTCATGCTAGTATTAACTTGAATTATTGATTTATTTAAAAATTTAACCTAATTTTTATGTTGAAAGTTAGGGAGTTGTTAAAGGCATTGCTCTACATGAACTTGATTAGTTTATTATTTTAAAGCTTGTTTAACACTTTGAAACAAGAAATTAACATACATCTTTTCTGAATTAAACACTAGAAATAATGTGAATTAGATACGTAGTGGTGTCACAACTATACACTGTGTCACTTAATTTTTGTTATTTTGTCAAGGGATACCTTGGTGTATCTATTACTATTGAAATGGTAAGAGTCAAATAAATTGTCCGAGGAGGAAACAAAGAAGCATGAAAAAAGAGCTATATGTAGTGAGCCAAGATATATCAATGTTGACGAATAACATGTTGGAACTTCAATAAAGGCTTGGATGGCTGGAAGATGAACTCAATGCCATAAGAACTCAACTAGAAGAGCTCTTGTAAAGCATGAATGGAGAAAATAGACCTCCATTTCGGTAGCATAATCAAGAGGAGCCCCAACCTATAGGAACTATCATTGATTGATAAAGAAATTGTTAGTAAATTTTGTTACATGCTCAACCAAGTTTGAAATTCATAATGTACTAAAAGAAATTTATTGCAATTCTTTGGAATAAAAAAATAAAATTTCTCTCGAAACATATAGTATAATATTCTAATAACCTTCTATCTCTTATACTTTGGTCATCTTTAAGGACATAAATTTTGTAAATTATGCCAATTTGGATCAATACACTAATGTAATTTTTTTGTTGGAAGTATTTTCTTTCATAATATAATCAAATTGTAAATTGTAAATAGGTGGGACTTGTTCACCCCTTTAGGCAAGGTTTCATGCTAGTATTAACTTGACTTATTGATTTATTTAAAAATTTAACCTATTTTTTATGCTGAAAGGTAGGGATTTGTTAAAGGCATTGCTCTACATGAACTTGAATAGTTTATTACTTTCAATCTTGTTTAAAACTTTGAAACAAGCAATTAACATACATCATTTCTGAATTAAACACTAGAAATAATGTGAATTGGATACATAGTGGTGTCAAAACTATACGCTGGCGAGCATGATAAATGCTAAAAAGACTTACATTTACTCACACAAGCGGTTTTTTTACTCAAAGGTTTAAGCTAAAATACTCTTATATATAATTTATATCTCTGTATATGGTAAATTATAATTATAAATTAAATTAGAAAATAATTTTAATAATTTAACTTAAATATTATTTTAAATTAAAAAATTTCTCATGTGCAGAAGAAAGTTTGTATTGTATTTCCATATATGCATACTTCCCAAACACACCTTCTCTCGTGCACACAACCTCTTTGGAATATCATTTATCCCCCATAAATCCTTGACTAGGTATACTCGTTGTTCCATTTCACAGTGAAATATTGCAATGTACCATTTAGAAATTCCAGGAGTTGCGAAGTAACAAGAGATGCAAGATGATGAAAGTTTGAAGTAATTTGACAAAACCATTTATGTCCTACAATATCATTCCAAATAAATTTATATGTTGTAACAATAAGAGTAGTGGAACATATGTAATGGGATTTGGGAGATTACAAAAGGCTTACGATAGGTAATAGGAATTTTACCGTCATGGTGGGGAAATTTTACACAATTTACTTTGCCAGTTTTTTGTACCAATGACAAATGCATAAAGAGGAATTGAAGAGAAAATTTATTTTTATGTCACCTCTTTAGAGCCTATATCGCTAACCATGGAGACCCTAGATGCATAAAATTATCCAAATATACCTGCTCAACTCATGTTATAAGCTCACTACCTTGTTTTCAATCGATTTCTGAAAATTCATTAACAAAGGAAATAATTTACAAACACAACCATCTAGCACAAAACCCAACATTCCACCACATCATATAATGATTTCATTCTTACGTAAAAATGATATCATCATTCCACATGGAAGTCTCTAAGTCATGCCATGTGTCGCATGGATTTGGCTCTTTTGGACAACAAAAACCCTGGATCCCCATGCTAAGTGTCACATGGATTTGGCCAATTTGGCCACCGAAAACCCGAAATCCCCATGCCATTTGTCACATATGTGGGGTTCCATGTCATCACTTTGATCCAGTTAGCGCCACCTATAACCTGAACCAATAAATATAAATTAAAACTATGGCAGAGTAGTGTTTTGTGGCATGGAAGCCTTGTTTAAGTGGTTGTTAAATCTCTCTTTCAATGTAAGTTAAAACAAATTTTTGTACATGTCAACACTTCTTATTTGCATAACTTGTTGTGATGGATATTAACTGCAAAGCCTTCTACACCTTCTTTATTTTTTCAAAACCAATAATCATTACACATTGCTTCAAATTAAATTCCATTAAGCACTCAAACAATGTCCTAATTACGCATCGATTCACCCAATAAATGTTGAAAAGGCTTATATTTACCAACAAGGGATAAAGACTTATGTTGGGGAAATTAATTGCTTAACAAAAATAACAACTAATCACCTAGACATTAATTATCAACCCGAGGAGTGTATTTTTATTTCAAGGTAATCGAAAAAATATATACAAGCAACTATCGATAGTTAATACTAGTTCTATATGAGATTTCCTATGATCCTTTAATCATATGCTAATTGAACACATATCTATCCTATGTGCACTCTTGAACTATTTCAGACCTAGAAAACTAGAATGATTAAGAAAAGTAAAACTCAAAAATAAAATAACAAAACCGAAGGTTTACTCTATTTTTAATTGAATCAAAATTCTGGTGCAGGAATGAAAAGCTAGGAAACAACTGGAATCAAATGCTAATACAAAATACCACTCGGAAGGAAAATCCATTGAAACATAAGCAAGAAACAACATAATAAATTATCACCTCTATTCTAGTCATCTACATTAATTCAACGATCAAATGCTCTCAAAATAAATCAAATACTAGTAACAACAAACTTTGTCTAAAATTAACACCAGAGAATTAAAGAATTTGCATACACATTTCAAGGAAATAATAATTAAAACTAGAGTATTATAAACTTTCATTACCATAAACTATGTATAAAATAATTACTGGAAATAATATGTTGACTAATCTAGATAATAATGTTAATTTTCAGAGTAACAACAAGTGAAGAAAACCAAACTCAAAACAAATTTATTTTACACAGAGAGATAACACTTCATCCAAGGCAGCAAGCCTAAACTACCAAGAGTCAGCCTACCTAAATTAAAATCAGATCAATAAGAAATGCTAAGCTCCATGGAAAAAAAAATAGTAAGAAAACTCAAAAGTAATGACACTTGAGATATAGTTCTTAATCTACTTCATGTTCAACATTCCCCCACCCCGCCCCCTTCCATCTTCAATCTTTGTCTTTATTTAAAGACACAAAGAGCACAGGGAAATTTACAACCGAACTGATTATAGAATGATTTACATTACAATTTTAGGTTGATTAAAAAATATCAATAAGAAATATGAGATCTGAAATATCTCTCCATCATCATTCAATTAAAACAAGTTGAATCTAGTATTGCAATTGGGAGAATTTGGAAAACGACCACAATAGAAAATCTAGGAAAATCGCCTTCAAAGAACCATGTGTTACACTCAATCCATAGATAATTTTGCAAATCCACCTGCAGATAACTAAATTTGCTCGTTCTTCACAAAACCCGTGTCTCGGATATTTGTGATTCATCTTCATTTTCCCTTAAATTAAGAGACAAAATTATCACTTCTTATCTTAGCGAATTTCTGAGTTGGAACATTTGACTATGTGTTGGAGCTCATGTTTGCAATCTTCAAGAGATCTTGGAGGCTAAAATTGTGAGTGATGTTATAAAAAATTCATTCATAAACGATCATTGGAAAAATCATCCATAATAATCTTTAATATATTAAAAATAAAGGAAAATAAACACTACTAAACCACAAAAACATGAATAAGCATGATATGGTATTTTATGAGAATTTGTGATAGATGGAGTGATAAAGGAGAAATAGAAAAATATGAAATGAATGTAAAGAACTTATAATAATAATGACAATTTAGTGGCACAAAAACTTACTTATATTTGTACAATTACAAATAAGTGGGACTTGTTCACTCCTTTAGGCAAGGTTTCATGCTAGTATTAAGTTGACTTATTACTTTGCTTAAACATTTAAACTGATTTTTCTGCTGAAAGGTAGGGTATTGTTAAAGGCATTTCTATACATGAACTTGATTAGTTTAGTACTTTAAATATTTTTTAAAACTTTGAAACTAGCAATTAACATACATATTTTCTAGATAAATGCAATTAAACACTGAAAATAATGTGAACCACATACAAGGTGGCATCATAACTATACACT
Organism: Pinus albicaulis; assembly: GCA_034641835.2. Classification (NCBI taxonomy): domain Eukaryota; kingdom Viridiplantae; phylum Streptophyta; class Pinopsida; order Pinales; family Pinaceae; genus Pinus; species Pinus albicaulis. Next base: position 714,445,005 of record CM076575.1, on the reverse strand, counting down.
GGCTAGCATGATAAATGTTAAAAGTACTTACATTTACTCACACAAGCATTTTTGTTAGTCAAATATTTAAGGTAAAATACTCTTATATATAATTTATAACTCTATATATGGAAAATTATAATAATACATTAAATCATAAAATAATTTTAATTTTTTAACTTTAAAATTATTTTACATTAAAATAATTTCTTGAATGTGGAAGAAAGTTTGTCTTGTTGTTCCATATACACATATGCCTTACACATCCCTTCCTCTGCATGCACACCCTCTTTCACACATCCTTTATCCCACGCAGATCACTGACTACGTACACCTGTTGTTCCATTTCACATTGTGATATTGCAATGTCCCATTTAGAAATTCGAGGAGGTGGGAAGTAATAGGAGATGCAAGGCGACACAAGTTTGAAGTCATTTTATGGAATAATTTATTTCCTACATATAATTCTAGCTAAATTTTTATATTGTAACAATAAGAATAACGAAACCTAGGTAATGAGAAATGATAGCTGGAAAAAGGATTATGATAGGTAGCATGAATTTTACTGTTGTAGTGAGAAAGTGTTGTACAATGTACTACACTAGTTTTTGGTGCCAATGATGAAGACGCGAGATGGGAATTGAAGGAAAGATTTATTTTCTATGTCACTTCTTTAGAGGCTATATCGCTAATCAAGGAGACCCTGGATACTTCATTTTTTTTGGATCTACTTGCCCAACTCATGTTACAAGCCCACTACCTTATTTTCAATCAATCTAAGAAAATTTATTAACAAAAAAAATCATTTACAAACACAACCCTATGGCATGAAACTCAATTTTTTGCCACATCATATGATGATGCCACTCTTGCATTATGATGACATCATCATGCCACACGGGAGTCTCTGATTCATGCCACATGTCACATGGATTTAGCTCACTTGGTCACAAGAAAACCCCAAATATGCATGCCACATGCAACATGTGTAGAGTGTCATGTCATCACAATGATTTAGTCAACGCCACCTGTACACCACCTTTCTTGCCTCATCATCTTGCATAGTGTGAACCAACAAAAAAATAAATTATGATCTATTTAAAACTGAAATTAAACAAAGGTAGAGTAGTGTTTTGTGGTGTGAAGTCTCGTTTAAATTCTTGTTAAACTTGTAATTTAATGTAAGTTGAAAATACTTTTTGTACATTTCAACACCTTCCATTTATGCAATCTACTGCGACGGATAATGGTTGCAAGTCCCTCTTCACTTTCTTGATTTGTTCACAACCAATTATCATTACATAATGCTTGAAAGTAAATTTCATTAAGAAATCGAATAATGTCTTAATTACGTGTCGATTTTCTCAATATAAATGTTGAAAAGACTTATATTTACCAATAGGGGAGCATAAATACATACCAATGTTTATAAATTTCTTAATATGTGTTAATTAACATCATAGGAGATTGATTATGTTTATGTGACATTTCATGAAAACATTTCCATTTAACAAGGAAATATGTTGATAACATGATAGTGAATATTGTATCGTTCATTATCATAATTATATTGACATGTGTTTAAAATGAAATAAAAATTTTATAACATCAAATAGTAATTTTCCTACATCAGATGCAAATTTTTTGAAACAAAATAGATTATGTTGCTCTAGAACTACATCTTTGCTTTCCCTTATTATAACAAGCACGGGGTTTCCATTAATGCCTTAACAATCATGTTTCAAATATTTTCTAAATTGACTATGAGCTATTGCTCCATGATAAACATAACACAACTATTCCTTAGAAAGTGAACATTCTATATGAGGAAATGACCACATTATAATAGAGGGAAAAGTGGAGAATAAAATGTGTAATTTACGCACATTGATATGGGGAAAATGGGTAACACATTGCAACACAATACATTAGGCATGCCAAGCTTAGTTATTTGTTGGTCAACATAAATTCATAGTGCACCGTTTAGAATTGGCGGGGAGCATGGCCTAATAGAAGTCACAAAACAAGGATTTTTAAATGTCATTCAACAAAAGCATTAATTCCTCTCATTTTCTGGTTATCACGTGTAATTGTAATTTAGGCACATTGATATGGGAAAAATGGGTTACACATTGCAACATAGTACATTAAATTCATAGTGATTTGTTGGTAAACGTAAATTCATAGTGCACTGTTTAGAATTGGTGGGGAGCATGGCTTAATAGAAGTTGTGAAATGAGGATTTTTATGTCATTCAATGAAAGCATTAATGCGTTCCATTTTCTGGTCATCACGTGTCATTGTCACAAGGGTTACATTTAAAGATCCTATCTATCGTGTTTGTCCACATCAACAACTCATCATAAAGCGCTGAAATTATGGATTAATGAAAAAAGTAAAGGTATTACGTATATAAAAAAAGCAACTTGTTATTGTGGCACACCATTAGTGTTAACCTTTGCAATTAAAGAATTAATGCATGCACCTAAACATTAACATGGGTAATTAAGGGTAATCAACTTTATTGTGGTTAAGGCATAGGTTGGAGGTCATTTCACGTTCAGATGGAATTGGCCACCACATTTTTTCAGTGAAGAGTCTAGTTTCAGACATCTTTTCAGATCTTAATGGTAAGTACTATCGAAATCATAAGCGCTTATACCAAAGTAATGGTGAAGTGATCATGTATTTAGGCCTTAAGCGAAAGAAAACATATAAAATTTAGATAACAACTTTTATTTGTTCATGTTTTAGAGTTATCATATTTCTTTGTTCATGTTATAGAGTTCTCGCAATGTTACATTTCTTATGCAAAGACATCGAAAGATAGGATAAATAAGCTCAAAGGTACAAAATATACATAGAGAAAGAATGCTAATACAATTCATTTTACTATTATTGTTGTATTGCGAGCAACAATTGGCAGTAAGAAGAAATTGTAATAGGTTCCTCCTCTCTAAAAATTTTCCAGGTAAAAATTAATGAGAGAACACAAGCTAAGGAAATACGGACTCGTATTCAAAATTCATAAGTGAAATTGAAGACGAAGCCTAAGTATTCTTGTTTCGGTGTTGCAAGAAGAAGCATTAAACAACCAACATCAACGAATAAACCCATAATATTTATGAAACCAAAGGTTCATTTTAGTACATCAAAAGGTATGAAACAAAAATTTCAATTGAAAAGCCCTAGAAACTCATAGCTTATAGGTGTAATCTTTATGTCAAGAAAATTTAAGGTACTCCTCGTATTGTAATGGAATGGACTAGGAAAATTTAAGGTACTCCTCGTAAGGTACCAAGATGAAGTTGAGAGACCTTTGTAATGGAATAGGAAAAGAGAAAAGTGACTGTGATTGTAGCTTATTCAATACTCAAAGCTAGCTGCCATAAAAGGTAACAAATTAAGGAATGGGGTGACAACAACTCCAAAATTTATTTCAAGGAATACGTAAGTATGTCTAAAGTAAAATAGTCAATCTCATATTTATGTTTTCTTAGGTTGTGTATATAACAAGTTAATGTTTAAAGAGAAATAAGGGAGGAAATGTACATATGAGAAAAAGTTTCAGAAGCAAGGGATTGTTGGTGATTGCCCTAGGGACATTTTCTTGAAAGCTGGCTAGAAATACTTCTAGTACACTGGCCTTTGAATCTTGGGAGATAGTTATTTGTAATTTCTTGTCATTTTTTGATTGCATGTAATATAGTACTATTTAAAAGAAAATTAAAGCATTATCATCATAATTACTTAAATTCATTGAAGCGTGAAATCACAATAGTCCATACTTGTATCGAGAAAAGATAGACTTTACAACAATCCACAGTTCACTTTCTTAGAAAAATCCATAATTCTCTCCCAGGGTTATTCTCTTGTTTAAATAATATCACAAAACATTGTATAAATATTTGGGCCACTTTTTCCCTTATCAACAAGTTATAAAATAAAAATAGAAAAGTAAAAGTCAATTTTCATGCTAACATAAAATTAGCATTCAACTGGTTGAAATAACTCTCTCAGAAGCATGACTGGATAACTGCCATTAAAAATGAATCTCTAGAAGATATTGTCACTACAACCTTTTCAAAAATTCATTTTTAAGAAATTCATTAGAAACATCCACCATCACCTTCTCAATTTATACTTAATCCACACATCGCTTAAATATACATGCTTTGGAAGGAAAATCGTCTGTAGAAAATGTTTCATTAGTTAATTGTTGCAAAATGAAATATGTCATATTATCTAAAAATAACAATACTTAATTTATAAAATATAAGTTCATGCTGGAAAAATAATCAACATATTACTGCAAGTACATGCATAAAATAGTTGTTATCTATCTCTATTATCTATAAACATGTTTCCCATATTATAATTTTTAAAAAAAATTTGCACAAGTTATTTACTTATATTCATAATTGTTAAGGTGTAAAAAACCATAAAACGATGACAAATATTATATGATGAAATATTTGTAATGAAAAATAATCACGTAAAATAAGTTGATAACCTTGAGTATGAAATTGTGCAAGAAAGTACAAATGCAAAAAATCAATCTCATAGTGGTGTATGTGCAGAATGAGTGCTCTGTGGAATCTAGGTTTACCAAACAAGTGTGTAGAGGCATGTCTATGTGTAGACATGTGGAAATGTGAATTGTGCCAAAGGAAAATTATTGTGCCGCAAAATAATGTGCAATGTTAAAGGCTATGCAAAATCAAAGTATGTGATAAGCTAAGTGTATATGCACAAGTAAACTGTATTCTCAATAACTGGATCTCAAACATCTATTAAGTTAGAGTACTTTCACTTTGGAGGTTAAAGGATATTGTTTAGATGGTGATGTCAATAATCGAAGGAAAATTAAAGATAAACTTGGCTCTATAAAATATTTAATCAAACTCCAAAAAAAGTTGTCGGAGGTACTAAAAATGTGGAAGTGCAGATGTCTCTTATACATGTTCCTCTTTCTGTACATGTCTAAATTTCCACACCATCACACACATTCTCCCCTCTACATATTTCTTTCACACATTTCATCCCATACAACACTTATTTGGAAATTTGTTATAAACTAATCATTTCCATTTTGGTTCCAATTTTTGCGAAGGGGAGAATGTGTGCGAGGGTGCAGGAAGGGAAGCATGCAGAAGAGACATACACACTTCCACACTTTATGCACGTCTCACAATTTTTTTTGGGAGCATGATTAAATATTTCATAAAGAAAATTTTATCTTTCGTTTTTCTTTGATTATTGACCCACCCACCTGTACAATTTCTTCCATTCTCCAAAGTGAAAATATTATTGCGACTATTTTATAAAATAAGATTATAATTTTTATTTAGGTGACACTACCAATAAGGTAGAAATCATAGGTTTTACTCAAATTGATGCACCCCTTGAAAATTTATCTACTGTCTTTTAATCAATCCAAACTAACATTGAAAATGATAAGTCATGTTGTTGCTTTTCTTGGCTAACAAATATCTCGTTTCAAGCCTTAGCTGGTGTATATTTGTTTGACAATATTTAAATCATACATGCCTTATCTTTACACATGTCTTATTTCAGACATCCCTTACTTGAGAAATGTCTCCAATACTATTTCACTTTTTAAGGCACAAGAGACTTTCTAGGCATTTTTGTAAATTATTAAAGACATCTCTATAAAATATTTAGTCAAATTCCAAAAAAGATTTTTCTAAATGTAGAATTTGTAGATGTATCTTCTGCATGTTCCTGCCTCTATACACCACTTCCGCACATCCGTACATATTATCCCATCCGCACACTTTTTCCGCACATTCCCATATTGCATAACACTCCTTTTGAACACAATTATAAATTAATTATTTCCATTTTTCTCCCGCTTTCTATGGAGCAGTGAAACTTACCTTTTTACCTTCACACATGCAACATGCATTGTTTGCATATCCATTTAAGCTTTGCATATATCCTCATTTTACATTCATTAACTCATACATTCCTTACCACTGCACGTGCCTTATTGCGCATATCCCTTAATTTCACCAATGTTAGCGTTAAGAAGTTTTTTTTGAAGAAAATAAACTTGTAACACAGGATTATAGACATTACCAAATGAGTAAGACTATCATTGTCCACTTTTTTTATATATATATAAATAAAATTGTATATCTAAATATGAACTTTCACACATGCTTTACTCATGCACATAGTTCATTTCTACATAGAAATTTTCTTTCACATATGGGTGAGAGCCAATTATAGTGATTAAGTATAGCAATTAGATTTCATTAACAACATGAGTTTGTTTTTTGGGTCATTGGATAAAGTAAATTTGGAAAATTGGATCTAGAAGGAACATCATTGTAATAAAACATGCAAAGTTGACCCAGCTCACAATTGTACCAAGTCACTAACACAATGACATAAATTTAATTAATTCATATAATGAATTGCATGCATATGACACAATAAACCATGCGGGAGAAAACCATGTGCAAAGGCAAAGTCTATGCAAAAAAATAAACCATGTGTGGAGGTAAAAAAATTTCCAATTTTTCTTTACCAATCATAGGATTTGGAAATTTGATAAATCCTGAAGGAAAGTCTATGTAAAAATAAACCATGTGTAGAGGTCAAATGATTTCTATTTTTTTTTAACAATCATGATTTGGAAATTTGATAAAATGCAAGGCAAAGTCTAGCGAAAATAAACCATGTGTGGATGTAAAACGATTTCTAATTTTGTTTTACCAATCATACGATTTGGAAATTTGATAGAATGCAAAGGCAAAGTCTATGCAAAAATGAACCACGTGCGAAAGTAAAATGATTTCTAATTTTGTTTTACCAATCATAGCATTTGTAAATTTAATAAAACAAGAAGACAATGCATGAAATTACATTGCAAAATAATATACAACATAACATAATGAGCTAGCTACAAAAAATTTATAGACTCCATGCATCTAAAAACATGAAAAAAAGCCTATCATATTGATCTAAAGCATACAGTACTAAACATAATTTACATCAAGCACTAAGCATAGAGCACTAATTATTATACCATGAAATATTTGAAATGATAATAACTAGCGTAATTCACTAAAGCACTAAGAATAAAGTGTTAAATATTATACCACAAAATCCTTGTAATGAAAACAAGTGGCATATAAACAATTGATAACATTGACTATGAAAGCATGTGAGAAAGGACAAATGTCAGAAATAAATGTGTGGAATAATGCATGTGTGAAAGAATTTATATACAGGGTGAAGATGTATCAAAGATAGAAATGTGTACGTAAGGGGAAGTGTTATGCAGTAGAAATATGTATGGAGTTTATGATTGTATGAAGAAAATCGTGCGCAAAGGAGAATTCCATGCAAAAATAAACTATCTACACAGGTAAAGAATCTGCGGAAGTAAAGCGCAAGTATAATTTTCCTGTTTCGACAATATTGCAGAAGCATGAAAAAATCGAATTTTTTTATAAATTGGAAGAAGTTAACGCATATTATGATTCAATTGCATACAACACAAAGTAAATTCGATTTAAATTGAATTTAATTATTTGTTGGAACAATTTATTAGATTTGATCAATTATGGTCATAAAATATTTCCAATACTATTTATATATAATCCAAGTGTAAAGTCATAAATCCTTCTTGTAGTTCCCTGGCACAACATCTTCTGATGACCATTGTACGACAACTATGAAAAAAACTTTCATTATCTAGTTTTCGAAATAGATAGACAAAATATTCTAGAAATCCATCATTGCATGTGCTAAGGCAAAAAAATGGATGTGTTGTAGTATATATGAATATAAGTAAATAACATAATACAAAACATGGAACTTAAATAAACAACTTCATTGGTATATGTATTTATACAATTTTAATATCTAATGAAATATGAAATAAATACACAATGTTAATTAGTGGCATGGTAAATCTGAAGTCTTAATTGCATATTTACAAGCATTGCTTGACAAAGTAAATAAAGAAACCGATCATCGTATGTGTACAATTAGCCTCTGGCGCTTTACTGTAAATTTTCCATAGATGTGTAAACTAGAAAACAAATCAATAATAGTTGATTAATCTGTCTACACAACATTTATAATATGAGATTTTTTGTAGATCACACAATAATTTTTCTAGTTTTACGCCTCTAAGAATACAATATGTTTTATTATTTTTGTATTCCTGTATCATAACTTTAGGCGATGGAAGTAGAAAAAGAGGCAACTTTGCTTGCAATTGACACAATAAACTATAGTTTCATCCATTGTTCTCAAATATGTGATTGGACTACTACATTTTTCACACACAACTTCAAAGGGATTTCTATATGCACTTGTTGCTTTCAACAATATGTGTAAATGCTACAAAATTTATATATAAAACTGAGGATTAGAAACCAAAAATCTAATATATATATATATATATATATATATATATATATATATATATATTTTGAATAAATCAATTTTCTAAGACTTTTGACTTTCTTCTCTACTTTCAATGAACATATGAATGTTGATTGTGAAGTCTAGAAAACTCTTTTCTATTTTTTAACTATATTTTTGGCAGTATGAGCAGAAATACATTTTCTTGCAATTATTTTATAGTTGATATATATATATATATATATATATATATATATATATATATATATATATATTCCTATTATTGAATAAATCAATTTTCTAAGACTTTCAACTTTCTTCTCTACTTTCAATGAACATATGAGTGTTGATTGTGAAGTCTAGAAAACTCTTTCCTGTTTTTTAACTATATTTTTGGCAGTATGAGCGGAAATACATTTTCTTGCAATTATTTTATAGTTGAAAGATAATTTGGGTGAATTTTTTCATGTACTTTAACCTATTACATATGTAACATTTGTGAAACAATACATGTAAATCATATAAGAGGCAACCAATAAGTTACTATGATTCAAACATTCAAATAAATATAAGCTTACTATTTTTATGTCCTCATAGACATTTCCATCTTTGTTTTCTAGCATGCATTGCATCCCTGTATGTGTTGTTAAATATAAATGGAACCGATTGTGCCAATAAGAAACAGATCTTGACTACGTGAGAAATTTTCAATCATCATATTTGGAAAAAATCGGTGCTCTGTGCAAATAGGAAAATGTTTTCCACGTTGTTGGAATTAGTTAGTGAGATTATTTTCTCAAGGTCACTACCATCATACTTGTGCTTTGGAATTATTTCAAAATTTGTAATAGAAGTACTAACATTTATAATAATTTTTTTCTCATGTTGTTCAATGAGTTGCATAGGCACGTAAAATTAATGTCATTTTAGCCTTCTTATCTATCAAATCTTCATAGAGTATTGTTATTTTTATATTTACTTTATACAAAAAAATTCTATATGTAACCAACATATTGCCATGGAAAATTCTTCATATTATATTGTTACTAATATCTTCAATTGATATTGGTATAAATTGGACTTTCTTTGCCTATTCATAAGCATTGGATTGAAATTAATTATTGACAATAAAAGAGATATAATATTTAGCTAGCTAAACTTGAACATAACTACCTTTATACCTTTGTTTCTTCTTTGTTTTTTTCTTGTTTCAACGTGCCTAATGCGATATGTAATTATGCTTGTTGTCATGTCTATTTTTTCACTTATGTCTCTTTTCATATCATTGGCAATATCTTTATTTGACATCAATTTAAAATTTGACATTTTTTTCATGTACACAAGCATTTCATTGAAATCACTACTTGAAAGGACGTTATATTTGATATTAAAACTTTAGATAAATAAATAAAATTAATTTTTACATGTTTTTTAATATTAAAATAAATATATAGAATCTCATCTATTACAAGTCACATAGGTTCACGGGACATACCCACAACTACCGGAGTGCAAGTTTTTTTATTTAAGCAAGGAGGAGGGAGAGTGATAGGGTGTTAGTAGCACGTGCATAAATTCTTCGAGAGGGGGATACATTCTACAATAAAATTCATCTTTCTTGAAAGGTCTAGTGCATAGGGAGATGTCTAAATCAATGATTGATAATTTATATCAATTGTGAAATAGGGAAGCGATTAACTCCACAAAGCGAACCGATGGGTGGGTTGGTTTCTACCACTATGTTGACTCAACGTCACATCATTTGATATCCGTTTCCAAAACAACTACATAAAAACCATGTTACAGATGGCCCAAATTTTCTTTTGAACACCGTGACATAAAGCTATATCATATTTTTGGACACAAAGGGATTTGGAACCTTCCAAAACTGGAACCTTTACTATCATAAGATATTAACGATAAGTGAAAAGAATATTTTACCTTGGATTCTGTTTCAATAATTCATCATGAATCCAATTCACCTTGTCTTGTTACAGTTGCCATAAATTCATAAGTTGTTTACTTTATTTCAAAACGAAAGCAAGTGTTGATGTAGCTCTGATTCAAAAAAATATTTAGTGAAAATTACATGAAGTCAATAATCTACAAGAACAATGAATAGAAAAAATGGAAATGTGTTTAGGGGATTAGAATTGGTGAAACAACAAGAAAAATTTGATAACATAGTTGATTAGAAAATAGATATTAACAGATGATGTATAATGATTACAATTAGTCTTTCATGTGATTAACTCCATGGAGCAAACTGATGATTGCATTGGACATGATATCATTATCTTGACATTGTGTTGCATTATTTGATATATGGTTTCAAATGATTTTTGCTAGAATCATTGAATTATGAATGGTCTAATATACGATTTTAAAAACTAGGGTAGAACATTATATCATATTTCAGAAGAAAAATGGATTTCATTGCAAACTATGATGACTTGGGATGGAACCTTGACTACGAAAGGAATCAATTTCTTCAAGTGATGTGAATATTTTACCTTGGGTTTTTTTGTATGTACTTTATTTTAAAACAAAGATGGGTGTTGATGTGGTTGTGGAATGATAGTTAAAATTTGGTAATAGTGGTGCTAAGATTAGATAGCTTGGAATCAATTTTTCCGAATCCCGTCTGTTCACGAAAACAAATTGCCAATAGTTTAGGGTTGAATTTTCTGTCATTAGATAGAGTTATATAGAGTGTGTAGAACTATTATTGTAGACACCACCCTCATTTGGTGATTTCATGGGATATCATCCCTCGTCACAATTCATGAGAAGTGTAGATCTTACCAAGTGATTGTTGTTACAATGAGGGCTAAAAACTCTATGGTGTAACTCAAAGTGCAAATCCCCCCTTTCCCTTATTGACGATGTCTTGGGAGGGGGGGGGGGGGGGGGGCATCCCTGAAATCATGGTGGGTCATTCATTTTGATGGGAAATCATGATCATTGTATCAAAGGGGACCCAAATCAAGGTGGCGTAGAGATGCGGAAGTTACATTTGTGTGTGTGTGTGTGTGTGTGTGTGTGAGAGAGAGAGAGAGAGAATTATTGATCGTGATTAACAAGGGGCATTGGATTTTATCGGGGACACAATTTTATTTTAAAGACAACACTTGTGATGGAGGAAATACATTTTTAGACCATCGAATCAAATGAATCTTGTCCATTTTATGTCATCAGAATGTAGGTCCATTTTAAATCCTCGTGTTGGTGAGAGCATGACGTGCACTCAGACCATCTGATTAAAGATATTTAGACCATTAAATCTTAAATGAATGTCGTTGTAATAAAAGATGAAATTGAACTTGGCACAGAGTTGTTCCCACTCAATGTACACATGAATTTGAAAGTGAACCCGACTGACAGTTGCACCCAATCATGGCACATATAATTCTATCGATAATATTGTAACTATCAAACTAAATCAAAGCAAGAAGGAACCTGAAGGATCAAATGGAACGAGATAAATACAACTAAATCACTAATTAAAGGTATTTCAAAAATGAAAGGATTGTTAGGAAGTGAGGAGAATACTATATAATTCCCTATCTATGCTATAGAATAATAACATAAAGGAATACACAATCTCGCTTGGAACTTGAGCAGAAAATAACGATCTCTTTTCAAAATGAAAACAAGTTTTTTGCATCTTTTTTATAGATACTTGAGCAGGATGAGAGGAAACCTTTACGTAATATCCTCACCATAGAGGGGGTACGAAATATTAAGTTATTAGGTTATTAATTCTCACTTTCCTGCATTCCATGCTCTTGATTCAATTGTTACAACTAAAGGAATTGCTTTTCCATCCCTAGTTTGAGTTTAAGGTGAATGTAGAAGCCTATTATTCCAACCTTTACGAAACAATCCAACTTTCCAAAGTATAACTAAGTACATTGACAGTAACCATTAAATAAAACATGTTTAGTGCAACTAGCTACTAGTTCTAAATATGTTACCTCTCACATCAATATATTATATTGTATAGGGGAGGATGGAAATTGGGCGGGCAGACCACACCTACTAGTTTTACTGCTTAACATGAAATCTTGAAAAGTTTTTAAAGCTAATATCACTAGACTATATCAAACATCCATTAAGCAAGAATTAGGCCTTAAGGACACAAAGAGATATTGCAAAGTCATTATTCTTGTATATTCTAGTTTCAGGTTCATAGTTACTAGATATAATCTAATTTCTATGCATATAGGTAAAATGCTAAATAGTTTTTAGTTTTGAAAAATTCTAATTTATAGTTCGTTGTTACATATATGAAATTAAATAATGAAAAAATATGGAAATCAAAGAAAAAGAAAAAATGTTTTATGGAAGTGTTCAAAGTACCTTTCTCCTTGTACTTGTTCTCCTCGATATGTATCTCTAAATTTTATATGTTTTATGGAAATTGAAAAAGTGTGGTTTTTAATTGCATTAAATAAATAAGTGGGATAAATACACAACAAAATATTCCCAACCTCTTTTGGTGGTTAGTAGTAAGAATGAATAAGGAAATGACCGGTTCATGGGTTGGCGTTATTCAAAAATAATGTTTTGTATGTCGTTAATGCGAGGGTAGCATGTTGTTCTTATTTGAAAACACATTTTTGTATGTGTGGGCACATTCTATTTTCTGTAATCTACCACAATGGATACTAACTGCAAAACCCTTTAGATGATTTTTATCTGGTTACATAACAGTAATAATTACATAATGTTTAAGTGTAAATGTTGGGCCAATCTGATGATGAAATGTCAATTTTCCAAATAAATGCATGAAAGACTTGTGTTTATCAGCATGAGAGCTTTTGTAAATGTTGAAAAGACTTAGATTTACTTGTAGGGAAGCTTTTGTTAACTGTAATATTAACCATTAATTAAGTTTTTAATATATTTTGATCCATATTATGGGATTTTGATTGATTTTATGTGACATTTGTCCAAAATTCCATTGTGAAACGGGAAAATATGTATGTTAAATCGGGTGAAAAATGACGTTTTATTATTTTTAGTAAAACTGAGCTCATAACTTTTGTATGTTTACAACCGGAAATCACTAGCCAATGCCTTAATTCTATTAAAAATTCAAGCAATGTCCTTATTACATATCGTTTTGCCAAATAAATACTGAAAAGACTTACATTTACTAGAAAAGGAGAATTCATTAATCATAAGATTAAGCCTTAATTAATTTTTTAATATGATTTAATTTCATTCACAGGAGGTTGAATGATTTTATGTGACATTTCGTGGAAATGTTGTCAAGAAATGGGAAAATATGTGTCAACTAACATGAAAATTAAGGTTTTACAATTTGTAATCAACCTGAGTTTGCAGTTTTTGCTCTACTAGTTTTTTTTAGTGTCATGCATGTGTAGAAGAAGTATTCTACCAACTGAAAATGTATGGAAGAATTATGTAGCAGGGAAAATGTGAGTGGAAGTGCAAAGGTGGATGTATAATGGTTTTCCCACACATCCTTTATTCCACACACTAAAAATTTAAAGGTTTTTCCACTTGTGGAGTCAATCTACGAAATGTCTATTAAATCATGTGAAAATTCACGTTTTGTAGTTTTTAATGAAACTAACTCTACAAAATTTATACGGTTACAATTGGTAATCATTACGATGTCCCGATTTCTTATCAATTCACCTAATAAATGTTTAAAAGACTTATATTTACTGGAAAGAGAGCTTTTGTTAACCGTAAGATTTAGCCTTAATTAATTCTTTAATATGCACTAATCCAGAATATGAGAGTTTGATTGAATTTATGTGACATTTGGAGAAGGCGTTTTTGTGGAATGGGAAAATATCAAGGTCGATTAATATGAAAATTATTTTTTTTCAATTTTTAATTAATTTTAGTTTAGAGTTTTTTCTATACTGGTTCTATTGAGTGTCATGCGTGTGTAGAAGAAGTATTGTGTGGGATGGAAGTGTGTGGCAAGGAGAATGTGTGCAGAGGTGCAGAAGAGGACGTATAATGATTTTACCAAACATACCATTCTCTTCGTATCCTTTGTTCTACACACTAAAAATTTAAAAGCTTTTCACCACATGGAGTCACTTTAGGAATGTAGTTTTAAAATGAAAATATAGAATTAGTTTTAAAGTTATGAGTTTAGTTTTAAAATGCAAATTTTTAGTGTAGCGTGGACCAATAGAAAAATAAACTATAATTTATTTAAAACTGAAATTAAATTATGTTTTTTTGTGGTGTGGAAGCCTCACTCAAATGCTTGTTAAACCTATCAGTTAATGTGAGTTGAAAGGGCTTTTTGTACGTCTCGACACTTCCTGTTACTGCAATTTTTTGTCACATATACTAGCTGTGGAGTGCTCTACACATTCTTAGTTTGTTTACAACCAGTAATCATTACACAATGCTTTAGGGTAATTGCTACTAAGCACTATAATGTTGTTTTTATTATGGGTTGATTCATCCAATAAACTCTTAACAAACTTTATCCGCATTACGAGGGTTTTATTAAGTTTTTGTGACATTCCATGAAAATGTTAAGGTGGAAGGGGAAAATGTGTATGTCAAATAACGTGGAAATTGGCGTTTTGTAGTTTTTTATCGACTTGAGTTTGCTATAACCATTGTGGCAAGTATAATGTGCAAAGTGATGATATGTCGCCCAAATCAAGCAAACTTGGTAGTTGCAATATGTGATTTATGGATGCTATTCTAGCCAAAATAGGTGACTCATTAGTGTTAAACTTTGCAATTAAATAATTAATCCATGTATGTTAAACGTTAACATGAATAATTATGGTAATAAAATTTATTGTGTTTAAGGCATAGATTAGAGCTCATTTCACGTTTAGACCTAATTAACTGCCACATATGTTCAACTAACAGTCTAGTGTTGGGCACTTTTTAATATCTTAATGACAATTACTATGGAAATCATAAGTGTTTGTATGAAAGTAATGGTAAAATGATAATGTATTTAGGGCTTAAGGGAATTAACACCTATTGAAATTTGGTAGTGGTTTATTTTTATTCATGCTGCAAATTTTTCACATTCCTTTCCTCGTGCTATAGATTTTTCGCATTGTTACGTTGCTTATGCTCAAAGATACAAAAGATATAAAGAGAAAAACTGCTAATGAAAACCATTTTACTATTGTATTGAGAGAAACAATTAGTGATAATAATAAATTGTAATAGGTTCTTCTTGCCTAAAATTTGTCCAAGTCAAAATGAAGGAGATAACACAATCCAAGGAAGTACGTATTCTTATTTAGAATCCAGTAGTGAAATCGAAGACAAATCTTAATTATTATTGTTTCAGTGGGGCAGGAAGAAGCATTGGACATCTTACATCACTAAATAAACCCATAATATTTAAGGCTCCAAAGCCCCAACTTCAATACAAAAAAGGGCATGAAATAAAAATTTCAATTGACATCCCGTATAAATTGAAAGCCTACAGATGTACTCTTTATGGCAAGAGAATTTAAGGTACTAATCATATTATCTCCTTAGTGATCAAATTATTGTGAATGAGGATGATGAATAATTTGAGAGACCTTTGTAATGGAATAGGGAAAAAGGTAAGTGACTGTGATTGTAGTTTATTCAATGCTAAAATTTTTACAATCACAAAGGGTAAAAAATTAGGGAATGGGGTGACAACAACTCCAAAATTATTTCAAGGAATACAAAAATATGTGTAAATTAGAGTGAAACTCAGATTTCTGTTTCCTTAGGTTGTGTATATAATAAGTTAAAGTTTAAAGAGAAATTAGAGGAAAATACATACAAATGAAAAAAAATTGAGAAACAATATGGTAAAAGTGACTTGGAAATACTCCTATCTAGTAAAATAGATATTTAAACAAAATTACATGAAATGTAATAAAGTATAAACTATATCATCATCATGATAGTATGAACATGAAATATTGAGATGCCATTGTTCAACAACAAAATTTGTGCAATTTTCACTAATTATGGCCTTTAGAATCTTGGACATAGCTATTTGTTATTTCTTGTAATTGTTTTGATTACATGTAATCTAGTTACTGTTTACTGTTTTTTCTATTTGAATTAATGTCAATATTGAAGTTTGAAATTATTATAAAAATATAATAATTATGAATTAATTGTACTTTTTTCATTGAAATTTTTTCAATAACTATTGAAAGATATGCGAGTGGCACAACATATAGATTTACCATTCATTCTCCATATTTCAAAAATGGTATTAGGGTTCTCGCATGTTGGTTTTTTTTGGGTTCCTTTAGAGTTCGATATCCAATGAGGCACGACCATGTAAGCAAGATCATGGTGTCTTGAGGCAGTTAATTCCTGTGCTAGTTCATAATTCCATGTATTGTAATTAATCAATGTCATTTTTGAAAATCAAATTGTTGATTAAAGTAAGGGAATTTATTTTTGAAGCTCAGAGAGAAAAATGGCATTGGTAGTGGGAGTTTGATCGTTATGTGGAACATCACATCAAACAAATTTGGGTCGTTGGATATGGAAGGGTTGTTGGTGTAATGAAAGATGGAAATTTGTATGGTCAGTAACATGATGCCATTAATTTAATACCTAAACATGTAGTGTGGTGTAAATGTAGTGTGATGTGAACTTTAAACGCCGAATATTTTCCATAACCGGGTTTTATTACTTTGTTCATGAGACTAATGCAAATTATTAAATGCACAATCCAATAAACCATCATTCTAAATTAATGTTATTAGAGTGATCACAACTCAAGATTTTCACAACCCAATGTATTGGTGTCTCAATAACTTAATATTTTAATATAATTATCTTTGACTTATGAGAGGTTCCAAATTTCCAAGTATTTAATCCACCGATTTCAAGATAAATAGGATGTCAAAGCAATGTATTTCTACAGTTGTACCATGATTTGGATAATCAAATATAATAGGTAATTTACACAACACGAAATTGAAAGTTCTGAAAAGCCTCCCTCCTAGTTTCAAATAGCTAGGGGAAGGTGCTTGCATTGGCAGCTCCACAAATTTCCATCCAAAATATTAGTCTCTTTTGCATGTTTCTCTTTCCGCAACATCCTCATTTAGACACCCCCTCATACATTCCCCCTCTGATCCAGGTGGATATTGGTGGCCACCCACCTATTCCACTTTGGGCCCCACCATTGTCTCTTTCAGTTTTTTTCACAACTTATTATTTTTAGCAGTTTTTTGGGTCCTGAACTTCTGGCGCCATTTTGAAGCCCCAAACAGAAATAGTATGCCGAAGTTACGTCCCTGGGATGTTGAAACAACAATTTACCCAAACGGGGCCCGTAGTTTTGCCGCTTCATCTCCTAGGGTTAGGTTTTTGGACGTTTAGAGTTCTCCATTGTTTCTCCATAATAAATAGGCCCTCGAGCCTCATTGTAATACAGTTCAGAGGTCTGTAGTCGCCACATCTCTTCTCAGATATTCGCTACCAGCACCCTAGTTATTTTATTTCCATCATGTTTGTAAGCATATTTCTGTGATTTGATATTAATGAAATGAAGCCTTATTTCCATTGTATTTCTATGTTTATGGTTATTTCTGTATTCTATTGCGTTCCTGCATAAATCTGGATCAGTGGTATTTGACTGGTCTGCTTTTTCTGGATACTTCTGTGCATGTCCCCAACGAAGTCAGGGTATAAGGAGTTAGGGCTCGATCTGGTGGAACCTTTGCAAGGTCAACCTCGAAAACCCTGACGGACGCCTATGGGGGATGAAAAGAAAGATGAGGGAGCAGGATATCCTATCAAAATATTGCTCGAGGAGGCCCTCAAAAAACAAAGGAACGCGATGATGGATAACTTTTCCCAAATCCTTCAACGACTGCCCACCGGCGGTGCATCTACATCCAGCAGCCACTTTGGAGGCGCGACTCCCTTTAAGGTACAAGTAAACTTTGACATTCCCATATTTGAGGGTCAAATAGATGCAAATGTCATAGATAGATGGTTGAATCTATTAGAAGGATATTTCTCGGTTCATGATTTTTCCGAATGGGAGAAGATTATTTTTTCACTCCTCAAAGCTACCCCCAATGTCAAGGACTGGTGAGAAACCTACTGTGAGAAAACGGACGAGACAGAACCCTCTCTGTTCTCAGCCGTACCCACTTGGAATTCTTTCTGAGATGCCATCAAGGAACAATACTATCCCGTGGGGAGCTATGAGGACAAGTACATACAATGGACCACGCTGTGGCAACAAAGGGATAAAGATGTGCATGAGCTAACGAATCTGTTCCATACCCTGCGAACAAAGTTGGGTATCACAGATTCAGAGAAAAATTTGGTGACAAAGTATCGCGATTGTCTGCACAGATACATTCAGGAGGAAATGAAGTTCCTCGACATCTCCTCACTTGGTACAGCATACCGGTATGCTACCAAGATTGAGCAGAAATTCAAACAGAAGAAGCGAGACTTTGGATCTGCGAATAAAAAGCAAGGGAAAGATACCCCCAAACTGTAGAACAAAGGACAAAGCCAAGGCATGGCAGCCCAATACAACCTGCCAAAGACACAAACAAAGAAAAACACCACGAAGCCAAAGAAGAACATGGGAAAGTGGTGTGAGTTCCATAAGAGCTCCACTCACAACACAAGCGAGTGTCAGGCCAAGCAGTCACTGGTGCCCAAGATGAGGACTTCTAAATCAGATGCATGCTCCAAATCTAAATCAGAACCTGCCAAGGTGAATGATAAAGGGAAGCAGATCATTGATGCGAAGCCCAACGCCACTATTGCCACTATGAAGATGCAGAAGTAGGAACCAGAAGATCCAGAGGAGGCAGAGCATCTCTTCCACTCCCAGATGTGGGTAAGGGTTCCCCGCTACGGTTCATTGTCAACAATGGGAGCCAAAATAACCTCATTTCAGCAGATGTTGTGAAGCGGTTGGGCTTTCCAACCACAGCACACCCACAACCATACACCATCGGATGGCTTCACCAAGGACGGGATCTCTACGTCAGCCAGCAGTGTCGCCTTCCCTATAGAATCAAGCCCTTCACAGATGATGTATTGTGTGACATTTCTCCTATTGATGTTTCTGATGTATTATTAGGCCAACCATACTGGTGGAAGCGACATGCTGTGTATGAGTCCCGGCCTCGTACTGTTATTGTTACTTTGGGAAATAAATTGTACAAGATACCAGAGGTACCACTGCCTCCCACTATCTCTTTGGTTACTACAAAACAATGCAGTAAGCTCATTTCACAAACCAGGAAATTTTTTTTCTTGATGATCTGCCCCCAGGGCAAGAAGAATACTGTGGCCATGACCTCTAGACATAGCTCCTCTGCACGACAACAACAAATGGACAAGTCTGTGGAGGAGTACGAGGACATCTTCACCTCATCCATAGGGGTGCCTCTACACTGTCAAGTCAAGCACCCCATTGACCTAACCCCAGGTGCGCCGCTACCCAATGGACCGATCTACAGGCGCTCTATTCTAGAGAATGATGAAATCAAGAGGCAAATTCGGGAGCTGTTGCAGAAAGGTCACATCTGGCCAAGTTCATCACCCTGTGGGAGCCCGATCGTGTTGGTACAGAAGAAGGATGGGACTTGGAGACTCTGTATTGATTATCGGGCACTGAACAAGATCACTGTCCAGAATAGGTACCTGATCCCACGGATTGATGACCTTCTGGACCAACTCAAAGGGACAAAATATTTTAGCAAGATCGACTTGAAGTCTGGGTATCACCAGGAACCAATCGAAACCTCTGATGTGTGGAAGAGTGCCTTCAAATCCAAGGAGGGTCTTTTCGAATGGCTCGTCATGCCTTTCGGATTGAAAAATTCTCCTACAACCTTCATGAGGTTGATGGACGACATCTTGCATCCATTCACCATCTCATTTGTAGTGGTATACTTGGATGACATTCTTATCTTCAACTATACTTGGGAAGAGCACCTCCACCACATACGAGAAGTCCTCCAAACACTGTGGCAACACAATTTGTGTGCCAATTTGGAGAAGTGCACTTTTTGTATGACCTAGGTTCAATATCTGGGATACATTATTGATGAAAGCGGGGTGCATGTGGATCCAGCCAAGATCCAATTCATTCGATATTGGCCAACCCCAACCACCCTAATAGAGCTTCGTAGATTTCTGGGTCTTGCTAATTTTTACCGCAGGTTCGTGTTGTGATTCTCTTATATCACTTGGCCCTTGAGTCAAGTCACCAAGGGAGGAGCGAAATAAAAATTCTGTTGGTCGGAATCTCAACAGAAGGCGTTCATAGAATTGAAACATCACCTCTGTTCTGCCCCAGTGCTCACATTACCAGACTTGCAACAACCATTTGAGATCGAGACAGATGCCTCTAACTATTCTATTGGGGCAGTTCTTACTCAACAGGGGCATCCAGTGGCATATCACAATGAGACATTGTCCCACACAGTTCGAAATTATCCCACTTATGACAAAGAAATGTATTCCATTGTGTAGGCTTGTCGACAATGGAAGCATTACATTTTGGGGAAGGATACAATCATCCACACAGACCACTGACCCCTGCAATTCATACAGACACAAGGGAAGTTGCAGAACGATCGCCATCAGAAGTGGTCCACCTATCTGCAACAATTTCATTTTAACATCAAGTACAAGAAGGGTAGCACCAATCATGTTGCAGATTGCCTCAGCCGACCACCAATCGTGGCCATAACCACCGATCTCAACTCTTGTGGGCATGAGACTTCTGGTTGGCCGCTTCTCTACAAGAGTGATCCAGAATTCAGCTACACATACAAGGCACTCTTGGGGGGTATGCAAGTTCCAAATTTTCACCTACAAGATGCACTATTATCTCACTTGGGACACCTTTGTGTTCCTTCAAGCGAGCGTGTCAAATCATTGGGCATTTTGGGGTCGAGAAAACAGTGGCAGTACTGCAGAAGTATTTCTATTGGCTGAACCTTCAACAAGATGTCGGGAAGTACATCAGATCCTGCACTGCTTGCGCCATTGCCAAACCGACCATCAAGAAGCAAGGGCTCTATACTCTGCTACCTACCCCTAGTAGACCTTGGGAATCCATCTCCATGGATTACATGTTAGGCCTTCCTTCTACTAAGCATGGAAACGACTGTGTTTTTTTGGTCGTCGACAGATTCTCAAAGATGGCCATTATGGCAGCCTACAAGAAGAATATCACAGCAGAAGCCACTACTAAACTCTTCTTTGAACGAGTGTGGGTGCACTTTGGGATCCAACAGTCTATCATGTCAGATCACAACAGTAGGTTCCTCAGCACAATTTGGTCCAGCCTCTGGTCAATGTTGGACACCAAGCTCACCAAGTCCACGGCTTTCCATCCCCAAACTGATGGCCAGACAAAGGTCGTCAACAGGATGATTATAGACATTCTACGCATGTACAATTCAAAGCATCCATGCACATGGGATGAGAGCCTTCCCTATGTACAACACAGTATAACCGGGCTCTCCACATCTCAACTGAACACAACCCCTTTCAGGTGGGCTTGGGATACAGGCCACCACAGACTGTATCATGAACATGCAAATCAAGAACACTCGCCGACAGAAGATCCAACTGTATCGGGTTGTCAAAACTAGCTAACTCCTGCACCAAGGCAAGTGGTTCACCAGGGACCAAGTTCAACAGAAGTTTCCTCATCTCATGGAGGAACTCAACGCAATGGGGACCATTGCTTCCTAAGAGGGGAGGAATGATCCAGGTGGATATTGGTGGCCACCCGCCTATTCCACTTTGGGCCCCACCATTGTCTCTTTCAGTTTTTTTCATAACTTACTATTTTTAGCAGTTTTTCGAGTCTTGAAATTCCAGAGCCGTTTTGAAGCCCCAAACGGAGATAGTATGCCGAAGTTACATCCCTAGGAAGTTGAAACACCAATTTACCCAAACGGGGCCCATAGTTTTGGCGCTTCATCTCCTAGGGTTAGGTTCTTGGACGTTTAGAATTCTTGATTGTTTCTCCATAATAAATAGGCCCTTGAGCCTCATTGTAATATAGTTCAGAGGTCTGTAGTTGCCACATCTCTTCTCAAAGATTCGCTACCAGCACCCTAGCTATTTTATTTCAATCATGTTTGTAAGCATATTTCTGTGATTTGATATTAATGAAATGAAGCCTTATTTCCATTGTATTTCTATTTTTATATTTATTTCTATATTTTGTTGCATTCCTGCATAAATCTGGATCACCCTCCAGTAACCTTTTTTGGAGCTCAATTAAATATTTTATAGAGCCAAATTTATCTTTATTTTGTCTTAAGTTATTGATCCAACTTCTTAAACAATTTGCTCCATTCCCCAAAATGAAAGTACTCTAGCTTAATGAAAGTTTGACATCAAGTTATTGAAAATATGGTTTACTTGTGCATAGACTCTAGCTTTGCACATACTTTTCTTCTACAAAGTCTTTAACTTTGAAAAATATTTTGTCATAGAGAAATTCACCTTTGGCACAAATTCCTACTTCCACATATCCTTACACAGTTACACTTCCACACACTTGTTCGATAGAAATGGATTCCATAGAGAATTTATTTTGTACATTTACCACTCTTGGAAATTTATTTTCTGCATTTGTACTTTTTGGAATTATTTCATACTCAAGGTTACAAACTATTTGTGTGTGATTTGTTGTCATTACAAATATTTACTCACTTATGGTTTAACAATAATAGTGAAGCATAATTAACCGTAAGTGACACACATGAAAGTCAAACAAAAACTTTAACGTTGCCACATGAGACCTTTAATGTGTTTCTTGAGCTTGCATCCTAAGTTTGTCTCTTCAAAAAAATATTACCAAGTATTAACACAATTATCTAAGAAATCGATCTCACAAAATTAAACCACTGTACCTAAACTTTTGTGCCACTGAAATTTGTGAGGAACTAAAGTATGTGCGGAATTGCACACATAAAAAGGTAATTACCACTATTGTGCATAAGGTGAGCCCAAAAGAAAAAATTTAATTAATTTTTGAATCCCTTTTTGCATTGCATGAAAAAATGGACTACCAACAAATAAGTGTTGTACAATTCACTCTGTAACCGAGATATATATTCCATGTTCAAGGTGTGTTAATACTGATGCAAATTAGTAATGGGATTTGATTATCAATGTTCTTAAATGCTTAGAATAAAAATGTCCTTAATTAAATTTTGATGTTCACACGAAGACCTCGAGTGAAATGCCACTTAGTTTAACTAAATTTTGGTTTTAATTTTCTGATCAATTTTATCATGAATGTTGTTCTCGAAACAATAGTCTTGTACACTTTTTCCATTAAATACCCCACTCACTTGTTAAGTCATTAAACCTTACTTGCGATCTCGTAGTGACACTCGACTTGTCATTCAATCACATGACAATTTCCATCTCCCATCATCTGTTACATGTTGGATCAAAACTCTTGACACTTCTAAATCGTACACTACAATACCATATCGATGAATCAGTTTCACGATGATGTGGATTTAAACTTTAAAATTATCCCTTCCACATGTTCTTGTCATGGAAGAACAACTCATTATTCACCATACAATTTGTAATAGTAGCAATGGAAAACTCGAATTTAGTTAAAAAGATAAAAATATGTTTTTTTGCGTCCTCCTACAAATTTAATTTCCTATCCCATTGGGCCACTTTCACGAACTATTACAAATAAAACCAACATGTCACACTATGACTTAGGATTAATTGTATTCAATTTCCTATAACCATGTCATTAGACCAAGTCTCTCATTAGAAAATTGATCTGGATTTATGCAAGAACACAATAAAATACATAAATAAACATAAACACAGAGATGCAGTGGAAATAATACTTCATTTCATTAATATCAAATAACATAAATATGATTACAGACATAATGGAAATAAACTAGCTAGGGCATTGGTAGCGTATCTCTGAGAAGAGATGTTGTCGCTATACGCCTATGAACTGTGTTACAATGAGGCTTGAAGGCCTATTTATTTTTGAGAAACAATAGAAAAACCTAAACATCCAAAAACCTAACCCTAGGAGATGAAGCACCAAAACTATGGGCCTCGTTTGGGTAAATTGGTGTTTCAACTTCCAGGGGACGTAGCTTTGGCATATGATCTCTGTTTGGCATGCACCATTCCTCGTTAGAAATATCTATCCAAGGAATACAAATTTTGATGTGAGAAAAATCAGTCCATGGACCCATGTTGCTCCCATTTTTCCCAAAAAACATCGTTTAGGGCCCCAAAACGGCTCTGGAAGTTCAGGACTCGAAAAACTGCTAAAAATAGTAAGTTGTACTGAAAGTGAAAAATTGAAAGAACTGATGGTGCAGGTCCAAATGGAATAGGTGGGTGGCCACCAATATCCACCTGGATCATTTCTCCCTCCTTAGGAAGCAATGGTCCCCATTGCGTTAAGTTCCTCCATGAGAGGCAAATTATGTTGAACTTGGTATTGGATTTGTCCAGGATGTCGTGGACGTGCTAGCAAACATGCTGGCGGATGTGCTAGATGAGTTCAATAAATTTTTTTGCCTTAGGTAGTACATATGTGGATTATGTCTGTGTAATCACACTAGGTATTTCAATATCAAGTGGCGGTGTGCCAAGGGTCATATCGATGGAGTGCTTGTCCTGACAGTGTAGAGGAACCTCTCTGGATGAGGATAAAATGTCCTCGTATTCCTCCACGACTTTTTCCATCTACTGTAGCCATGCAGGGGAGCCTTGTTTTGAGGCTGTGGCCACAATATTCTTCTTTCCCTGTAAGCGAGTTGTAAGGAAAATCAATTTCCCAGTTTGGGAAACAATCTTACTGCATTCTTTTGCAATAGTCAAGGAGATGGCAGGAAGTGATACTACCTCCGGTATCCTGTACAATTTATTTCCCAAATTAATAAAAACTGAACAAGGCCTAGTCTCATACACAACGTGTCGCCTCCACAAGTATGGTCAGCCAAATAATACATCAACTAGATCAAGAGGAGCAACATCACACAATACCTCATCCGTGAGTGGCTTGATGTTGTATGGAAGGCGGCACTATTGGCGGACACGGAGATCTCTCCCTGGGTGAAGCCACCCAATGGTATATGGTTGCAGGTGTGCTATGATCGAAAGGCTGAGATGCTTCACGACCTCTACTGAAATGAGGTTCTTTTGCCTTCCGCTATCGACAAGAAATTGCAGTGGAGAACCCTTCACCCACATCTGTGAATGGAGGAGGTGCTCCCCTTCCTCTAGATCCTCGGGATCCTCCTTCTTGAGCTTTAAGGTGGTGTTGAAGCCTAGAAAATCTCTGCTTCAAACATTGGGGAAAACCACCCGGTCGAGACCTTAGGACAGCCCCTTTTCCATTTGGTATGGTGGCTCCGACTGGATTTAAAGGACCAGTTTCCTTATAACTAAATGGGTTGGTGATGGATTGATTTGGATGAGTGGAAATGGGACTAAATTGACTGAAATAAAACTATCTAATTAAACTAAATTTTGATAAAGAAATTCTAACACTAACCCGGGTAATTATATGTGAATACAACTTAAGATTGTTCCAATTTAACAATAACCATGAAAATGTATTATTATTTAAATCGAAATGTGCAGAAACGAATAAAGATAACTCTGTTTAAGAAATTAAACAGAGTTATATTAGCATATTTCATTCATCATTGTATACCATCTATATATGCTTATGAAAGATAACATTTCAATTATACTCAGAAATGATATATAAAAGGAAACGTTATGAAAACCAAATATATATAAATGATAGAAAATTTTTAAACGAATATCATATAACAAAGGAAATCAACAATGAACAGATAGAAATACCTCATTCATTTTGAAGACTGTCAAATGAAATCTGATACTCTAATCCAGTAACTCTGATGTAAAATCAAATCCAAATGTACAGAAATGCAACACTTCAAAGATAATTTCAGCACAAAATCACCAGATGTGATCCTTTATAAAATATAAGAGGGAATGGAGTACAGAAATGTAAGCTCCAAGTCCAAAAAATATTACAACTCCGGATCCTTCTCTATATGCATGAGAGGGATTTAAATAAGAAATTACATAAACAGAATCCTACTACTACTGCTACAATCTATCAAATTAAAAACAGAAATGCTATCTTAGATGAAACTGATTCATTGCTTTTCTTTCTCGCTTGATGTAGACAAGTTGCAAATTTTCAGCATATCTTGGAGCCTTGGTGGATGACTCATCTCGGAATGCAGCTGTCCAGCGTAGGTGGCATTGGAAAATTCTGGAATTAAACAATCGACAGCATTTGAAAGGAATTTAATAGCCATTTGTTGATTGTTTGGCTTAATTAAATAAGTCCACATATTTTCCCAAAATATTGCTTGAATTTTGCTGATTTGTTGACTTTTATTCATCATTTCTTCTTTCCATCTGTTTTCAGTTTCTTTCACTTTAGGAAAACTGCCGGGAACACAGTCTGAAATGAGATTGATTGAATACAAGTTGTCATTGATAAATTGCGTGATATTACTCATCATGCTCCTAGCTCTTGATATTGCTCTCTCGGCTTTCATTATCTGATGTTCCCATTCTGTAAACAAGATTTCTTTATGTCTTTCTTCTATCCTAGGAAGATTAGCTTCTCTTCCTTTTTCTTTATCTTGCCAAGTAAGAAATTCAAAAATATTTTCATCATCATCATCAATTTCTTCTCTGAGAGTAATAATGTTCTGGATCAAGGATGAGGTAATATCACAAAATGGTTCTGCCTGTGATAGTTTTGCACAAAATTCATTCAATTGTTGAGACAATAGTTTATTAGCTTCAAGAGCTTCCGATTTGAATTCACTTAATTTAGGGAAATCTTTGAACCTATCTAAAGCTGTTTGAAATTCCTTTTCTTGTACAATCTTCGCATTCTTCTCATTTTGTAACAAACCTTGTAACTTGGAAATTTCTTCATTCAATTGTTGTTGTTTGCCTAAGACCTGCTCATCGACTTTCTTCTTCTCTATGGCAAGTTGTTCTTCTAACTCTTTAGACCTGAGTTCTTGATCCTGTAATCATTTTTCCAATTGAGCAACCTTTCGCTGACTTTCATTGGCTTGTTCTTCAAGAAAAGCTATATGGAGATCCTTCTGTGTCATCAACTGAGAAACTTCTGTAGCTTTATCTATTGTTGCAGCACTATATGCTCCTGCATATTGAGACAACTTAGTGAGATCCTGAGATGGATTCACTTCAGTATTCTTGTAAACAATATTCATAAATTCTTCTTGTGGAGTAGAAAACATGTCCTGATCCATCTTCCTTCTTTTTCTCTGTCTTCTAACAACATCCTTATGTTTAGGGCTGTAAAATACGTCTAAAGGAGGAATCTCCTCAATCTTCAATACAATATGCCCTGTCGGATGTTCAGGAATGATTTCAACGTCCTGATCCTCTTGTTCTTTATCTTTATCCTGCAGTCCCAATTGCTGAGCGAATTGATCATATTGTTTCAATAATTGAGAGGAAACATTAAGATCAGCAGAGTCTATAATTTTCTCAGTAGTTTCTTTTCCTCCCGATTGCATGTCTGCTTTCTCTGCATTTTCTCCCTGCTCAATGGTTTTGCTATCCGATCCTCCCTTTTGATTATGCACATTAATATCAGTACTTTTGCATTTTTCTATTGTTTAAGCAGTGGACTGCTGATCAGTATTTCGATCGGATTTACTATCACTATTCACTTTCTGAGCATCAGGTTTGCCATCAGTGCTCACCTTCTCAATATGTACAGTTGGCTGGTTAATAACCGATTGTGTAATGACTTTACCGGCAGATGTTTTTCCTGGCGTTTTTCCAGATGTACCCTCTATCTCTGACCCTTGTATAGAAATTCTCAGTTGGTCTAGAGGAACTCTCAACAATCTTTGACTTCTGAATAACAAAAATTTATTCATTTCCTCCTTCTGGAATTTAGACTTGGCTAAATCATAAACTTGAGGAAAATCATTCAACGAAACAAATAAATCATCAAACTCATCTAGTTCATGCTCAAATCAAGCAATTGAAACTGAAGCAGTAACATTAAAGGCTATCTGTCGCGGATCATATTGTCTCCCTGGAATGGTTGCAAATTTACAACCCTTTATTTTGGCGACTTCCTTTTCTGCATGTTTGAAGTCATTTAACGTAAACTAACCACAATTGAATGGGAATAGAGGCCACATTCTCTTCTTACTATTGTTTAAAGCTCTGGATATTCCTTCAACTGTTAATTGATAGGAAATTTCCTGGGCGAGAAGTTTGTCTGGAACAATAAGAGGAAGAACATGGGGTTCCACAATACTCCTAAAAATCCTGATGTATGTGAATTTCTCCTCTCCAAACCAATCTCCTATTGAGGATAAGTCGGCTTTAGCTTTATCAGAGAATCTAGGAGGGAAGCGATTGAAAATGGTTTGAAAGACAGGGATAAGGAAACCATGGCATATTCTATATACATTGTCTTGGAAATGAACTTTCCAAAGAAGTTTATGATATATATGAATTGGGGTAGGGTCTTTGGGAGTCCATTTCCATCCTAACAAGGGAAACTCGGAATTAAAACAAAGAGCATCTAGAATATAGGCACAAAAGAAGAAAGGAGTGGAATTTCCAGCGGTTTTATCTTGTCTGTACTCGAGTATTCTATTAGCCATTCTATCAGAAAGAATAACAGCCCAGTCCATAATGTCGGAATTGACAACAGCTAAGATTAATGGGACCATTTGTATAGAAAACCTAGCGGAATTATCATTACCAAATAATATACACATCATGGTAGCGGCATAGCAATACGGAGGTAAGAGGGAATCTACAGAATACATACCGGATGCTTCATTTCTGTGCTTCTCAGGATTTTTCCTCCAATCTTTGATAGGATCAGATTGAACTTTATTATTATCAACAAACTCTTTCATAAATTCTTTATTATACACCTTCTGCAGATCAGGAAGATGATACATTGCCTTAATGTCTTCTGCTTTAAACGACCCAAAAGACACTCCAGAACCTGAAACAAACGTTATGTCCTTTATCTTCACACTATCGATGACCCATCGAATTACATCATAATAAGGCATGATGCTTGCTCTGGCTGCAATTCGATGCAAAAATGAATTTGCACGTGATTTTTCAGTAATCTCAGAGTCGGAATCTGAGCTATCTTCGTCTGGAACTGATGCCTTTTCCACTGTGACTTTTGGGTTTTCTTTCTCCAATAGATTGTAAACTCCTTCCCACGTCATTCTTCCGAGCCCTTGGCATGATGTATCTGTAACTAATCTCAGTTTTGTTGGCTTTTCTTTTGAGACTGTAGGAGTCTCAACAAACTTAACATGAACAGCAGTCTTGGCTCTTCTCGCTCTCTTTGACATTTCTACGTTTGCTATTACTTCTCTTTGTCTATGAATGAAAGGGCTTGGTGTTCCTTGGCTCTGTAAAACAATAAAATTTCAGTCGTGACAAACAAACAACTTGAATGGAACGATTATGAACTCATGATTCGTTATTTATTGGTTTCGTATAGAGCGTAAATGTTCTTTTTGGGTCACACTCACGTATTAAAAACCAAATCATCAACCAATATTCATTCGATTTGCTATTAAATACCTACGTACAAATGGAGATTTGGAGCTTGTGAAATATTATAATATTCACCTATCCTGAACTCTTCGAATATAATAAATGTCATTTATCAATCGCATCGAAAGTTTTCAAATGGAACATAAATATCACAATACAAATTTCTCGATTTGCCGATTGCGATTGTAAACTTTTGCCGATTTCCGATTCGATGGTTATGGATTGCGATCGGGAAGTTTCAATCGAAAAGAATTATTAATAGCTTTCTCCAATTTCCGATGGTGGGGTCCACCATATAAAAGTTTTTGTCATTTAAATGAACAAATGTTTGTTTTCTTTTGAAAAGCGTTTATTATAATAACGCGCGTCGCATCGGAGAATTTGAATTTGACCGCAAAGAGCTTATTAAAGAGTATCTCGATCATGCGATTGCAATTGGTCGCATCGCATCGGAAGTATGTGAATGGATAACTTAAACTCTTTGCGATTGAAGTTTTTCAATCGAACTAATCGCATCGGAGGATTTGGGTTTCTATGTTAAATTTCCTCTAAGGGTTTTCTCCGATCTCCGATTGCGATTACTATTCATTGGACTTTTATACTTCGACTTGTTTTCTTATGATAAGGTCTTTTATACTTGATTGGGTCGGAAGTTTTGAATGTTATATTTGGTTTGTATACAAACAAAGATGAGCTTTTTCAAAACAATGAATCTTTATTTCTAAGTCTTTTATTTCTATAAAAAGAAAAAGGGACCCTATTTCTAAATGAATTTTGTTCTAAAATTAAGAAAAAGGGAGGGTTGTTGTATAGTACAACAGGTGGAAACAATGGCACTGGGGTCCGCATCAATGATCCGCTTCCCTCTGTTATCTCCCTTGTCTGGTTCTAGATCAGGATTAGAAAATGCATATGATTCGGGTGCCTTCAGTACGGCCACCAACGACTGTTTGGCCTGAAATTAGTTTGTGTTGTGAGTGGGGTTGTTATGAAATTCACACCACTTACTCATGTCCTTGTTTGGATTTTTGGTTATGTTTTGAGACACCCTTATTTGGCACTGTCCCTTGTTCTATGCTTCAGGGGCACTTTTACCTGCCTTTGAATTCACGGATCCAAAGTCTCGCTTATTTTGCTTAAATTTCTGCTCGATCTTGGCGGCATAGCAATGTGTTGTGCCAAGCAAGGTAATATCAAGGAACTCCATTTCCTTCTGAATGCGTTCATGTAGACAGCTGCGGTACTTGAGAACCAAATGTCTCTCTGAATCTTTAATACCCAACTTTGTGTGCAAGGTGTTTGGTCAATTTAGTGTGTCCTAAATTGCTGCATTTAATTTGTCAATCCGGGAATCGTAAGCTGATGAAGTGCGGCGCACTATATGTGCAAGATAACCTTTTTCTTAACTTTTTGTCGTTTTTGGTTTTCTAAGGTGAAATGGAAATTCTAAAATGAAAGAAAGTATGGTTATGTTTGTTCAAGGAAATGATATCCTCTATAATGATTTACCAACTTGAAACTGAAAAAATAATTTGAAACATACAATGACAAAACTTGAAAGGAAATGAAAATGTGCCGCTGAAATGAAAAGGTGCTGCTAGTCTAATAAATCAAAACAGTGAACTAGTGAGCATGAAACCAAACTATTCTTGCTGCTGTCTAAACACAAAAGAAACTATGCTGAAAGAAATCCAAAATTTGCAATAAAGTAAATCTAAATCAAATTACATCAACTTGTCTTCTGATCCCTCATCATTAGTCCAACTATGATTTTCGGAAGTAACCATAAACAATTTGAGTAACTGATATCTAACTTGCAGAAAGTAAACTAATATCAAACCACACATTCATAATTCAATCCCTCACCATCAGTCCAGCTGTGGCTTTCGGAGGTAACTGAAGATGTCATGCACAATTTAATATTTCTAACTTGCATAAAGGAAACTAATATCAAACTACACATTTCATAATACAATCCCTCACCATCAGTCCAACTGTGGCTTTCGGAGGCAACTGAAGATGTTATGAGCAGTTTAATATATCTAAATTTGCATAAAGGAAACTAATACCAAACTACACATTTCATAATACAATCCCTCACCATCAGTCCAGTTGTGGCTTTCGGAGGCAACTGAAGATGTTATGAGCAGTTTAATATATCTAAATTTGCAGAAAGGAAACTAATACCAAACTACACATTTCATAATACAATCCCTCACCATCAGTCCAGCTGTGGCTTTCGAAGGTAACTGAAGATGTTATGAGCAGTTTAATATATCTAAATTTAACTACTGAAGCAAATGAGAAAAACTGAATTAAACAAAGCAGTAATGAAATTAAACAGAAACTAAGAAAAGAAAATTAGCAGCAGAATAATGTTAATTCCATGTCATTAGTCAAAAAGTTATGCAAATGCCCGGGCTGCCTATCTATAACCTGAAACAAGAACACTGATAAGTAATTAATAACATAAAACATGAAAGACAGAAGTGAAATGGAAAGCAGGAAAGTTTATAAACAGAAATGAAGCATATATACCATGAAAGATGCAATATATAAACATGTGAATGGATTATGGCACAATGAGTTTTAAAGAAATAAAATAAGAACTATAAAATAAAGCACAGAACCTTGGCAAGTGCAGGGGCCCTCTACACCAGCCTTGGCAACAATCTTCAAGTACGAATTACGTTGGAAAACAGAGTCTTCTTATATTAAAATGCAGTCATAACAGTAAGGTAGTATTACGGCACAAGTGCAGCGTAATTACATTACAGAGCAGACTTAATAAAAGATAACAGAGACTAATCGAGACTAACTCCATATGCGTATGCAAACGCGTTATTTATAACAAAAGAAACATAACTAATTCCTAAAGTTTATGCTGATGGAGAACACGTAGACCATTACGTCCACGGATCTAGGATCATGGCCGTATTGAAAAGTAAATCTATGAGGAGTGGACGTTTGAATTCGGCTAAGGAGCCATGTACATATGTTGATTTATCCTCTGCAATTCAGAAACGGCCGTATGAACCTTCACGTGACACGAAACAGAGTCCTGTCACCGTGAGACTCTACGGTTGACTTCCATTTGGACGCCTTTGACCGCAGCTTCTTTAGATGACTTTGCTCGAGCCAATAGGACACGAACCATGTCCACATCATTTCTGACTTGCCCATGTGGCTCGTTTTTCCTGTAGACACCTGTAACATAGAGTTTCACAAAATGGTTGCGGAAAGTTGCAGCAGCTGCGGAAAGTGGCAAGATTCCGCAGCTAAATGAACAAAATCTAAATCAAACAACAGACACAAAAATATAGTTAAAAACCATGTTAGATGCTCTTTTGCAATTAATATACAATGATATTGACAACTTGGGAGGTTCAGGTGAGTGAAAAAGGTATAGAAAAGTGTATGGAAAAGATGCATATTTGAGACTCAACACAAGGTATGGAACAAATTCGTCAGTTCGTGCACATATTGATCCCTTTGTTGCTGCAGCGTGGTCCATTGGATGTAATTTTCCTCATAGATCCCCACGGGGTAATTTTGTTCCTTGATGTCGTCTCAGAATGGATTCCAAGTGGGTCCATCCAAGAATAGAGAGGATTCCCCCTCGTCCTTTTTCTCACAGTAGGTTTCCCACCAGTCTTTGACATGAGGGGCGGCTTTGAGGAGTGCAAAAATAATCTTTTCTCGGTCGGAGAAATCATGGATCGAGAAATACCATTCTAGAAAATTCAACCATCTATCTACAACTTCTGTATATATTTGGCCTTCAAATATAGGAATGTCAAATTTTACCTGTACCTTGAAGGGAGTGGCATCTCCAGAGTTTTTGTTGGATGCAGGTGCACCGTAGGTGGGTAGCCATTGAAGGATTTGAGCAAAGTTATCCATCATCACGTTCCTTTGTTTCTCGAGGGCCTCCTCGAGCAATATTTTGATAGGATCTCCTGCTATCTCATCCTTTTTTTTTCCACCATGGGAGGTCGTCGGGGTTTGTAAGGCTGATATTGCAAGGGTTTAACCATATCGAGCCCTAACTCCTTATACCCTCACCTTGTTGGGGACATGTAAAGAAAAATAGAGAAAGAGAAGACTGCTATGATACCACTGATCCAGATTTATGCAGGAACGTAATAAAATACAGAAATACACATAAACACAGAGATGCAGTGGAAATAATACTTAATTTCATTAATATCAAATAACATAAATATGCTTACAGACATAATGGAAATAAACTAGCTAGGGCGCTGGTAGTGTATCTCTGAGAAGAGATGTGGCGGCTACAGGCCTCTCAATTGTGTTACAATGTGGCTCGAAGGCCTATTTATTGTTGAGAAACAATGGAAAACCCTAAACATCCAAAAACCTAACCCTAGGAGATGAAGCGCCAAAACTATGGGCCTCGTTTGGGTAAATTGGTGTTTCAACTTCCCGAGGACCTAACTTTGGCATATAATCTATGTTTGGCATGCACCATTCCTCGTTAGAAAGATCTATCTGAGGAAAATGAATTTTAATGTGAGAAAAATTGGTCCATGGACCCATGCTTATCCTGATTTTCCCAAAAAATGTCGTTTAGGGCCTCAAAACAGCTCTGGAAGTTTAGGACCCGAAAAACTGCTAAAAATAATAAGTTGTGTTGAAAGTGAAAAAATAAAAGAACTGATGGCTTGGGTCCAAATGGAATAGGTGGGTGGCCACCAATATCCACCTGGATCACAAACATGCCTCTGCGAATACATTAAGTTTCTTCACAGTTCATTATTCTCACATGTGTATAGTTAGGATGTGACCTGACATGTAGTTCCCATCATTTGAGTGTTTAATGGCCTTATTATCAGCCAATTTTTCTACCCTTGCATCACTGACGCTTAGCCCTCATAACCAGATGACTTTTTCCTAACATGGGATGAATTTTTGAGCTAGTTTGACCATTAGTCATGGATAGGCAAGCTTGTACCCACGACGAAAGGTCTATAGCCTCTACCATGTCATCTTTTGTTGGTGGCTAAGGCCCTAGTTTTCCCCTTATGTGCCTGTGGCCAAGGGAATGTTCCAAAATGACTTAGTCCCTAGGAGATCAGTTCGATTCCTCACCT
The DNA here is from genome assembly GCA_034641835.2 of Pinus albicaulis. Lineage (NCBI taxonomy): Eukaryota > Viridiplantae > Streptophyta > Pinopsida > Pinales > Pinaceae > Pinus > Pinus albicaulis. Next base: position 714,409,879 of record CM076575.1, on the reverse strand, counting down.
ATTCAAGCTGGCTAGGACTCATCAGCTAGAAGATTATGTAACTTCTCATCATCCTGAGCATCCATATTCATCCTCCCGATACGTATCTTATACTGGATCATCTGAGAGGGCCAGACTAGCTTGGAGAGCCATGATATCTTTTTTGAGAGTTAGACTTTTGATGAGATGAGATCTTCATCCCATGCTGCCATTTTTCTTCCATATTGATAGCTTGTGAGGTCTTAGTCTTATGTGAGTGATCTTCATGCTCATCTCTTGGTTATAGTGGGGAAAATATGCCAGATCATGGAGAGAAGACGCAAAAGCGAAGGTATAAAGCATTGTATCATTTTTATGTGATTAATGAAGATCCATGTTCTCTCCCTTATATAATTATGTTACAATAGATCTTGTGATTGGTTTATATTGTTGTTTATATAACGATCTTCCGATCAATATCTCTTATCATCCATGAGCGTTTGTGGTTGTGTGCAGGTGTTGAGATCATGAGCGGATGAAGTAGATCGCTTGAGTGGAGCATGAGGATTCTGCTATGAACTCAAGATCTGTCCCCAATATGCGAGGAGGCAAGGTACCATTTCTCTTCCTCATGGTGTAAAATTGATTACATGTTGCTTAATGATCATATGGGATTGGTATCTATTGTGTCTCATTAGTCTTGTCTCTGTCTGGTGATCTATTCAGACACTAGATCATACAGAAAAAGCTCCTTGCGATTTCCATTACAACACATCCCACCCCACATGCTCAGAATTCCTGCACAAGTTTGGACTGCAATCCCGATGGTTTAGATGAAGTGTTATCTACTCATCCTTCATCCTTTGGTTCCATTGTTCCTCCAAATTGTGAGTCTTTGTGTTCACCTATGTCAAATATTTCTCTTGATCTTCATGAGGATCAAGTGTTGGATGGAGTTGGTGTTGAGAAGCCAAATTGTGATATCATTTATGATGAGAATGTATCATATCCCATTGTTGAACAAGAATCTGTGATGAAAGATGACTTCCTTCCTTCCACATCTCTTCAACATCATCCTGACATTTTACATGATTTTATTATTTTGATTGAACCTTGTGAGAATATAGTTTCTAATCATGATGATTCTTCTAATCATTCACAGATCCTGTGGGATGTCACCTTTTCATCTAGATGTGGCGACGATGAATCTTCTACTCGTGATATTCCTAATCTATCATATTTCTGTTCTGAAAATGGAGAGGGTGAAATATATCGTTTCTCAGATTCCCCTCTGTACGATTCATTAGACCATGAGGATACCTCTATTCATGATCCTGAACTTTATGATCGTGGCTATCGTGACCTTTTCATTGATTTAGTTGGTCATGATTCTAACTATCCCATTGTTGTTTTTTCAAAACCACCAATTTTTTATGATCTACCTTCCAATGAGTTGGAACTCCCTAAAGTTGTCGGGGCACTTCAGTCCCCGAGATGATGGTTATGTCAAGTTCTCGTAGCCTTAAGTTCAGATCCATATCCAATCATAAGAGTGTTGAATATCCTCATCAATATGTTACACATATTGAAGATCAATCAATTTTACAAATTTTGCATCCTCCACCTATGTTACATGATCCTATTGTTCATTCATTTGAAGATTCATACGTAGCAAGCACTGTGGAAAAACAAAAAAAAACCTTCTTTCTTTATGTTTTCTCACCTTCATTATTTGGAATTTTGTGTTTGCAAGTCTTCAACTTGCGATGTGTCACAATGCCATGTTACATCTTCATATTGCTTATCATGCGATTTTCGTCTTCAGTTTTTTGCGTGTTCATTCAAACTTCAAATTTTTTGGTTCACATTGTCTCATCTTTCTTTATTGTTGATGTGCATGTATATATTTCTTGAATTTCATTCCCTCGCCTACATAGGCCAACCAATGTGCCGATGGCTGCATTGGACATATAACTTCACTTGAGTTGGTGTATGATTTTCTTAGATTAGGAGTGGGAGTAGTGTTTTGTTTATATTTGTAGTTCATTTTGATTTTCTTTACGTTCATTTGTTTTCCTTTCGCTTCTTTCATTTATTTTTCCATCTATAGGTCAGTTTGCGCATGAGACTACGTTTTTCTTCTAAAGCAAGCATGGTGAAATCCAAGAGGAAGTTTTTCTACTACCAATGCTTGGTTTGTTGTTTATTCCCTCTCTTTGTGTAAATATTGCATTATTTTAAGTTGATAATACTCTGATGGAAAATATGTTCCTTTTCATAGAAAATCACGAGTGAAATCACAATGTTTGGATTTTAACTCGTATCACCTACTCTAATCGGTTTTATTTTTTGGTTAACCGTTGTCAACCTATTCGAGTAGCGTAAGGAGGGGAGGAAAAAATTAACAAATATGTCAAAGGTGAACATAAGTATCCTTCTCTGAAGGGACAACCTATTATGCTATCAATAAGTCAGGATCCCTCTTCTGCCCCATGAAATAAATAAGTGCCTATGCATAGTTCTTTGAAAAAAAATGAAAAAAATGAAAATAAATAATTAATTAAATTAAATAAGGGTCGAAATAAGAGAAAGGCTTCCTGCACAGATAGGTGAAGAAATCAATGTCGTCGGGGTACTTTCCAGTCTTTTTTGCAGCGAAGCAATGTTTGTGTTCCTGAAGTGATTCTGTCGGGGTACTATCCAAGCCTACTAGCAGCGAAGCAACACCAAAGATTAAAATAATACTCTGATTTTTATTTTACTTGTGCACTTATATACTCCTCATTCCCAATCAAAAAAACTCAGTTTGACTTGCCTTGGTTAGTTTCCATCGATGAAGAGGATGGATGAGACCATGTTTTTAACTCAAACTAAGCGAGGAAGTTGCAGTGATCAATGAATTGAGCAATACTTCCAAAAGGGTGAGACTGGTTTTGCATGAGACAAGATTCATTTAAAGATTTGGAGTTCTACCAATGTGTCACCAGTGTTGTAGTGGCCACAACCACCCTCCAAATATTTTCCTTTGCTTAGATTTTAGAACTTAACCTTATTTTTACAGGAGCTTATCTTACACTGGTATCAGGTATTCGTGCTTTGACTAATGTCAAACCTTTATCTATGCATGTGTTCACTTTATTTTCACTTAGTTTATTTTTCAAATTCATAAGCTAACTTCCTGTCTAAGTATTGCACAGTAGTTCCGGGCCTGACTCTAGAAACTACACAATCCATGAGGGAAGGTATCCTTGATGATTGGAATTGCGCAGTCATGACATACAGTAATACTTGATCTCAAAAACTGCACATTCGTGATAGGAACCCCAACAATGAGCCTTGAAACTACGAAATCCCTCACTAAGATCAGAAACTGTGCAATTCACTGAGCCGAGAAGATGCCCAGTTCCAGAATCTCGCAATATTTCCTAGTGATGTGCATGGAAGATTTTTCCCGAAAAAGCATAAAAGATAAAAAAAAAATCATCCCAAAAATTTATGGATCTATATTTAGCAACCTGAAGGAGGCACACTCACTATTTTTGGAAATTATCGCCATGTGTCAGTTTTCCCTTGATTTATGGCATGCGCGTCATAAACCCTAATATTCTCATATATATTTAATCAATTCCCATAGAGCCCAATTTCATACTCGATCTTGGAGCTCTATCATTCCTAAGGAGATCAAGGAACCTTCAATTTGGTCGCCATCACTTTTCCGGGTGAGTTTCGCATTTATCGGTTTCACTGCTTTTGTTGTCGCTTTTTTTCATTTGGCTTGCGTGAATGTTTTTTTTCTTATTTATTTGCATGCATGTTGGCATTTCAACTTTATTTATCTTTTAGAAGTGTTGTTTCAAGTTATCGTTTGCCTTTCACAAGTGTCACATCAATTTCTTCATTTTTGCACAGATGGCCACTTTTGCAGTGACTCTCCTCACTGATGTTCTCTTTTACTTATTTTACACACTTGATTTGTCTTGTTTCCTTTACACTTATTTATATATTCACTAAATCCATCGCTATCTCTCATATCTTCTCACTTTCCACACTTCCCTTGGGGAGGATCTGTCATTTCGTTCACCATATTTCACTTTCCCAACTGGGCATTGCGCAATTTGGAGGCTCAAGCTAAAATCTTGGCCTCTGGAACAACGTAGTACATAGTATAGATTGGCCCAACTATGCATTGTGGGTTTGCAGGGCTTAGTCTGCATCCTTGGCCACTGAGACTATGCAATGCGCAATCTCTCCCAGCTCACTACCCAACTTGAACTGTGCATTGCGCAATCTCAGTCCTCAACCTTCAACTCTGGCTGTTGGGACTCTATAGTGTGTAGTTCTCTTAGGAATTCATACCCTCTTGCGCATGAAAAATGCACAATAATTCTCATCAAATGCCCGATTTGTTGCTTGAACATGCCTTGAAAGTGATTTTAAGTAAAACTGATGTTTTCTTGCCATGAGTGTCCCTTCTGTCCCACAGGTACAAAAATTATTGAGCACCTCTCCAACACTCATTATTACAATGGCACCCAAGAGAATTTTCTCAAAAGAAACTATTGAAAGGAGTATTAGGGAATAAATTGAGCAAGTTTTGGTTAACTTGCTAGTTTATGTGAACACTCAACTATTTATAGAAAAGGGATCCAAACTGACATGGAAGAAAATTTTCAGGGAGATTTAGAGGATCGATAGGTTTATCTCAGCATCAAGTAGTAAGGACTATACAGGGTTTCATGCAGGTATCCAACCTTCCCATGTTTGTATGTGATCAATTGGGTTGTCTCACACACTGATGAGAAAATTATGACATTGAGCAACACCAACGGACAAAAGTTTTCTACAGTTCTAGCATCATATTTTTAGCGGATGTATCATATTCTTGAGCGAGTGAATATCATGGACTCGTTATTTTATGCCACAGATAGTTATGAGAGCACAAAGGATATCTTCAAGAGTTTGGTGGACAAGCCATCAAAGTTTAGACAAAATCCCACCCACATGTACAATACAAGGTCACTCAGGAAGGCCTACCAACTTTTAGTCATCCTATCTTGTAGAATATATGGCCAACTAGGCATAGAGACCTTTCCTGAAGGATATGCTATCTTATTGAACCAGGTAGTGATCGAGTTGAAGTCGTTCAATTGGTCAGACCTTTTGTATCATCAACTAAAACCCCATGTAGAAAAATATTTGGATCCTCCCAAGGGCGAGGAAGCAAGATTCTATATGTCTGCATATTTACTAGATGAGATTTGTGCACAGAATCAATTTCCCGTCATGACTAGATGTGGACACCAAGATAAAATGTCATGCATATCTACTGCAAGGTTCTTTTAGAGTGTATCCATAGAGGAGTTATGGAGCAACTATTTGGTCACTTCATTATCCCGCTTAGCAAAATTATCCTTCACAAGGACCCACCTTTCATATCATGAAGAGTTATGGAGGTGATATCAGAGATTGCAGATTGGTTCGCTTTACCGAGTGGCACATTGATTAGATTGTTTGGCTGGTAGAAGTTGCCACATATTTTACCTAGATATGCCACCGACAGACTTGTCATGCAAGAACTATCTTACCATATCGTCATAGGGTTGTCAACAACACTGCACATGACGAAGAAGGAACCATGGCCCACTCTTGCTTTGCAGGTCATATTATTTGATATTAAGAATCTCAAAGTTACAGATACCAAATCGAAAGCCATAGTGAAGTTTGAATTCAATACAAAAGACTTCAATATCTATGATCCAAGGGGAGTTTTCAAGGACCACCGTGCACAAATCTACTACAACTAAGTCAACGGGGCATACATCATATGGAGGAGGAACCATGGAGGAATTTATATAACTCCTACAACCCTATGAGTCGTTCACCGTAACAGGTACTTATCAAGTTGTCCCTTAGATGAAGGTAATTCCAGAAAAAACAATAGCAGAAGACAACAACTAGATACAGGATAAGGGAAAGAGGAAGTTTTTTGACAGTGCAAAGGAGGAACAAACCTAGAAGATGAAAGAAGATCGTATCATTCAACAATAAGCTTTGGAAATAGAAGCAAAGAGGAGGTAGAGGAAGCAAAGTGCAAAGCAGAGAAAGAGATAGAAACAAATCTTGGAGGAAGCAGAGCTAAGAGAACCAAAAGCGGAACAAGAGCTAAGTGAGAAACGAGAGCTAAGAAGAAGAGAACATGAGGAGAAACAGAAGCATGAAGAAGAAGGATGGAAAGGTGAAAAAACATAAGAGACGACACCCATATCGTTTGAAAAACAGGTATAAGATCATATAGAAGCAGAAGGAGTGAGCGAACAGATGGAGGATCAGGAGCTTGCTCAGGAGATTAAGTAGTTGATTGAAGTTTCGGAGATGGAGGTGGGACCAAAGATGCAAGTTGAAGATGTGTACTTTATGCCTTGTACACCACAAGTCACCATTTAGACTCCACCATCTCAAGCCATAGATCTAGCCCTGAGTGAGAAAGGGGAGGTTGTTCCCCTTGATGATGATCCAGTGATGGATGTGTATAATCTGTCAATTGGTGAACTCTAGAAGAATATTGTATAAGAGCGGAGAAAGAACTTCCTGGATAATATGCATCACCTTATTTTATGAGAGAAAGGGTGATAGTGGCGGACACCAAGAAGAATCCAAACACCATTGTTGATGCTAACTTGGCCTTTGCAAGTGCAACGATATCTAATACTTAGTGTTTGTTGGCTAAGAGTAATTAGTTGGTGCAAAATATATAGGTAGTCTAGCAAGAGAATGAAAAACTTTGTGCAACAGTACATAATGCACCTTCCACACAGGTCTACTTGGAGGAGATAAAAACAATGATACTCGCTAAAGTATCCACACTTGGAGACACTGTGCGGGATTCATGAGGAGTTTGTGACCGTACATAAGGAAATTGTCTGCTTATAAGACGTGCGATGACAGAGCAAATATTTTGTTAAGATTCTTAAGAATGTACAAGATTCCATCACCGTTGTGCATGAGTGGAAAATGAGGCAACACTTCCACTTGTGAAAAATATGAAGCTGCGGGCAGAGCTATGGAAATAAAGAGTTCAAATGTTGATCAAGAACAATAAGAAACTCACCTCATTCATAGGAAATATTCAGGCGTCATATGTATGGATATACAACAGTTTGGATTTCATGGGAGAACCCATCGGATCCCATCGGTTGGTACACCCAACGAGACTAAACACAAACAACAATTCCGATAGGAGATTGATCAATACTTGGAGAAGGTAGAGAAGATGGCCACCTGGGAGGACCTGGAGGTGAATAGACATAACTTACAGACCTACATTGGTGGCCCCACTAGTACATTTAGCGGAAATTTCGACACTTTAGATCTGACACTTTTGACCAAATGTCAGAAATTTCCCCAAATTTTATCAATTTTTCAAATCCCGCCCACAACTGTCACTATACCGATGTTTGGATACAAGTGTCGATATTGTGACACTTAGAGGTAAATTTCGGTCTTGCGATGTTTGGAGAAAAGCGTCGGAATTGCGACAGATTGGAGGAAAGTGTCGGTCTAACGACACTTAGAGCTAAGTGTCGTTATTGTGACGTTTGGAGAAAAGTATCGGAATTGCGATGGATTGTAGGAAAGCGTCGCAAGACCAACACTTTCCTCCAATCTATCGCAATTATGACGCTTTTCTCCAAACATCGCAATAGCGACACTTAGCTCTAAGTGTCGCTATTGCGACGTTTGGAGGGAGCAAAGCATCGGAATTGCGACCATCGCAATTCCCACGCTTTGCTCCCTCCAAACGTTGCAATAGTAAAGGCAAAGTTAATTTCTCATTTTATATCATGGGTTAATCGCTTCGGTGAACAACTTTTGGTCAAAAGTTCTTTATAAAATGAACGGTTATTTATAAAATATCAGTGAGCGAATAGGGGTCAAACACCTAGCAAGATCACGCAGCTTTCACCATCGTAGTATAGTTATATGTAGCTCATAGGATTCTTTAGTGTTCTGGAGATTGTATAGTTTAATTACTCCCGAAAGCATAAAGCATCGCCAAATCGAAGAAAATTTCCACAGTGGATCTCCAGAAAACCCGATGAAAAACAAACAGGGCAACTGGATTTTGCAACTCCAAAAATTAGGCTGAACTCTATATGTTGGTTGTACATAAAACACAAATTGAAGTGTCGTCTTTCATTTTTAGTAGTAAATTAATAGATCACCTAAATCGAATTGAATGGAAATTTTCTTGTCAACGTCCAAGCAGTTGAAATAGAGATCCAAATATGTAAGAATCGGTAGCTTCCTAGATCTGCAGAAATAAGCGCTCAAATTTTGTTATTTGAGTGATAGAGATTTGTAAATTGTTTTGATAATATAATTTCAATGAACAAGCTGTTAGAGTGATAGATATTTGTAAACTGTTTCCATAATGCAATGTCAATGAACAAGCTGTTAGGTATGAGGAAAAGGACCCATTAATTGATTTTAGCCTTCCGTGAATTAGTCAAACTTGACGGAGTAACAAGATCTAGGAAAGAAAGTTTCTAATAAAAATGGTTTATAAGGAGTAAGATTCATTCCATCCCTTACAATTTTCAGCACACAAAAATCCATAGTTTTGTAGAAAATATATCCCTCACACAATATATTCAATCTTTGTAGATAATGAATCACATTGCATATGAATTAATCAAAAGAAATATCCCTTTCGTTGACAAATAAGTTGCATTAAAGACAACAAAAAAAATTTAGATAAAAATAGCTTAATGGATTGACCTAGTGAAGAACCAATGCTCTTTGGTAAGATCCTCTTTTTTTTCAAAATTTTTAACAAATGTTAACCATCAATTTTTGCTAAGTTGTGACTGCACGGGTGCCCTGTGCACGTTCGTTCGTCCCGTTTTCCATTGCTCCCTTGTGCCTTCGTTCGGTCGTGTGCACCGTGTGAGGGCGCTCGCCCAAACGCATTCAGGTCGAGTCATTTCATTTGATGTCGGCCATATCAAATTTTCTAAGTTGTGACCACACAGGTGCCTTATGCATGTTCGTTCGGCTTTTTTGTCGTTTGCTCCCTTGTGCCTCCGTTCAGTCGGGTGTGCCGTGTCGTTTTGTTTGAGGGCACCCACCCAAACCCGTTTGGATCGGGTCGTTTCGGTTGAGGGTGCCCGCCCAAACGTGTTCGGGTTGGGTCGTTTCAGTTGAGGGCGCTCGCCCAAACGCATTCGGGTCATGTCATTTTGGTTAAGGGTGCCCGCCCAAACACGTTTGGGTCTAGTCATTTCGGTTGAGGGCGGCTGTATCAAATTTTCTAAGTACTTGTGACTGCACGGGTGCCTTGTACACGTTCATGCGGCCCGTTTGCCGGTTGCTCCCTTGTGCCTTCGTTCAGTCGTGCACGCCATGTCGTGTTGTGTGAGGGCGCCTGCCCAAATGTGTTTGGGTTGGGCCATTTCGTTCGAGGGCACCCGTATCATTTTTGTTAAGTTGTGACCGCCCGGGTGCCTTGTGCACGTTGGGGCAGCCCGTTTTCTGTTTGCTCCAGCCTTATGGCATCATTCAGTCGGGCGCGTCGTGTCACGTTGTGTGAGGGCGCCCAACCAAGCACATTCGGGTAGGGTCGTTTCATTCGAGGGTGCCCATATCATTTTTGCTAAGTTGTGACTGCCAGGGTGCCTTGTGCACGTTCGGGTGGCTCGTTTGTTGTTTGCTCCCTTGTATCGTTCGGTTGGGAGCGTCGTGTGAGGTCGCCCGACCAAGTGCATTTGGGTTAGGTCAGGACGTTTCGTTTGAGGGTGCCCGTATAAGTTTTTCTAAGTTGTGACCGTCTGGGTGCCTTGTGCACATTCGGGTGGCCTATTTTCCGTTTTCTCCCTTGTGGCATTGTTCAGTCGGGTGCGTCGTGTCGTGCCATGTGAGGTCGCCCAACCGGGTGCATCCGAGTTGGGTCGTTTCATTCGAGGGCACCTGTATCAGTTTTTCTAAGTTGTGACAGCCCAAGTGCCTTATGCACATTCAGGTGGTACATTTTCCATTTGCTCCCTTGTGGCATCGTTCATTTGGGCGTGCCATGTCGCGTCGTGTGAGGTCGCCCAACCGGGCACGTTCGGTTGGGCCGTTTCGTTCGAGGGCACCCGTATCATTTTTTCTAAGTTGTGACTGGCCAGGTGTGCCTTGTGCATGTTCGCGTGGCCTATTTTCCATTTTATCCCTTGTGGCATCTTTCAGTCGGGTGCGTCGTGTCGCGCCATGTGAGGTCGCTCGACCAGGTGCGTTCGGGTCGATCCGTTTCGTTCGAGGGCGCCCGTATCAGTTTTGCTAAGTTGTGACCACCCGGGTGCCTTGTGCATGTTCACGTGGCCCGTTTTTCGTTTTCTCCTTTGTGGCATCGTTAATCGTTTAGGTACGCCATGTCGCGTAGTGTGAGGTCGCCTGACCGGGCGTGTTCGGGTCGGGTCATTTCATTCGAGGGCGTCCGTATCAGTTTTGCTAAGTTGTGACCGCACGGGTGCCTTATGCACGTTTGAGTGGCCTGTTTGCCATTTTCTCCCTTGTGTCATTGTTTAGATGGGCGTGCCATGTCGCACCGTGTAATGTTGCTCGACTGGGCGCATTCGAGTCGGGCTGTTTCGTTTGAGGGCGCCCATATCAGTTTTGCTAAGTTATGACCACCTAGGTGCCTTGTGCACATTCGGGCGGCCCGTTTTCCACTTGCTCCCCTATAGCATCATTCGTCGTGTCGCACCATGTGAGGTCGCCCAACCGGGTGCGTTCGGGCTGGCCCGTTTCGTTCAAGGGCACCCGTATAAGTTTTGTTAAGTTGTGACCGCCCAGGTGCCTTGTATTGCACGTTCAGGTGGCCCGTTTATCATTTTCTCCCATGTGGCATCATTCAGTCGGGTGTGTCGTGTCACGCCGTGTGAGGTCACCCAACCGAGGGCGTTCGGGTCAGGCCATTTTGTTCGAGGGCACCCGTATCATTTTTGTTAAGTTGTGACCACCTGGATGCCTTGTGCATGTTCGGGCGGCCTGTTTTTCGTTTTTACTCCCTTGTGGCATCATTCGGTCAGGCATGCCGTGTGAGGTTACCCGACTGGGTGCGTTCGGGTCAGGTCGGGCCGTTTCGTTTGAGGGTTCCCGTATCATTTTTGCTAAGTTGTGACCGCCCGGGTGCCTTGTGCATGTTTGGGCGACCCGTTTGCCGTTTGCTCCGTTGTGGCATCGTTTGGTTGAGCGCGCCATGTCGCGCTGTGTGAGGTCGTCCGACTGAGCGCGTTCGGGTCGGTCCGCTTCGTTCGAGGCGCCCGTATCAGTTTTTCTAAGTTGTGACCACCTGGGTGTGGCCTTTTGCACGTTCGGGCGGCCTGTTTGCCATTTTCTCCCGTGTGGCATCGTTCGGTCATTCAACTATCCCTTTCGAGTTGGGTCAGGTCGTGTCATGTGAGGTCACCCAAGGAAACGTGTTCAGGCATGTCGAGTTGGGTCTGGTCGGGTCATGTCGTGTGAGGTCTCCCAAGGAAACACATTCGTATGATTAGGGTCGAGTTGGGTCTGGTTGAGTCATGTCGTGTCAGGCCGCCCAAGGAAACACGTTTGTACGGGTCGAGTCGAGTCATTTGCTGATGGTGCTCAAGGAAACGCGTTCGAGCGAGTCGGGTTGGGTCTGGTGATCGAGTCTTGTCGTGTGAGGCTCCCCAAGGAAACACATTCGTACGAGTCGGGTCGAGTCAAGTGATGGCACCGGACAATTAGCTGGAAATGAGTTCGGGTTAGGTCAGGTCAGTTCATGCTGTATTATAATTAAGGGCACCTAAGGAAACATGTTTGGGCGGGTCGGGTCGGGTCAGGTCGTGCCGTGTGAGGCCGCCTGAGGGAACGCATTTGGGCAGGTCGAGTTGGGTCTGGTCGGGTCATGTCATGTGAGGCCACCCAAGGAAACGCGTTCGGGCGGGTCGAGTCAGGTCGGGTTGGGTCGTATAAGGGTGGTCGTATCAAAAATTCTAAGTTGTGACCACCCATGTTGCTTGTGCACGTTTGTGCGATCCCTTTTCCGTTTCCTCCCTTGTGCACCCTTTGTTCAGGCGGGTCAGGTCATGCCATGTGAGGGGCACGCCACAGGAAACTCATTTAGGTCAAATCGTGTGAGGGAGGTCATATTAAAAATGCTAAGTTGCGAACGCCCATGTACCTTGTGCACGTTCAAGCGTCCCATTTGTCATTTTCTCCCTCCTGCCTTCGACGTTCAGGCAGGTCCGGTCGAGTTGGGTCATGTGATGTCGCCCAAGGAAATGCATTCGAATCGGGTTGGGTCGGGTCATGTTGTACCGTGAGGGCAACCAAGGAAACATGTTCGAGAGGATCATCTTAGGTTGGGTCATGTGAGGGCGCCCAAGGAACATGTCCGACCGGGTCAGGTCGTGTCATGAGGGCGCCTAGGGAAATTACGCGTTCGGGTTGGTTGGGTCGAGTCGTGTACTGATGCTGCCCAAGGAAACGTGTTCAGGTAGGGTCAGTTCAGGTCGTGCCATATTGAGAGGGCACCCAAGGAAACATGTTCGGGCGGGTTGGGTCGAGTCTGGTCTAGTCAGGTCGTCTCGTGTCATGAGACCACCCAAGGAAAGACGTTCGGGCGGGTCGGGTCGGGTTAGGTTGGGTCGTGTGAGGGTGGTCGTATAAAAAATGCTAAATTGTGACCTCCTTAAAATCCAGTTCCTCCTCATAAAATCCTCTCCTCGTATAATCGACCACCATTACAGAGTATAGAGTAATTTGGTCACATATTCTTTCTTATATGATACTGGTTCCTCTCTCTTAAGTCCTATCTCTTAATAACTAAAGAAGACACAACAACAAGCAACAATACTTACAAAATTGTTACATTGAGACGCAAAGAATAAGAAACTAATGTGCACAAACAGAGACCAATGAAACTATCATCTTAACCCCTAACCCCTTAAACACTAATTCCCAACACCTAACCCATTTAACTCCCTAAACCTCTAAACCCCTAACCCATTTAACCCCTAAACCATTAACCTCTAAACCCTTAACCCCTAACCCCTAAACCATTAACCCCTAACCTATTTAACCTAACCCATTTAACCCCCTAAACCTAAACCTATAAAGCCTTAACCCCTAACTTGTAAACACTAAACCATTAAACCCTTAACCCTAACCCCTTAAACCTAATTCCCGACCCCTAACAACTAACCCCTAAAGCCTAACCCCCGTGGCCCTAACTTCTAACCCTAAAATCCTTAAGCACACAACTCGAAATCCCTAACCCCTAAACCCTATTTGTTTAACCCTAAACCCTAAACCTATAACCCCTTAACCCCTAACCCATTTAACCCCGTAAAACTCTAAACCCCTAACCCATTTAACCCCTAAACCATAAACCTCTAAACCCTTAACCCTTAACCCCCTAAACCATAAACCTCTAAACCGCTAACCCCTAACCCCTAGCTAAAATCCTTAACTGCTAAATCCCCTAAGCCCCTAAACCTCTAAATGCCTAACCCATTTAACCCCCTAAACCCTAAACCTCTAACCCTTAACCCCTAACCCCTTAAACACTAATCCCCAACCCTAATAACACCCAAACCTGGCAAACATTTAACCTCGTCCCCTAACCCCTAACCCCCAATCCCCTAAGCCCTCCAAACTCGAATTAGCTTTGAAGAAGTAATTTTTTTCTTACTTCTGTCTAATTCACTATATACTCAGATCACGAATGTGAGAAGGCTGTTTGCAGATTATATTACTATTTTATCAACAGTGTAATTATTTCTGTGTAGTTATATCTTTCTAGTCAAAAACCTCATCTTCAGAAATAATTTCTTGTCATTTTCAAAATTTACCGCTTCATTGAGCACAACATGCAGCTTATCTAATACTTTATTGAAGCTAAGAGCTCCATCTTTGGGGCAAGCTGCTTTTTGGGCGCTAACTCCACTATGTGTGGGGTTAATTAACCCTATGCCTACAATTTTTACTGTTTTCATATCGGATTGTGTGGGGGTAGATAACTCATAGCCATATCACATAGGCCCCATTCACTTACGAAGGTTCCCCAAACTCTGCCCCCAATTTGGTTGATCTTGCGGATCAACTTGAAAATTTTGAATTTTCATTGATGATTGATTTTCTTCTCACTCTAATGCAAAAGGAAGATGAATTTCATCTTTTTCCTCCATAATTTCCACATTCGACATCTATTGTAGCTATTCATCTATGCTCATATGGAATCACCACAAGTTGTACTTTTTTCTTCAATGGATTCTTGATGTTGATCTCAATGAGATTTCTCCTCCTCAAAAAAGATATCTTGGTTGTAAGCATGGTTGTGGTATGTTGATGTTCAGATGAAAACTACAAATTATAGCCCTTGATCTGCTAGGGTCCAGTTACTTTGATATTAACGGTGGTGTATTCATACTCCTTCTGAATAACCAATAAAGGGTCAAGGAAATTGACCAATATATTGTCAAGTTTTATCTTATCCATATTTGGGACAAGCTGCTTTTCGGCTAACTCCACTGCTTTTGATCTCAATTTTTCCAATTTCTTCCTTCTCTCATATGATACCTGAGCCTTTTCCTTTCTATTCCCTTCTAATTCCGTAATAGTGTCATAGTGATGCCATCCAACTTCTTTGGAAAGCCTTCCTATCTAGCAGAAAATACTTGTGACATGGCTGAAGCCTCAACACTTTCAAAGCATCTGGAATAACCATTATCTTCTTCCGGTCATATGGTGGGGGAACCCCTTCAAAATCCCTTCGGGCAGCCCGTTTTTCGTTTGCTCCCTTGTGGCATCGTTCAGTCAAGCGCGTCGTGTCGCGCCATGCGAGGTCGCCCGACCAGGCGCGTTCGGGTCCAGTCGTTTCATTCAAGGGTGCCCGTATCAGTTTTTATAAGTTGTGACCACCTGGGTGCGTTGTGCACGTTCGGGCGGCCCATTTGCCGTTTGCTCCCTTGTGGCATCATTCAGTCGGGCACGTCGTGCGAGATCACTCGACCGAGCGCATTCAAGTCGGGTCATTTCGTTCGAGGGTGCCCGTATCAGTTTTGCTAAGTTGTGACCGCCCGAGTGCTTTGTGTACGTTCGGGCGGCCCATTTTCCGTTTTCTCCCTTGTGGCATCGTTCGGTCGAGCGTGCCGTGGGAGGTTGCCCGACTGGGCGCATTCGATTCAGGCCATTTTGTTCGAGGGCGCTCGTATCAGTTTTTCTAATTTGTGACTGCCCGGGTGCCTTATGCACGTTTGAGCGACCTGTTTGCCATTTTCTCCCTTGTGGCATCATTTGGTCGAGCGCGTCGTGTCGCGCCGTGCGAGGTCACCCGACCGGGCGCGTTCACGTCAGGACGTTTCGTTTGAGGGTGCCTGTATCAGCTTTTCTAAGTTGTGATTTTCTGGGTGCCTTGTGCACGTTCGGGTGGCCCATTTTCCATTTTCTCCTTTGTGGCATCGTTCGGTCGGGCGCACCGTGTCGCGCCATGTGAGGACACCCGACTAGGCGCATTCGGGTCGCGTTGTTTCGTTCGAGGGTGCCCGTATCAGTTTTGCTAAGTTGTGACTGCTCAGGTGCCTTGTGCACGTTCGGGCGGCCCATTTTCCATTTTCTCCCTTGTGGCATCCTTCGATCAGGCGCGTCGTGTCGTGCCATGTGAGGTCGCCCGACCGAGCGCGTTCGGGTCGGGTCGTTTTGTTCGAGGGCGCTCGTATCATTTTTGCTAAGTTGTGACTGCCCGGGTGCCTTGTCCACATTCGGGCAGCCCTTTTTCCATTTTCTCCCATGTGGCATCATTCAGTTGGGTGCTTCGTGTCGCACCATGTGAGGTCGCCCGACCGAGCGCGTTCGGGTCAGGTCGTTTCATTTGAGGGCACCCGTATCACTTTTTCTAAGTTTTGACCGCTCGAGTGCCTTGTGCACGTTCGAGCGGCCCATTTTCTGTTTTCTCTCCTGTGGCATTGTTCATCATGTTGCGTTGTTTGAGGTCGCCCGACTGGGCGCGTTTGGGCTGGGCCGTTTCGTTCGAGAGTGACCGTATCAATTTTGCTAAGTTGTGACCACTCGGGTGCCTTGTGCACGTTCGGGTGGACCGTTTGCCATTTTCTCCATTGTGGCATCGTTCGGTTGGGTGTGCCGTGTGAGGTCGCTCGACCGGGTGCATTCGGGTTGGGCTGTTTCGTTCTAGGGTGCCCATATCAGTTTTGCTAAGTTGTGACTGCCCGGGTGCCTTGTGCACGTTCGGGCGGCCCGTTTGCCATTTGCTCCCTTGTGGCATCATTCGGTCGGGCGCGTCGTGTCGTGCTGTGTGAGGTCACCTGATCGGGCACGTTCGGGTCGGGCTGTTTCATTCAAGGGCGCCCGTATCATTTTTGCTAAGTTGTGACCGCCCGAGTGCCTTGTGCACGTTCGGGCGGCCCGTTTGCCGTTTGCTCCCCTGTGGCTTCGTTCGCCTGATTATCCTTACTAAACCAAAAATTTCATTGAAAATAATCATTCATACCATAACATTACTACTTCCCTTTTAACCACATGAAAATTATTTTTAAGTTACCATAATTCATCTTTAATATCACATAATTAGATTAAAAAATCAACCAAAATCCCTAGTTTATGAAATAAAAATTCAACAATTTTATATAATTAATAATTTATATAAATGTCTTAGATCTAATCTCATTAATAATTATTTATAATCAACAATACCACTTATTTACCCAAACCCCTTATTAACCCCACGAAAATTCTCACGCATTTTATCTAATGGAATTTGAGTGGCCTTAAAAAAACACACGTATTTCATTTCAAAATGTCAAAAAATTTCAAATATCAAAAGTTTTAATTTCCCTTGTACATTTTCCTCCGGTTGCATGGTTTGTCCAGGGAAGGAGGGAGGATGTGGAAAATCCCATTTGGAGGGGAATTTCAAGGTTAAAACAAAGTCGTTCTATCTATTAGCTCTGCGGCCAAAGGTTTTCAAATAAGCAGAAGTTGCAAAAGCGTTTCTAAGCCATCTTTGATATTGGGGTTTCGTTGTTCTTTTGGTTTGGTTTCTGTGGGTTTAGTTGAGTTTTATTACAGGTTCTGAAGTCTGAGGCATCGCACGCAACATCATCACATGTACAGGCATCGCACCTATATCTTTGGCACTTCAATTATAATAGTCACATCACATCCATAATCTTGGAGACTAGCATTATCTTTGTGAGGAAATATGTATGTAATAAAAAGACTGCAATATTGAGCTGAAGCCATATGTCCTACATAAAAAACACAATAAGTGATCTTCAGATTCCTTGATTACATCCTAGAGGAGTTACACGCAGATCTATTGAAATAGGAAGCAACCTAATGATTTTTTTCTTACCTTAATCACTGAGCGATCTTCTACTACAATTCTTGATGTATTGAGTGGCAACAGAGGGGAAATTTAGATCTGATCCAAATATGAGTTGGGTCGATAGCAAAAATGCGAGAGATCCTTCACATTCATGGGAGCCAATGTGGCAACCAGATCGGCTCCAAGTTCTGGGAAGTGGTCTATGAAGAACACGGGATCGATCCTACTCGGAGATATCAGGGCACTTCATATTTACAGCTTGAAAGGGTTAATTTTTACTACAATGAGGCGAGATGTGGGAGATTTTTGCCCCGAGCCGTGCTCATGGATCTGGAGCATGGCACCATGGAAAGTGTGAGGATCGGGCCTTATGGATAGGTCTTCAGACCTGATAACTTCATTTTTGGCCAATCTGGGGCTAGAAAAAATTGTTCCAAGGGGCATTACACAGAATGAGATGAGCTCATTGATTCTGTGCTTGATGTCGTTAGGAAGGAAGCTGAGAACTGTGATTGATTGCAAGGTATGTGTCTTTTTCATATTCGAATCCTTGACCTTGTGTTTTTGAAATGTAGGATTTCATTTGCTAAAATTATGTGGGTTTTTGTTGTGTACAGGGTTTCAAGTGTGTCACTCTTTGGGAGGAGGTACTGGATCTGGAATGGGAACCCTCTTTATCTCCAAGATTAGGAAGGAATACCTTGATACAATGATGCTCACATTCTCTGTTTTCCCGTCTCCTAAGGTGTCAGACACGGTGGTGGAGCCTTACAATGCCACACTCTTTGTTCATCAGCTGGTAGAAAATGTAGACGAATGTATGGTGCTTGACAATGAGGCTCTCTATGATATTTTCTTCAGGACTCTTAAGCTCACCACACCTAGCTGTAAGTACTCTTGGTTTTGGGATCTTAGCAAGTTTGGTTTTTTTATGGAATTTATTAATTTTTAATGACATTGAAGTTACCATGGAGGTGGTTTAAATCTATTTATATGCCTATAAATATGATTACCAGTTTAAAAAATTGTCAGTTGTTTGGGTTCACTTAGGAGATTTCTTTTTTCGTTTTGATTTCATGTTCTATCGAATGAAAAATATTCATTTACGTGGTCATATTTTTAAGATTTTGTTTAATTCTACTCAGTAGGACATTTTATTTTTATACTTGAAGGTCCAAGTTTGAAATATCTTGGTCTCATTTTAGACAAATTCCCCATAATTTTCCATAGATATCGTTCTTAAGTAGGGAGAACATCCAATGGTTTATCACTTTGAAGACCTGTTGCATGCCAAGCTAGGTTATGCTGCCTATGATAAGGAATTTTTTTCATAGTTTAAACAATTAAACATTGGTGGCACTTCTTCCCTAGAAAAGGAAAATATTCTACCTACAAACCATCAACCATTGAAATTCTGCAATTCGTCAATTCAAAAACATATCCATACAGAACATGCATAATGTCTACAATAATTACATCATTATCTAATAACAGAATGAATCCATAGACGAGATAATAGAGTCTATACCTTCTCATCCATCCCCATAGGGATACTTGTTAGCAGATTAATCATTAGACATCATATGCAGTAATTATGATGACTAAAAATTGGTTTATCCTACTTATCCATATTTCGTACTCATTTTGTAGAATTTACCTTTCCTGAATTATACTCTTCAATAAGTTATTATACAAATTGAATTATTCATGTGTGTTATTTGGTGCTAAATAAAGTACTCAAAGAATCTCATTCCTTCTCCTTTGAAGGCACCTTTTAATCGATGAGGCTCTTCAATTCCTTCTGCAACATATTGCCGAATCATGCTAAAGAATATTAATGTTTATATATATTATTGCCCTCATTGTAGCTTGTCTATGCCTCCCAATCAAAAGCTTGGCATATGTTAGCATCTACTAGTGCCTTCTTAACCATTGGAATCTAGTTAAATGAATTTCATTGTTGAAAATTCTACGAATCAACATAATCATGATTACATCTTCATAATAGTGTGTTGTTTTTTCCAACATGGTTTGTCGATTCCCTACAAAAATAACAATGATGCACCAAAAGCTACAATACTAATCTTCCAACAAATTTGGATACACTTTAGGTTGCTTCTCTCCCTATGCTTTTTAGTCTTAGACTGACGACCATACTGAGATTATTAATAAGACAATTGTGCACAACTTATCAATAAATCATCAATCCAACAAACATTGGGACAAATACCTCCATGTCAAAGTTATGTTAGAACACCACATGTTTGCATTGATCATTCAACTACTAGTTTGTTTTATAAGTTTCAATCCCTTGCGTCACATCAGCTTTCAGTGTCCCTCTTTGCCTCTCGCACATCACATGAGCAGATAGAGTAGGACAAAGACACTGCATTCGTAGAGCTCTTGTTGCAAGGTTTAGCTCAGAATTATTGAGCGTGTTTTTTGGTATCAAGCCCCTCTAAATGTTTAGTATATGGCACATTTTTGTTATTTCAAGTTGACTTCACCACGGCGTGCTCTTATTACACCTACTACAAGGCATGCTATATTGCATTTTATTTGCATTGATTGCTATTAGTTTGGGCATTGACCAAAAAATTTTCCCAATTCCCCTGAGGGTTACATTAGGCATCAGTTTTTTATTTTATTTTTTCACAATATTTAAATGCATTTATCTCTCATGCCATTGGTTGATCAACTGGGGCCAACAACGACCATCTTGGGATAGAGTAAAAATCCATATTTCCAACCTCCTCTTCGAGAAGATGTATTATATCAAAACAAGGACCACCAAAAATAGGTAGACTTCAATGCATCTACGCTGTAGAAAAGCGAGCATGTCTTTCCAGGTTGACTGGATATTACAATACAAATTTAAGCATTGGCTTCTCTATTTATTACAGAAATCAAGGAAAAATTCATGTTAAGCAAGGATTATATGGTAAGGACCTTAAGTTTCCTTCATGAATTTTATTGTATATCTCAAGTGTATAATTTAGCAATTTCTCTTGTAGTGGTTTGTCCCTAGTGAGATGCTCTGGTAGACATTGACATCTAGTGTGTTTGTAATTCCTATATCTATATGGAACATTAGATTTGTAACTTCCTTAGATATACTTGACATCATCTTTTAGTGTCATTCTTCTAAGAGAGGTCTTCACCTTTAAGGTCTTTCTATTCTTTCGAGCAAGTGCAAACTTCTGTTTCGAGTGTGCATAGAAACTTAAAGTTAATGAAAATATCATCTTGCGTTTTTTGAACAAGTTTTTCACCTTTACATTTTATAATCTATATCTTCGGTTTTCTCATTTTTCTTCATCTTTTCCTTTATCACTTAGTAAACATTGTAGAAAAAATATTCGTTGTAATTTTCACACTAAGCTTCCTAGGAGATTTTGTTGTCTAATTCTCGGCCAAAGATGGAGATATTTTTAATATATCTAAACTTTTCATTTATTGTTAATAAAATAAGTTGGAATTCTACTAGATGCATCATCAATGGATTTTACAAATAACCTTGCACCAGCATGCCATATATTTTGCAGTGGCTCACATATGTTGTTGTCTATATGAATCAATTCAAGAAGTCCTTTAAAAGGGATTGTGGTATCTTTAAGGAATTGTCCTAATGATGCTTGCGATAAAATTAATTTATAGATGACTCCAAAATTTATGATGAATCCACATCCCACCCATAACCAAGTTTTCCTCATCTCTACTAGTTTCTACATAGATGGCCCAATCTACAGTGTCACAACTCCAAACTTGCAATACCCATCTACTAAAGCTGTGTAAACTACTGTACAAAATTTTATACCATGATCCTGGAGATTTCACTTTCTCTGATCTGGGAAAAAATTATACTACGCAAAGAATCCTGAACGTGTGTGTTTATTAGTGTCTTTGAAGAATTGTAATCTTGGCAGTCCAAGAGAACCGACCTATGGCAACAAATCACTAGTGTAGAAGTCTTCATTAAAGATTTCGGTCACTATGCACGCTGAAGTTTTCATGCACGCTACATTCCAGTTGATGAAGAGTGAAGGAGACTGTGCAACTTTAAAAACACACTCCTCTTTATCCTTATAGGAACCTTTTTTTCAAAGAGAATAAATAGCTTATCTTAAGGAGGTTATAACATTTGCAAAAATCTGAAGTCCCAGGAAAACTGGATACTCCAGAGGAAATATTCCCTCGAAATAGAACCAAAAAAACCCCGAAATCTATAGTATACTGGGCCCATGTAGAGAAAAATACAGAGCCAATACAGGCCATCAGAAATTTGGAATACAAACTTTAAAAATGACTTCTAAATCCGATGGAACCAAACACAAGTGTACACAGTCCACTGAAACGAAGGACCATCAATTCTGAAGCTATACCGCATCTAAAAAGCAATGAAAGAAGACCAGCACTGCCTCTAATATATGAAACAGCCAAAGCCACAGGGCACTCCCCTGACAAAGGGGTGTAGTTGATTATGCCCAGTCGATCCTTCAACGAAGCAAAGTTTCATTTTTTATTTTTTTTAAACAGTCGTCGGTCTTCTAATGCTTCTTTATAAGCGTCAGTTAAGAAGCTTCGGTATTGTGACACTTATAAAACTTCGGTATTGCGACATTTATCAAAACATCGGTATTGCAACACTTATAAAACATCGGTATTGCGACACTTATAAAACATCGGTATTATTGCGACACTTATAAAACGTCGGTATTGTGACACTTATAAAACGTTGGTATTGTGACACTTATAAAATGTCAGTATTGCGAGACTTATAAAACATCGATATTGTGATGCTTATAAAACGTCGGAATAGTGATGCTTTGGATAACGTCGGAAGACCGATGACAGTCTGAAAACGTCGAAACAAGTTTCGCTCTTCCGACGCTTTCTTGAAGTGTCGAAATTGCGACATAATGGCTAACCACATTTTGCCTGGCCTCAAACTGTCACTCTTGTGACGCCTATGTGTCGAAATAGAGATGAATTGGCCGTCGGAAATTGGACCAAATTTGCTAGTGCCCAATTCAGATCAAAAAAATATTTCTCCTGATTAAGAAAGAGGTTCAAAACGGTTTTGAGACATTGTACCTGGATGTTATGGATGCAAGGGCCAGTTTCCACCCTAACACTATCTCGAAGTTTTGGGAGACCATCGCACAGTACCAAGCTTGGCGTTAGTATGTGATAGAGAGACACCAAGTCGAATTTTTCTGACTCGATTTGACCCCAACTCTAGAATCATAGTGTTTTGTCTTGTTAGGCTATCAAGTTGTCTCTACGCTATTTTGTCTTATATGGGTAGAAGTGGAAAATGTAATATTATTTTTAATTATTGTAAAATTGAAATTCCAAGTGTCCTTTTTGGAATGTGAATATTCATATGTAATCGGTTGAAGAGTCACGAGGGGAGTCCAAGAGTCTCAAAGGGGGCATGCAAAGAGTCACCTCCCTTTGTTATAAATATATCCTCATAACTCTTGTAACGAGATTTTTGGGAGCCAATATTTTGGCTCTGCTTAGGCTTAGAGAGAACTTGGGAGTTTTGTGTGAGCCTTGGCTTCTTCGTAGCATAGAGGGAGTATACTTCTTTGGAGAAGCAAGTGTTGTAGACTTCACGTTTCACTATTGGGTCTAGTGGCCTATTAAATGTTGTATGTATGATTGGAACTATCATTTTTAATAAAATAAGAGTCGACACACTTTCATGCATATATTGTGAATATAGTAGGAATACTCATGTTGTATTTGCGATTTATGTTATTTAACTTACGCACATGCTTATGAACTATTTCGTTTGCATTTGTATGTATCTTGTTGAATGCATGCTTATGCATTAATCCATCACCTTTAACTTGTGGACTATTCTACTTGTTAGTTTGTGTGATTTCTTTTCGCTCGTGTGTTCCTTTAAATATACGTACTATTACAGGCTTCCAAGGGGCACACTTACTTTTCCCTTCTCTTGTTGGAACTGCTCATGCAACATACTTGACTATCAATAGGGTCACACACTTACTCTCACCAAAGACACCGTGCATCACTCTACGCATTATGTAAACCAAGGAAGATCATTAACACCCCACGTTGGGAATCCTACTCGAAACAATGTGAGGTGTAGTTGGGACTTCATATAAGGGAGATCCCCTGAATTTTGGCAGGTCCAATATTTTCAACAAGTTTATAATATCAATCCCTTGGGTTTATTAATCTAAGGGTTCATATTATGAGGGTATAATATTATTCCTAAGGTTTATAATATTAATCCTTGGATTTTATATAAATACCTCGGGTTTATAATCTTGGTCAACCATGGTCCAATGTCACATTGTGACAAATATTTTATCAATATGAAAATCAACCATGGACCAAAGTCGCATTGTGAAAAAGATTATCTCCATACGAAAATTAATCATGGTCAACCATATATCAACCATGGTCCAATGCCACATTGTGAAAAAGATTGTCTCGATATGAAAAACATCCATGGTCAACCATGGTCCAATTTTACATTGTGACAAAGATTTTTTCAATATGAAAATCAACCATAGCAAACCATGATCCAACGTCACATTGTGACAAAGATTGTCCCGATATGAAAATCAATCATGGTCAACCATGTTCCAACGTCACATTACAAAAAAATTTGTCTCAATATGAAAATAAACCATGGTAAACCATGCTTATTTGAAGGTATATAATATATATCATAGGGTTTATACACCTTTATTTTATAATATTAATCTCTTGGGTTTAATATTATTCCCTTGGGGTCTTAAAATTAATCCCTTAGGCTTATTAATCTAAGGGTTCATATTCCTAGGGTATAATATGATTCATAGGGTTTATAATATTAGTCCTTGGGTTTAATATAAATCCCTTGGGGTTTATAATGGCATGGTCAACCATGGTACAACGTCACATTGTGACAAAGATTTTCTTAATTTGAAAATCAATCATGGTCCAACATCGCACTGTGAAAAAAATTGTCTCCATATGAAAATCAATCATGGTTAACCATGGTCTAATACCACATTGTGACAAAGATTGTCTTGATATGAAAATCAATCACGGTAAACCATTTTCAACCATGGTCAACCATGGTCCAATGTCACATTGTGACAAATATTATCTCAATATATAAATCAACTATGGTCCAACATTGCATTGTGACAAATATTGTCTCAATATGAAAATCAACCATGGAAAACCATGGTCAGCAATGTTTATTTTAGGGTTTACAATATATATATATATATATATAGGGGTCTATATACATTTTGTTTATAATATTAATCCCTTGGGTTTATAATCCTTTGGGTTTTTAGTATTAATCCCTTGGGTTTATAATATCAACCCTAGGGTTTATTAATCTAAGGTAGTAATCATAAAATTTATAATATCAATCCTTGAGTTTAATATAAATCCTTTGGGTTTATAATCATGGTTAACCATGGTCCAACGTCACATTGTGACAAATATTTTCTCAATATGAAAATCAACCATGGTCCAACGTCGCATTGTGACAAATATTGTCTCCATATGAAAATAAATCATGGTCAACCATTGTCCAATCACACATTGTGACAAAGATTGTCTCGATATAAAAAAACAATCATGGTAAACCATGGTCCAATGTCACACTGTGATAAAGATTATCTCAATATGAAAATCAACCATGGTCAACCATGGTCCAATGTCCCCTTGTGACAAAGATTGTCTTGATATGAAAATCAACCATGGTCCAACACTGCATTGTGACAAAGATTATCTCAATATGAAAATAAACCAAGGTCAACCATGTTTACTTGAGGGTTTATAATATTTATCTTAGGGTTTATATATCTTGGGTTTATAATATTAATACATTGGGTTTAAAAATATTCCTTTGGGATTATAATTCCTTGGGGTTTTAGAAATAATGCCTTAGCTTTATAATATCAATACTAGGGTTAATATAAATCCCTTGGGTTTATAATCATGGTCAACCATGGTCCAATGTCATAATGTGAAAAAACTTGTCTCAATATGAAAATCAACCATGGTGAGCAATGGTCAACCATGTTTGTTTTAGGGTCAATAATATTAATCCTTGGGTTTAATATAAATCTCCTGGGTTTATAATCATGGTCAACCATGGCCCAACGTCATATTGCGACAAATATTTTCTTAATATGAAAATCAAGCATGGTCCAACATCACATTGTGTCAAATATTGTCTCCATATGAAAATAAATCATGGTCAACCATGATCCATTGCCACATTGTGACAAATATTCTCTAGATATGAAAATAAATCATGGTCAACCATGGTCCAATTTCACATTGTGAAAAATATATTCTCAATAATAAAAGCAACCATGGTTCAATGTCGCATTGTGATAAAGATTGTATATATATGAAAACCAACCATGTTAAAACGTGGTGAACCATGTTTATTTTAGGGTTTATATACCTTGAATTTATAATATTAATCTATTGAGTTTTAAGTGTTAATCCCTTGGGTTTATTATTCCCTCACATTTATCATATTAATCCCTTGGGTTTATTAATCTAAGGGTTCATATTCCTAGGGTATAATATTATTCACAGGGTTTATAATATTAATCCTTGGATTTAATATAAATCCCTTGGGTTTATAACCATGGTCAACCATGATCAAATGTCACATTTTGATAAATATTTTTCTCAATATGAAAATCAACCATGGTCCAACATCGCATTGTGAAAAAGCTAATATCTATATGAAAATTAGTCATGGTCAGTTACGGTTAACCATGGTCCAATGCCACATTGTGACAAATATTGACTCGATATGAAAATCAATTATGGTCAACCATGGTTAACCATGGTGCAATGCCACATTGTGACAAATATTGTCTCAATATGAAAATCAACCATGTTTATTTTAGGATTTATAATATTTATATTAAGGTTTATATACCTTCAGTTTATAATATTAATCCCATGGGTTTAATATTATCCCCTTAGGTTTATAATATCTTGGGATTTTAGTATTAATCCCCGATGTTTATTAATCTGAGGGTTCATATTCCTAGGGTGTAATATTATTCATAGGGTTTATAATATTAATACTATAGTTTAATATAAATCCTTTGGGTGTATAATCATGGTAAACCATGGTCCAACATTATATTGTGACAATGATTGTCTCAATATGAAAATAAACCATGGTCAACCATTATTAACCATCATCAATCATGGTCAATAGTGGTCAACCATGGTCCAACGTTGCACTTTGAAAAATATTGTCTCTATATGAAAATAAATCATGGTCAACCATGGTTCAATGCCACATTGTGACAAATATTGTCTCGATATGAAAATCAATCATGGTGCAACTTCGCATTGTTACAAAGAATGTCTCAATAAGGAAATCAACCATGGTCAACCGTAAGTTTATTTTAGGATTTATGATACTTATCTTAGGGTTTATATACCTTGTGTTTATAATATCAATCCCTTGGGTTTAATATTATTCCCTTGGGTTTATAATCCCTTGGGGTTGTAGTATTAGTCCTTTGGATTTATTATTCCCTTGGGTTTATAATATCAATCCCTTTAGTTTATAATCACGATCAACCATGGTTCAATGTTACATTCTGACAAATATTGACTCAATATGAAAATAAACAATGGTAAACCATTTTTAACCATCTTCAAGCATGGTCAATCATGGTCCAATGTAACATTGTGATAAATATTGTCTCAATATGAAAATCAACCATGGTCAACCATGGTCGAACATCACATTGTGACATAGATTGTCTTAATATGAAAATAAACCATGGCGAACATGGTCAACCATGTTTTTTTTAGGGTTTACAATATTTATCTTAGGGTTTATAATATTATTCCCTTGGGTTTTTAGTATTAATTCCTTAGGTTTATAATATAAATCCCTTGGGTTTATTAATCTAAGGGTTCATATTCCTAGAGTGTAATATTATGCATATGGTTTATAATATTAATCCTTGGGTTTAATATAAATCCATTGGATTTATAATCATGATCAACCATGGTCCAATGTCACATCGTGACAAATATTTTCTCAATATGAAAATCAACCATGATCCAATGTCAATTGTGACTAATATTGTCTCAATATGAAATTCAAACATGGTAAACCATGGTTCAATGTATCATTGTGACAATATTGTCTCATTATGAAAATAAACCATGGTAAACCATGTTTATTTTAGGGTTTATAACATTTATCTTAGGGTTTATGTACCTTGGGTTTATAATATTAATCCCTTAGGTTTAATATTATTCTCTTAGGTTTATAATACCTTAGGGTTTTAGAATTAATCACTTGGGTTTATTGTTCCCTTGGGTTTATAATATCAATCCCTTGGGTTTATTAATATAAGGGTTCATATTCCTGAGGTATAATATTATTCATAGGGTCTATAATATTAATCCTAGGGTTTAATATAAATCCATTTGGTTTACAATCATGGTCAACCATGGTCCAATGTCACATTGTGACAAATACTGTATTAATATGAAAAACAACCAAGGCCAACCATGGTCCAAAGTCACATTGTGAAAAATATTTTATCAATATGAAAGTAAAATATGGTCCAACATCACATTGTGACAAAGATTATCTCGATATGAAAAATAAATCATGGTAAACCATGGTCCAACATAGAATTGTGACAAAAATGGTCTCAATATGAAAATAAATCATGGTCAACCATGTTTATTTTAGGGTTTATAATATTTATCTTATGGTTTATATACCTTGGGTTTATAAAATTAACCCCTTGAGTTTAAAATTATTCCCTTAGGTTTATAATACCTTGGGGTTTTAGAATTAATCCCTTGGGTTTATAATATCAATCCTTTGAGATTATTAATCTAAGGGTTCATATTCCTAAGGTATAATTTTATTCATAGGGTTTATAATATCAATCCTAGGGTTTAATATAAATCCCTTGGTTTATAATCATGGTCAACCATGGTCTAATGTCACATTGTGACAAAGATTGTCTCAATATGAAAATCAACAATGGTCAAACATGGTCAACCATGTTTATTTGAGGGTTTATAATATTTATCTTAAGGTTTATATACCTTTGGTTTATAATATTAATCCCTAGGATTTAATATTAATCCATTTGGTTTATTTATCCAAGGGTTGATATTCCTAGGGTATAATATTATTCATAGGGTTTATCATATTAATCTTAGGGTTTAATATAAATCCTTTGGTTTTATTTTTATAATTATTATCTTATTTATAATATCATGATAATAATATTTTATAATATAATTATTATTAATTTATTATTATTATAATTATATATTTATTAATATCAATATTAATATTAATATTATATCCATATGCATTGGCACCTATCAACATCTATCAACCACATTTAATAATGTGGTTGTGCATGTGATTGATATATGACTATCAACATATATCAACCACAATTATTAATGTGGTTGTGCTAGTGATACTTACGAGGTGGTAGGAGCAAGAGGCCATTCTTAATCATAAGGGAACAATAATAATTTCCTTTGAATATAGCTTAAGAGTAATGTTCGATAATCAATTAAAAGCATATATAAACATCTATGTTGTACATGGATTGCAAGAAGCACTTCAGATATAAATCAAGAAACTCATTATACTTGGAGACTCTAGGAACATTATCTGACATATGGTCATCCAATCATTTAACTTGTGGTCTTCTAATAATTTCCCAAATACATGCTTTTTGCTTCTATTTTAACAAGAATTCCTCATTTATGCAATATATTTAAAGTGTTGTAGTGGTATCACAATATCGATAAGCATAACTCCTTTGTAAACACAGTACCAGCATAAAAATGGGGGATCGTTATTGTTCAACCCCTTAATTTCCATCATCAATCTCACACAAATGATAAGAGGAAAATCATATGACATAACCCTTTCATGAATATGGGACAAGTTTAATTAGTCATGTGTGTGATATTAGACATCTTCTTGCATTATGTTTCACACTCTATTGATTGCTAGGCGATGGCTTCCATATTACAAGGTGGGATAATTTCCTTGTGTGAAATGTTGGAGTATATAACTCCTACTTGTCTTAGGTGTGATAATTAGTTCAAGGAAGAGTTTGTTCCTACTATTTAGGTGTTGGTTAAATTTAGTTGGTGTGAAATATATTCTCCTACTAGCTAACTTCCTAGATTGGTGTGGGATTGATAGATTTTCTCAAGTAGTTATTATGTGATCAAATAATTTCTTTATCTTAAAATAGAACACATATAAATGTAACATTATTTCATTATTTGATTACAAGTTTTTTTTTTCCATTCCTAAGTTGGTATTAGAGTTGGTCTTGAACTCACCTCTTCACCATAAGGCCTTAATTAGAGAATATAAATGTTTAGTAAATATTAAATGACATGAAATAGTTTATGAGCTACACAAGAAATCCAAGCTTGCAGAATAGATTGTGTTGGAGGACTTCGAACCATTTTAAAAGAAATTTCTAAGAAGATAGAAGGAGAGTAGCTATCATTTAAGAAAAGTTGAGATTCCAACGTCCTTGGGGTTGCGCAGTCTATAGAGCTACGTGAAATAGGAGAATATTAGTGGGTGGCATTTTGTGTCATAATTTCCATTAGACAAATCCATTCATTTTTTTAAAGCTACTTATCGCTATTCAGATTTCTTACTATCACATATATTGCTATCCTGTAGAGGAAGGGTGTCAGAATACACCACTGACAGAGATTTCCAACACTGTAGTCAGATATGGGAAGATAAGGTCATTTTCCTAGTATAGAATACTGAGTTAGGCCGGACGAAGCTGTGGAAAATTTTAAGAGAAAATAACATTGCATAGAATAGACAGAAAAATGCTAAACTTGTGACGATAATGGGAAATTTGGGTCTGGTAAAATTAATTTGGCCAAGCAATTGGTCTAAGTCAAATTCTCTACATTTGATGCCCTATGAGTGGAGAATTTTTTATGCATAGGTTAAAGAGTTAAAGTTGTTAAAAGAGTTATTGCATTTTGATTACTAAATTTTATAGTACGAGTCATGGAAGCTCTCAGATCTCACTTCACAGTTGTTCAATGACTTCTCAAGTTGGAGAAATTGAAGAATCGTGATGGGCACACTATATAAATCATTTATTAATTCCCAAACGACATTGTTTTCATTGTCAATCTATAGTCATTGCATGAGTGGAGGAGGTGTTGGGACCATTTTGGATGTTGATTTGGTTAATTGTTGGAAACAATGTTGTGTTGGTGCAAGAATCACTGCGAGGATACATAAAAAGATTTTGTGGAAGAGGGCTTCCAAAAAGGACATCGACATGCTTAAGTGCTCTTTGTAATGGTCGACAAAAAAATTGGTTGTCTCCTCTCTTACAATGTATTTTTATGATTTCTCAATGATAGCTTTATGGAATATTTGTGGAAAAATAGATGATAACGTTATGGCATAAATCGTTGAAGTTGTAGATGGCCTTGTTATTTGTCAGTAGTTATTCATTGGGAATTTAATACAACAAATATTTAAATACTATAATGATGTGTGTTGGTGGTAGCACACATGGTAGGTTGTATTCAACATTTCAAAATTTTGGTTCAGGATGTAAAAGTCTAGTCATGGACACAAATGTTGATTAGTGTTTTTTAAGACTTGTTGAGTTTGGTCTAAATAGATTAATGTGATAATACATGTAAGAATGTTTCCCCTAACTTTTTTATAAGTAGGATATAACATCAAGTTGCAGAATCAACCTCTTAGATAGATATGAGAGTGATAAGTGGACACATATCTAAGTTTTATGTTAAATCAGAGAATTTTTTCTTTGATTAAGGGGAATGTGAGATAGAATAATCTCAAAATGATAGAAGGTTGGGAATAAGTTAAGGAGTGTTTAATATGTTGACGAACCATGTAGGTGAAAAGGATTTTTAGAGCTCTCACAACACTTATGTATCTAGATAGATGATATTTTTATATGGAAATCCATAATTAGTTGTTTGTAGAAAAAAAAAGGTACAAAAAGAAAAGAAAGTCCATAGTGAAGAAAGTGAAAGTGAAGACATAGATGTGATCCTCAAAGTATCAAGTAGCAGAAAAGAACAACACATTGTAGAGTTTGTGGCAACAATGAAGTTGAGAGTAGTGGAAGTCAAATGATAGTGAACATTAAAGTTAAAAGTTGTGTGAAGGTTGTGGAATAGACCCAATGACTATATTGTAATCTAAGTCACATATTGTGATTGTAACCAAGTCTATAGTGTCATGTTTAAATTGGTGTATTGGTTTTAGAGAAAGTTTGAGTGTGTAACTCATATCTACATGAATGGAGTATGAAAATTGTTTGTATGAATGGAGTATGAGAATTTTTTATATCTAAGTCAATGATGATGAAAGCTTGATAATGCATGTGTATCCTAATGTAATTAATGTAATTTAGAAACCACTTTGTAGTGAAAATTAAAGTTTGTTAAGATAGAAACCATGTTAGAGGAAAGTTTGAGGTCAGTAAAAACCATTTGGTGTGATGGTTTATGTTCATCCAAAACCACTAAATACGTTGTTCATAGTAAGCAAAAACCACTTGAGGATGTGATGAAGAAATGCGAGTTTGCGAGAGACAAAAAAAATATGGACAAGGATTCCTATATATATTTTTATTTACTTGAGAGTCTAATGAAGGGACATTAAGACCGTGATTGGGGGTAAGCTAAGAAAACCCAAAGCATGGTTACGAGTAAGCTGAAAAAACCTAAGATAATGATGATGGTGATGCAAAGGGGGAGTTAAAGGTGTAGGTACATGTATGAAGATATGTGATTCAAGGATGATTGAATGAACCATATTCATGAAGGAAATTCTAGTAGACTAGTGGCTACAACTCTTGGTTAACCATGCATTCTAGTGATAGTTGTTTCTTTATATGGATGCCAATGTTTTGGTAATGTTTAATGTGTAAGTACTAGGTTAGACGACAAATAGAGTTTTTTAGTAAGGTGGTTAATCAGGGACTGCTTTAGTTCACACGAGCCTTGTCTGGAATTTTAGTGCACACATTGGGACAATGAAGTGGTCCTTTAAACTTTACAGTAATCGAAGACTCTGGCGCATCCCTCAATAAATCTGGATAATTCAAATTATTAATTTTATAAAACCTAAGGTTTAAAAGTTATAAGTTGAAAACTTTTTAATTCACTAAATTTTGTGAATATTTAGATGGATGACAAATAGATCTCTTCTATTTTAAAATTATTTCTCACTAGTGGATCTGATGCTTAAAGTAATTAAGATGAAAATTTATCGTGGTGGGTTTTAAAGAATCAGTTAACGAAATATTATAGATTTCATAACATAGTTGCGTGATTTTGTATATTACATTATTATTGATAGATTTTGGGACTCTATTTTACTAAAATAAATTTTATATTACAATTGTAAAATAAAAAATTTATCAAAATTTATTAAAAGCCTTTAAAATAAATGAATTATATTTCTCACATAAATCAATCTATATAAAGTGTTTATATTGGAGTTGTCTTTAGTGCGATTTTTTGGAGTTTCGGGTGCTTGAATCCGGTGAAAAAAATTGAGGTAAAATCTTGATTGATGTTATTTAAACTGTTTTTTTACTGTATATATGGATTCAACAACCTAAAAAACCCCTAGAGCACTTTGATTGTGCAAGGTTACCTATCAAACTTCTGGTTTCAATGAATTCCTGCCGAATTTTAGAGAAATTAGACCATCGTAAAAGCCTTCAAAAAGTCTCACTAAAGACTAATCGATTTATATTTATGACATAAATTTAATCAATATAAATTAATAGTTACTATCATAATTGAAATTATGTGCTCGCTCGGTGGGTCCAGTCAACTCCATTCCAATTCACATAAGTTTCTGGATTGCCGTAGGGGACTGCCGACACATGGTCCCCGAGCTTCTGCAGTGCACAACATAGTCGTAATTAACTTTCCTCCCACTCTGCAGTAAGCTCTCGTGGTTTGCTTGAATCCTGCATTCACAATTTAAAAAGGGGAAAAAAAAGCACAAGTGATTTTTACGTTTATGCACTGTGGTAATTTGTTAGATAGATTTCTTGAATTTTGGAAAGCTGGTTTAAGAACAATGATAGAACTAGCAGTATAAGTGTTCTGGAATTAGGGTTTGATTTGTAATTAGGGTTTATATGCTTGAATCCTGCATTCACTGTTCAAAAAAGGGGAAAAAAAAGGAATGATTTTAGGTTTCTGCTTTCTGCACTATGGTAAATTCTTAGATTTCTTGAATTTTGGAAACCTTGTTTAACAATAATGATACAACTAGCAGCATAAATTCCCTTGGAATTAGGGTTTGATTTGGAACTAGGGCTTAATATTTTATAAATAAAAAACAAAATACATCACAAAAATTCAAATCCCATCAAATCAAATCAAATCACTAGAAATGATTTTCAAAATCCATCGAAACCCTCGATAATACCACCCTAGAGATTTTTACAAAACCAAGAAACTTGAGGTGAGTGCCATGAAGGATTAGCGATGAAATCGTAGAGAATCTCCCATGTCTTGACATAAATGACATTAATGAATTTTGCATCAGTTGGCCACGACCTCTCCTTTCAGTAAGCCATTGTAATAGCGGACTGTGTCGTTGTAGGAAATAGAGCAGTTATACCACCTATCGAAATCGTTGGGGGAACGGCCAAAATTAGTGAGCCAGAAGGGTTGGTAGCCTTGAGGCCCCACGTCCTTCACCCATTCAAAGAACACAAATGAGATGAGATGGGTTTCATTTCCATAACACTTAGCATGACAGGACTGGTCACGAGGATTGAGAGTACCTTTACATATTTTAATGCCTAGGAGGTGAAATTGACCAATATTTTACTAAAGATATATTCCAAATGGTAAGTCAGAAAGTAAAATTTGAATTTTTGAAAATACGACAACAAAATTAAAGCAATGAAATAATAAAAAATGAAAACTAACTAATAATCACCCAAATTTAGCAAAATTAAAACATTAAAGAAGTGATATTAACCAAAATGTACATGGAGGGCCCCATAATTTTGAATAAATTAAGGGGGTTGGTTGAGGCCTCAACATGCACAAAACCTACATATTGTTGTCATCCAACAAGATAATAAGTTGATCCATCTATGGTATCGAAACTATTGGACTTCCTCTCATAAAGTCATGTTCCAATATCATGCAAAAATTATCCATTGGGATCACCATGAAACCCAAGAGTCCATTCCAACCATCAATGTGAACTGGAACATTTGATACCAATCCTGACATTTTCTTAGCCCTAGAGTTGATTGCTTACACTCTTGTATTGCTCACAGTTACTTTCAACCCAATATGCTTTTCCAAAATCACCTTCAAGAAATTGTGCGAGACATTTGTCAACAAGTGTGAGTATTACCTTCTTACCAATATCCAAGTTCACAAAGCACAACTTGTCTCTTAGGTTGTCCTATTCCTTCCCCAATACACCTATCCTTTTAACAAAATCTCCAAATGAACATGAACCACAAAACTTGACATACTTTATGACTTACACATCTCCATATTGCTTGCATCATTAAACCGCTTCACTTCCATTGAGTGGCTGCTCCAATACCATATTTGTGTGGTGAAGAGCTTCACATAGTCTTGGTATCTGCCAGGATACCACATTTCACGACCTTAGGGTCTCATATGGTCATAAGGCGCCTCTTGGGCACACCGCGATCCCTTGACCGTGTAGCACTGACATGTTTCATAACTACCTGGTGTAGCACATTATTACTTCACCTACACTATGCCTCATAATGTAATTACCCATTTTGTTCTCTATATTTATATTAATGTGCGAAAACCATGAAAAATAAAGTAGTAAAAACATTGTCACATCATCTTCCATTAACAGAAATTATGTACATCATATGTAAGATATAACACATCATCATAACCATGCATAATTTCAACGGAAATGACCATATGGCCTTTTGTTTTTATTAAAATAAATAATTGCAGGGGTTCACGGAGACAATGGCTTGATCCGATCAAAACTTAAGCCAAAATCCCTTAGAGAATACAAATAATCTCAACCACAAAACAATGTTGAACCTAGTGGTCCATCCTAATACCCTATCACATGTCATCTTGGGTTGTCCCTAGTCCTTGGTTGGCACACTCAGTAGGTTTTCCTTCATTATAGATAATTTGAGGTCTAAAATTGGCCTCCAAAGGAAATTATAAAATACTAGTGGAAATAATAAAATAAGATTAGATTACATCAACGAATTTTACAGGGAAAAAAGAAAAAACTATTTTTTCAACTTGTACTCCCCCTAGAACTTTGAGTAAAACCATAGCGCGATAAGTTGAAAATACAAGTTGAAAAAGTAGTTTTATTATTTTTTAATATTTTTACTTTTTTACTCCAAAAAATGGTGAATCATCCCCCATGGTTGACATAATCGTCTTGAGTCCTATTGGTTATTATAAAGTTTATTTTGGTTGTACAATTTTCTTAGGACACCATTTTAGACCTCAAAATTTCTCTAATGCGTCCTTGGGACCTACCCTACTACAACTTTGAGCCACTCAAACTTGACTCTCCATCGTTCACACCTCCCAACGGTTCTATTTGGATCTTTTTTCTTGTTGGTCCAACTCCATTTAGTTGGTCTTCTTCACTCCATTAGTTCTCCATTTGTATTAGACAATACCCTTCATGTGACTTTGTCTCCACCCCTTCGTGCAAGTTGGCTTGGTCAGGAAATGCTTGTTTCATGCGGTGACCTCAAATCTTTGTTCTATCGAGTGCCAAATTTAGTTTCGTTGGGTGCTAAATTAACGTTTTACTCAACATAAAATTTCCATCCAACCAACTCATTTATGCATTTGGTCCACCCATCCCATCTCGGCCAACACCCTCGACTCATCTCATTTCGAGCACTCTTGGCACGTCTTACCCAAGTCGTCTCAACTAGCCAATGCAACCTCAATTTTTTGACATCTCTCAATAACATTTCATTTTTTGCAATGTGAATGTCACATTTCCTTCGATGGGGTGTTGCTCAAAATGATTAATCTTGTCAAGGTTTCCATGGACATGGGAAAACCCTCGACACCCGGGGCCTGACAGAAGCCAACCAAAGTGAAAAGGGAAGAGATAGAAAATAAGAAGAAGTTATAAGGCACCTAAATGACTATAGAGATGGGTTTAGGAGAAAGGAAAGAAATATTAAGAATTCATGATCCTTGACCGCATCACTTTATGGAAATAAAAGACCAACTACTGAGTAATATTCATTGCCTTCAATAGTTGTGGAGGCATAAGTAGTATTTTTAAGGTAGAAACTATGAAATTTATAATAAAATTAGAAAGGTCAACTATCCTTCTCTAGGAGACAATGCTAGAAGCAATGAAAGTTTTCAAATCATGTACGCTACATGGAAAAATAGTGAAGCATAGACAATATTTCAAGAAGTGAATATGGAGGCCTATGCACCACATGAAATAACTTCCTCTTCCATATGGAATTATCACTTAAAACCTAACATTTGTTGTTAACAATTTTCTCGCATAAGCAATTAGGGTGAAAAATAAATATCATAAATATTTATATGCCTACAATTTCCCAAAGTAATGGTGGACAACTAGGAATCACTTTTAGCCTTTAGAGTCTCAAAGTTTTGGTAGAAAAACATTATTGTAGGTGATTTTAATGAAATCCTTAGTCAAAAAGGAAAAGGGGGAGTGGTTGTATCTTGAAACTTGTTTCAAGGGAGAATGGAATATTTGATACTTGACTGGGATCTAGTTGATGTCAATCTAACTAAGGGGAACTTCAATTGCTATAAGAATACAATATATATCTTAGATTATGTTGTAGTGATACTAGATAAACTTCTAGTTTAGAGCAATTTTCTTATTAGCAAATCATCAATTTCTTCTAAAATTATTCCTTTGGCTACATCTAAACACAACCGCATAGCTCTTTTGATAAGGATCACATCTGACTATAGCCTCATTCCTTTCAAGTTTAATATTTTATGACTTTAGGATCGATCAATGGTAGGAATACAATTTAAATAATTAGCTAAGTGAGTGATTGGCTACCTTGCATTTATTTGGGAGAAAAATTTGAGGCTAGTCAAATTCTCCCTTGAGGAATGGGCCAAAAATATTTATTCTCCTCTTGAGTGTGAAAAAGAGAATTTCAAAGCATAAATTGTTTCTATATATGAAAAAATGGAATCTTTAATGATTACCAATGAACTGATTAAAGAAAAAAAAATTTTCTCCCAAAAATACTAACAAAGGTTTAGAATGGAGGAAATGTGGAAGCCTAAGTCTCATGGCTTATGGTTACAATCTAGGGATAGAAACTCGGTGCTTTTCCATAGTCAAGAAAAATCCAATACATGGAGGGACATTTCAAAGAAATTACAAAGGAATATGGTTGATTCTTAGAACATTTGAAGAAATAAAAGAGGTTGCATGATCTTACTAAGGCGATCTATACATTGAATGGGATAGGGTATACCTTGAGGATGTATCACTTATGTTGGAACATATTCCCTCATCCATATCTCAAAGAGAGAATCACTACAAGGAAAAGACCCTCTAGTGGATTTTTTTGAGGAACCCCACAGAAAAATACCCCATACATCCGTTTCTAGTGGAGGTTACTAGAGGAGGATGGCGGGCGGAGGGTTTTGTGGATGGTTTCCTCTCGGTGCACTTATCATTACATGTCACCCCGATGCTCTGGAACCGAGAAATCACCGGTGCAGACCAAAAATTTGGCACACCGGAAACCATGCACTCCGTACACACCCACCTGGTGTGTCGTAGATCTTCCACGTCCGTGCATTATAAAACACGGCACTAAAACTGAAACCACCCAGTGCGGTAGAAAGAAACCGCACTGGTGCATCATAATACATCGTGCCAAAACAAAAACTGACTAGTGTGTTTGTAAGAAAAAGAACCGGTGCACCTATAAACAACGTGCACTGGTAAAGGGTTAAATTAAAAAAAAAATTATGGCAAAATAACCAAGATTTTTCAGTTTTCCAGTGCTCCTGAGCTCTCAATTACCGGTGCGTGCCCTACCATAGAACGCACTGGTGCGCATGAGACATTGGCACACCGGACAACTTGCGTGATGTACACACACATCCGTGGCCTCCTATTACTGTAACGCATCGGTGCTTCACCACTCTTCTGCGTCGGTGCATCATAAAACACCGCACGAAAATAGAAACGCATCGGTGCATTCTTATCCAAGAGCATCGGTGCGCCGATAAACCATACGCACCAGAATAGTGTTACATAAAAAAAACTTTAAGGCCAAAAAACCGATGCTTTACAACTATTTTGCATCGGTGCTTTAGGGATATTCCTCCCCGGTGCATCATCAAAACTTCACGCCGAAACTGAAACATCCCGGTGCGGTGTTAGGGAACCGCCCCGGTGCCTTATAAACAATGCACCAAATTTGACACAGCCCCGTGTAGTTGTAGGTAAGCATACCGGTGCGCCTATAAAACCCTACACACCAGAACAGGGTTAAATTAAAAAAAAAAAAATTATGGCCAAAAAACTTCATTTTTCACTTTCCTCAGGGCTCCAAAGCTCTCAAGCACTGGTGCCATTTCCCCTTGTTTGAACCGCCCTGTCATTGGTGCTCTCATTGCATCCATTACACGCACTGCTGCTCTGCATTGGCCATCAATATCTAGCTTGCATTTTGAAAAATGGTGGGAAAATTTTCTATTGCAAAGTTTACAGCCAATATGCCTCCTCAACGGCGAAATGTACAGGTATTTTTCTATTTTTTCCATAACTAAGCCTTTTAGCGGACTAGAAATTGAAACAACCTTAAAAATAACCATTTAAAAAAAAAAAGTTGTCCTGCGGTGTACCAGAGCTGTTCGGCTCACACCAAATAGCGGTGCTACCTGTAAAATTTACAGGCCGCACCGCCACCAGTGCTAATGGTATTTGTACTGTTTCCGGGGTGGTACCAAAAGGTGCCTCGAATAATTTTAAAATAAAAAATAAAATAAAAGGCAGTGCGCTCATTTGTCCAGCCGCACCGTTGACCATGGGAATCATAGTGCAGTGGGTTGACGGAATTATCCGCCCTGGTGTATGTCATCGCACTGCATTCTGGATTCCGAGAGGGTCAATGGTGTGGTCGGGTAAAGAGCGCATCGTCGACTATGTAATTGTCATGAGTTCGGTGCGCTGACACGCTATACGCATTGGGGTGTATATTTCAGTCAGCACACCACTATTCTGAACTTTGATAAAGTTAACGGTGCTTGAAAAATAGACAACTGCACCGAGGTCGATGCGTTGTATTTCATTAGGGTCACCGGGACAAGTGCTCTACATTCTTAAGACGCACCATGACCGTTGTGTGACTGTTTTTATGGCGCACCGACTTGTCTGTTTGTTTTTTTTTCAAAAAAAATTATATATGTATATTCCTAAATACATATCTGTTTTAATAAAAAAAATTATTTAATATGACAATGATTCAAAGAGAAGAGGAGGAACGACAGCAACAACAGGCTAAACAATATGACATGATTCGCCAATGGGAGGCTCGAGAGAGGGAGAGAGATGCATACCCTTGCCTTATTATTGTAGATACCCAGGAGATTCTTAGGCAGGTAGGCCTCCTCAAGTTCTATGAGGAGGCTACTTCCCTAAAGGCATACATTGTGTTTTTGAGATATCTTATCCGCAGGTGGAATGCCCACCGACAGGCTTTCCATGTTTGTCCTAACCAGTGGTACACACCCACTGAGGAGGATATTTATTTTATTATAGGACTATCAAGGAGAGGGGTGGATTTTCCCTCATTCCCAGACATGCCAGCTGGTTGTGTAGCAGCGAGTCAATTAGTTTACTCCCATATATACATTGGAGAACATGTATTGTATCCTTCATAGTTTCAGGTACCTGTAGGTCAGTTACGTATAGGTGCTTTTGGTAGACAGGACGTGCAGTGCCTCTCCCTTATCATTTCAACCATTTCGCACAACACCAATGACAGGCAACGCATTAGTTGCTCGCTTTTATATTATGTTGATTCTTTAGTAGAGCAGCCACAACTTGTCAGGTGGTCTACCATTTTTTTGCAGCAATTTTGTACGGCCTTAGATAGATGTCGTGGTCATGCACAAGGGAGGGTCAACTTCCCTTTTGCTTCAGAGCTGTTTTGTTTATTTTTTGAGAGGTTTCCAGAGATGATACCTAGTTTTGTTCGACAGCCTCCTAGGCTGATGTTTGAGGCCTGGATGCACACATGGGGGCAGATGATGCCCAAGAGGGGAGACACTTTGTTTCGAGCCAAGATATAACATGATTCACTGGACTTACTAGCCAGTTTTGACGGGCTGCATCCCTTCATTATGGTCCCATGTCCTTATGCTGGCTTAGATTTGCGAGGGTGTCCCAACATCCTCTTCATAGTTGATGAGCCGCCAGATGATAGAGCTAATATTACTATTTTGTTTATATTTATTCTAACATGTTCTTAATTAACTTGTTTTTATTAAATTGTGTAATGAAATTGTCTAATTATTGTTGTGTACTTGTATATATTTTGTAGACATTGGCTCTTTTGATGGCGAGGAGATGCTGGGTCCACTACATTATCCAAGTGTGGATCCTAATGATGACGATCAGGATATGACTGATGTCAAGAATGATCATGGTGAGGATGAGGCCGGTGCAGTAGAGAGACATGCTCCTGCTCATCATGGTGCACCGGTGCCGCCTTTTGCTAAGCGTGGTCAACCTGAGACCAAATATAGGATGGAGTTGGCCAACCAACTCTGTGCATTAATTTTTTATGCGGGCATCAGGCCTGCTCATTATAAAGACATACAGGCCGACGATAGGCTGTTACGGATGTGGAGAGGCATGTCGCGTGACATGTATAGCCTGATGCGGCATGTCATAGGAGCTACGACAGTTGTTACGCGACTCAGGAGGACTGTCCATAGCTATAGGCATAGTCGAGCCACGACACATGATGGAAATGAGTCCACGAGCAGCGACTCACATGCATCTCATGATCGTTCACCTCACGACGCACCTGATGAGCATGATGCTCCACTGGCAGCATCTGACAGTCATCATGGAGATGAGGCTAGACCATCGGCCACATCCAGTCATCAGCTTGCAGCTACATCCATCAGTACTAGTCATGATCATGAGCAAGCTAGACCATCGACCGTCGAGGTTGCATTATTGACTTACTAGACCTCCACTAATACTACTCATATTGATGTTGTACTACCACCAGCAGATGCATCCATTAGTACTAGTGATCATGATCATGAGCAGGCTCGACCATCAACTGTTGAGGCTGCACCCAACTTTATTGAGCAGGCATCCACTTGTAGTACTGCTATTGATGTTGTTATACTACCACCAGCACCTGATCCATGACATTTATATTACAGTTGTATATTTTTAACATTATTCAACTAAATATATATATCTATGGTCCATGTATTTTATGTTCATGTTGTAGTTGTACTTAATTTTCATGTTGGTGATCATCATGATGTGGTGCATATTGTTAGGTCATGTTAGATATGTTTATTTAATGTTTATGTTGCAGATAGATGTGTATATGTGATAGCATGAGTTATTTGACATATTGAGATGTATATTTGATGTTTGTGTTGTGATGATCTTAATATATAATGTTAATTTGATGTTTGAATGTGTTTATTAGTCGAATATGATGTTTGTACGATCGTTATCATGATCGTGATGATGTTTATTAATTAATTTAATATTAAATGACCATGATATTTATTAAATATTATGTCGTGATTGTAATTGTAATTTAAATTTTAATTCTATGTAAAATTGTAAAATTGTATTTGTATTTGTACTTATTGTAATTTAAACTGTAATTGTATGTAAAATATTTATTAATGTAAAATTTTAATTGTAATTGTAATATTTAATTTATTCTAAAATTATTGTAATTGTATATATGAAAAATTGTAAAATTGTAATTGTATGTAATTTTAATTGAATTGTATGTAAAATATCTATAAAATTGTAATTGCCCCCGTGAGGCGCTCTACAACCCATTATATAGGGATGGTATATAGGGATGTGTAGATGTAATGTGTGTAATGTAAACTTTTGATATGTCATAGTGTATATAGATGTGTAGATGTAATGTGAGTAATGTAAACTTTTGATATGTTTGAGTGTATATAGATGTGTAGATGTAATGTGAGTAATGTAAACTTTTGATATGTCCGAGTGTATAGAAATGTGCAGATGTCATGTGACTAATGTAAACTTTTGATATATTTACCACTTTAATACCATGGGCCAAATACCATATTTATAAAATAGGTATGGTAAATAAATAAAATATAAATAAACCATAGATATGGTAAATAAATAAAACATCTTTTTATATTTACTCCATAATCCTATTTATATTTAGGAACACTCAAAAAGTGGTTTTATTTAGGTGAATCCTGAGCTAAATACCATGGGCCAAATTATTATTAATACCATGCCAAAAAAACATTATTAACCCTAATATTAATATTAATATTATTATTAATTCTAATATTCACATTATTATATTATAATATTAATATTATTAAATTTAATTAAGGTAAACTTTTGATATGTTGAAGTGTATAGAAATGTACCACTTTAATACCATGGGCTAAATACCATGGGCCAAATACCATATTTATAAAAGAGGTATGGTAAATAAAAATAATATAAATAAACCATATGTATGGTAAATAAATAAAATGTCTTATTAATTCTAATATTCACATTATTATATTATAATATTAATATTATTAAATTTAATTAATGTAAACTTTGATATGTCAGAGTATATAGAAATGTACCACTTTAATACCATGGGCCAAATAACATATTTATAAAAGAGGTATGGTAAATAAATAGAATATAAATAAACCATAGGTATGGTAAATAAATAAAACGTATTTTTATATTTACTACATAATCCTATTTATATTTAGGAACACTCAAAAAGTAGTTTTATTTAGGTGAATCTTGAGATAAATACCATGGGCCAAATTATTATTAATACCCTAATATTAATAATATTATAGTAAGGGAGAGAGGGAGGGATATAGTAACATAGTTGGAGGGTGAAGAGAGGGAGAGAGAGGGAGATAGAGAGAGAGAGATAGACGTGGGAGAGAAAGGGATAGAGGGGAAGTAAGAAAGAGAGAATGTGAGAGAGTGGAGAGAGGGAGGGAAAGAGAGATGGAGTTGGAGGTGGAAGAGCACTCGATGCATTGATTTCAGTGTGGATGGTGATTTCTAATCCTATTTGATTTCTTGCACTATATTCATTGATTTTAGTGTGGATGTTGAGATAGAGAGAGAGAGAGTATGTATGTTTGGGGTGAGATAAAGAGAAAAATAAGGAGAGATGGAGGGAATGGGAGGAGAAAGAGAGAGGGAGGGATATAGTGACATAGTTGGAGGGTGAAGAGAGGGAGAGAGACGGAGATAAAGAGAGAGAGATACGTGGGAAAGAAAGAGATAGAAGGGAAGGAAGAGAGAGAGTATGTGAGAGAGTGGAGAGAGGGAGGGAAAGAGAGATGGATTTGGAGGGGGGAGAGAGGGAAGATGATTTC
Source organism: Pinus albicaulis (assembly GCA_034641835.2). Lineage (NCBI taxonomy): Eukaryota > Viridiplantae > Streptophyta > Pinopsida > Pinales > Pinaceae > Pinus > Pinus albicaulis. Next base: position 714,365,853 of record CM076575.1, on the reverse strand, counting down.
TTGCACTTGATGCGTTGATTTCGGTGTGGATGGTGATTTCTAATCCTATTTTATTTCTTGCACTATGTGCATTGATATTAGTGTAGAGAGAGAGAGAGAGAGAGAGAGAGAGAGAGAGGATTGGATGGAAAAGAGAGAGAGAGAGAGAGAGAGAGAGAGGAAGGACAAGAGAGAGGACATGAGAGAGAGAGGAAGAGAGTGATGGGGGAAGAGATAAAATTGGATGGCAAAGAAAAAGAGAGAGAGAGAGAGAGAGAGAGGAAGGAAACGAGAGAGGAGGAGAGAGGGAGGGAGATAGAAGGAGATATGGAAGGATAGAGAGATGGAGTTGGAGGGGAAGAGAGGAAGGGAAGAAGGAATACATAGAGGGTGAGAAGTGGAGAGAGAGATTAAGTGACAAGGGAGATATGGAGAGAGTGTTTGTATGTTTTGGAGTGAGATAAAGAGATAAAGAAGGAGATATGGAGAGAAGGGAGGATAGAAGGAGAGAGGGAGGGTTATAGTAAAATAGTTGGAGGGTGAAGAGAAGAGAGAGAGAGAGATAGATGTGGGAAAGAAATGGAGAGAGAGGAAGGAAGAGGGAGGATGTGAGAGAGTGGAGAGATGGAGGGAAAGAGAGATGTAGCTCGAGGGGGGTGAAAGGGAAGAAGATTTATTGCACTAGATGAATTGATTTCAGTGTAAATGATGATTTATAATCCATTTTAATTGATTTCACTAGATGCATTGATGTTAGTGTAGATTTTGATTTCTAATTATATTTAATTGCTTGCATTATATGCATTGATTTCAATGCAAATGAATTCTATTCCTATATGATTGCTCGCACTGAATGCATTGATTTCAATGTAGATGGTGATTCCACATGCTATTTGATTGCTTGCACTAGATGCATTAATTTCAGTGTATACGTTGATTTCTAATTATATTTGATTGCTTGCACTAGATCCATTGATTTCAATGTAGATGCTTTATAATCATATTTGATTGCTTGCACTAAATGATTTGATTTCATTGTAAATGGTGATTGCTAATCCTATTTTATTTATTGCACTAGATGAATTGATATCAGTGTAGATGTTGGTTTCTAATATTATTTTCTTACTTGCACTAGATGCATTGATTTCATTGTAGATGTTGATTTCTAATCCTATTTTATTACCTACATTAGAAACATTGATTTCAGTGTACATGTTGTTTTCTAATCTTATTTTATTGTTTGCATTAGGTGCGTTGGTTTCAGTGAGGACGTTGATTTCTGATTTGATGTAATTGGATGTACATTGATGGTACATTAATTTTTAAAGTGATTGGATTAACATTGTGCATTGATTTCAGTGTAAGCACACAAAATTATTGACAATGTACATTAATATTTGTGTTATAGTAAATCAACCTATTAATAGTGAAGAGTAAGAAAGACAATGTATGATGTTTAGTACAATATTTCAAGCTAAATATTTAAATGGTTTATGATTTCAACTGTCCTTTTCATATAATGGATATGAAAAGATGACAAAACTAACAAGGGTGACAATAAGAATAGTAAAAGAAAATAATTTGAGATTGATCACAACTAAGGCTATTTGAATTGATTGCATTCTTATTGTTTTCATTTTCTATCATTCAACACTATTACATTTTCACTTTACATTCAAAAATTTAATTAGCAATATTTATCATCTAAAAAAACTGAGGTAACTAAGCAAAGTTCAAAATTAAAAGTACGAGACAAATATCATACATATTTAGCATATATAAAATGATTATATTTATATTATCTGTATTTACATATTATTGATAAAATTAATCATATGTTCCATATATTTTCCTTGGCAGCACACAACTGAAACCAGCCTAGATCCATCTTAACTCCGGATCTATCAAGCGCTGAGAGGGATCAAATCTCTCGCAAACATTTCCTCAAGTTTTGCACTCAAAAAAGAGGTTTTCACCTCGAAAGATTTGATCCCTGTCGGCACTTGATAGATCCGGAGTTAAGATGGATCTAGGTTGGTTGTAAATGTATTTCTATGTAAAATTGTAAATGTAATTGTATATAAAATTCTAAAATTGTATTTGTATTTTTAATTGTAATTTTAATTGAAGTGTATGTAAAATATTTGTAAAATTGTAATTGTAATTGTAAATGTAATTCTATGTAAAATTGTAAATGTAATTGTATGTAAAATTATAAAATTGTAATTGTGTTTGTAATTGTAATTTTGATTGAATTGGATGTAAAATATTTGTAAAATTGTAATTGTAATTTTAAATGTAATTCTATGTAAAATTGTAAATGTAATTGCATGTAAAATTAAAATTCTAATTCTAATTCTAATCGTAATTTATGTATGTGAAATTCATCTAAAATTGTAATTGTAATTTTAATTATAATTGTAATTGTACTTTTAATCGTAATTTTTTGTAAAATATTTGTAAAATTTTAATTCTATTAATGTGAAAATTTTAATTCTATTAATGTGAAATTATTTTATTAAAATATTTAAATTTGTAAATTTGCAAATAATTGTAAAATAACAATTCTAGAATAATATGAATTTTTGTAACATAATTAAGTTTAGAAAATAATGAAAATAAATTCATGCACTTTATAATTATCATTATTTTATTATGATCTTACATACAAAAAAAAAGAACTATATAGAGTCTGTTGCATTTATCATCCTAACACACACCGGTGCATCGTATAAATAAGACGCACCAATGCGTCATAACTCTTCCGCACCGGTAACGAATAAATGCAAATAAAAAAAACGCAACTCTATTTTCTTTAAGTGAAAAAAAAACAGCAATTTGAAAAATGAGCGGTAAAAAATTTTCGAAAATCTAATTTCATAAAATAATTCTTTAAATACTAAACACTTTTCTTATTTCACTATTTTTGCTAAAATTTTCAACCAGATATTTGCAGGAGACAGACCTGGAGCAAGAGAGCAGGAGGGCGCTGTGGAGCAGTGAAATATGTTCGAAAAAAAGTATTCAGACAATCAGAAACCAAACCTCTGGTGATTCGAACCCTGTATCATAGAATTTGAAACCATCTCGTGATTAAATTTAATTATTTTTTTATTTTTTTCTGCAGTTTTTTACTTTTTTTCTGCAGTTTTATCCATTTTTACCCTAAACCCTTCATTTTTTTTTTCCCTTTCTTCTCCCTATTTTTGTGATTTCAGTATTAGGGTTTTTCATTTTAGATTGACATCCAACCCACGAGATGACTTGCATAGTCAAATCCCAATCCATTCGGCCATTGCGTGAATTTTTGAAAAAATGGATTTTTCTTTATCGGTGCGCCCTGCATACTATACTGCACCAGTGCTCTGTATTATACAGCGCACTGCAAAAGTACTGTAGTAAAAAAAATCAAAACATTTTTTATAAATCCATGCGCCAAATCTGAAATAGGGCACTGGTGCTCCATTTAACTAGGAAAGCACCGTACGGTGTATTACACCATTTTTGCAGTGTGTTTATAATACTCCACGCACCGTTAGGTCTATTACACTATTTTTTGTGGTGCATTTACAATACCCAACGCACCGTACGGTGTATTATACTGTTTCTCAGTGCGTTGTTAATATCCCCACGCACTGGCGGCGGTGCGGACCACGTGAAAGGCGCACTGGTACCTTGAGATTTATTTTCTATCTGAAAATTTGAGAATTTATTTATAAATATATTAATGAATGATATGGTACATGTTTCATATTGATAAAGAAATGTCTAACAAGAGATCAAGAAACAAAAATACTGTTAACACATCAAGAAAAGAAAAAAAGACAAGTTCTTTGTAAATTTTTTATAAAAAATATTATTTTTGAACTATATGTAAGTTTAACTAATATGTATTGTTTACGGTGTATCATGCAGAGCCAAATGATGAAGCTCGATATGATTATTTCTGATCTAGGACCACGAGAGTGTAAAATTTTAATGGAAAAATTGCAAAAGGATGAATCAGGTGAATGAAAAAATACTATCGATCCAATATGAGTTTCTTTTTTTAATTATCATTAATAATATACTTAAAATTATAATATAACACGTGTCAAACAGTCTACTAATTCACATATGTTTAATGTTTTACAGGGACCAACAACTCAAAAAAGGAATGTTGTTCTAAGAAAAGAAAAAAAATAGAACATGCAAATGAAAATCAATTGCTCTTTAACTCATCTGGAGTGTTGTTGGAAGTTAACGAAAGAGGAAAAAAATTTACTAAAGTTTGAGGGATCTAGTGGAACGAATGTATAGACGTTCTTTCCAACAACAACAACGCGCTTCAAATGTAATATGTAATCATTGAATTTTTCGATCATTAGGTACAATAAATAAATAATTTAGCATTAAATATTAATTTTCAAGAATTTTCTTGCAGAAAAGAAAAGAAAATGGAACCCATTCAGCACATAAAATAGGACGACAAGGAAGAAATTGGTTGATCTCTAAGTTTGTGAGTAATTGTTACTTCCTTATAACAACTTAACAAGATTTCACTTTTGTCTTATTTAAGTTGTTTTACAAAAATCATCATTGAATGTCTTCAAACAGGTGTTAACATACAAAGAAGAACCATCAGACGAACTGATTGAAATTGGGTTAAATATGGGTTGTGAGTATATGTTGGCATGTCAGAATTTAATTGTGGAATTTGTAAGCATCTATTGATCTTGTTTTACTTAGCTCCGTCTATAATTAATAGAACAAAAACATCATTTATATTAAATATATGATTTGTTATGGGGTATAAAACTTGCAGGAAACAAAGTATGGAACTACGCCAACAGATGAAATTTTGAAGGATGGCATGGTACATGGTTTTGAAAGAATGTGTATAGTTTATGAGTCAATTGTTGCTATGGGAGGTCATTTTTCTTTCCGATTTACATTGATGTATATTATTTAATATTGCAATTTTCATTATTCTCACCAATGTATATACACTCATTTCAGTTTATTTTTATGTCTGTAGATGGAAGGTGAAGAAGAAAACAATCAATGTCATAAACAAAACATTCCTGAAAATAACCCAAAGTCATGGAAGTAGCTCTAGCAGTGACATCAATTTAAGCGAAGAATGATAATCACTATGTTTGGATATCAAAGCAAGGCATTTTATTTTTTGAAATATATATGTCTGTGAAATCAGACATTTTTTTTGATGTAATGGACATAGTGTCCCAATTAAAAGACAAAGGGATACCAATAACTGTCCCATTTTGTATGATAAAGATTGTCTTATTCAGATATATATATATATATATATATATATATATATATATATATATATATATATAATATGTTTTAATTTATTCTATTGCGTTCTCCATTTTCGTTCTCCATTGTCGTTCTCAAATGCATTAATAAAAATTTAATTCATATGAATATTGTTATAAGATATATATGTGTCAACTTTTGATGAATAATGAATTTTAAAAAACCACAATAATTATGATATGATATAACAAATTAATTCAAGCATCACATTCAAATGCATTAATAAAAATGTAATTAATATGAATATTGTTATTAGATGTGTCGACTTTGGATGAATAATGAATTTAAAACAATTACAATAATTGGACTGTCATAGGTCGATTTTTCTAAAAAGTACAACATGAAAATGGGTGTGTGACAGTAACTGTACACCAGTTTTCTTATGTGTCTATATGCACTGGTGCCGTTATACGATCTATGGGCACCACACAAATACCGATACCAGTTATCAATATCGGTGCGTTTCTGTGATACTACGCACTGAGGCGTTTACGTATCTATAAGCACCGGTGCATTTCTACAATCTATGGGCACCGCATGAATACCGATACCAATTATAAATCTCGGTGCCTTTTTGTGATATGGCACACTGGTGCGTTGATACGACCTATGGGCATTGCACAAATCCCAAGACCAATTGGAATGTCCCCGTGCGTTGTATGACCAACACTATGCCCGATGCGGTTTTACACCTAAATCTCCAAGTGCGTTGGACTGAGATAGCCCTGGGGCTCCGTCGGCATATATGCACTAGTGCGTTAAAGGTAGAGTAGCGCACCGATGAAAAAAGCATCCGTAATAACCTCCAACCGCCCATTTTTTCTTAGTTGTGTTTAATTTCCGTTAAAAGCTCCGCCAAAACCTTCGTAACCATAAACGGATGTGTTGTAGCAAATGTTTTTTGAAAATTTTGGCCAAGTTTATAACACTAAAAACCTCCTTTATAACCTCCACTAGAGATTCTTTTCCTTGTAGTGAATTAAGACTTGATCGAGGAAATACACAAGGAAGAAATTTAAAAGAAATATGGGGCCCATCCCTTAATGAAGCAAAGTTGGAATGATTTACAATCCATTTTTGCAGGGAACTTTGGAATATAATTAAATTTGATTTGATGAGAATGCTACAATATGACCAAAAGTCATGTAGGATAGGAAAACGCGCTGATGTAGGGACCATCCTTCTCTCTCTCTCTCTCTCTCTCTCTCTCTCTCTCTATATATATATATATATATATATATATATATATATATATATATATATATATATATATCCCAAAAGAGATAAAAGAGGAATACAACCCTAAGCAAATAAACATCAAGAACTCATCATATAATATAACATCATAAATACCACAGGTATTGTTCAGCCAGAGAGGAGATTTGATTGTAGCATTGCTGCTACTTGCACTCCCTTGTTGTAACTGTTATACAGACAAATCCCTCTTGTGGACAAGAGCGATCTCCCTAGAATCCTAAAGGAAAACTAGAAACAAACAGACATAAGAATAGCTCTTTCCTTAGCTTATACCTAAAACATGAAACATGTAGTATGCGAAGGATCACATACCTATTAACGAAGTGCTTGTAGAAGTCCTTTCAGCGCTTTCCACAACCATATTTCCCTCAATGCATTAGAGTCTTTCTGAATTCTTTCCACAACTTCTCCATGATGCTTCAAAATAGATCTGCATAGACAAAAATGTTCAGAGGGATCAAATAATCTCGCATATAAAATAAAAGGTAAATGAAACCTCTAATCTATCATTCAACATATAATTGAATCAATAATTAGTTATAAAACATGCGAGTGATCAAGGAATCCCTCAAATAACATCAACAATAGATGCAATTAGGAAAGAAAATTTACTTTGTATTAAAATAAAAGGAACAACAAGCTTACAACTTAATTGCCTTGATGTCACAAGCCTCTTCCAATGGTCTCATTTCCTTCCCTTGATGACAAGCTCTTGAGACCCAAACGAGTAACATATGTTTACAAATCCAAGTCTGCCATTCCTTTAGTCCTATGCTCAATTTATAGGAAGGATAAGGAGGTTACTAGTTCCACTTCTTAAGGTATATGATCCTTAAGAAAAGGAGCTAGTTACATGTACCAAGGGATGAGGCCCAGGTATGTAGTGGTTCGAGGTTTCTGATTTGGATAAGATTCCTCAACCAAAGCTTCTAGAACTTACTTTTTTATTTTTACCTGCATGAACATACCTGCACAGTTTATAGTGGAAGAAACTGCGCAGAACTGTGTAGTTTACAAGGGAAGAAACTGTGTATGCATGGGTTTTGTCGAGGAAAACTGTGTAGATGCTCAAAAAGGGTTTTAACTTGGTGTAACCCAAAATTCCTTTTGTCCCTGGTATTATTTTACTTCAAGATTCATAGGGGATTCACTTGAGACACTTCATCAGATGGCAAAGGATCCAAATCGACAGTCATTGTGACAAATTTTAGTGTAACATATTGCCCCCTAAAGTGCAAAGCCATAAAATATATTCGATGACTGAAGTGCTTTATCATGTCAAAGGTTCAAATTAGAGACCAATTGGTTGAGGACCTGAAACAAACAATAAATGATCACCATATCTTGATTTCATATAAACATCATTGAGGTAGGCATTCCCATACTCAAGAGTACAAGTATCTCAAAGAATCAATATGGAAATACATCTAAATATCCATGTCAATAGAAGACACAATATGGACGCAACCATCAATGGATCTATGTTTACAATCATGAATATTTAATAACTCCATGCAACTTGGATGGATGAAACTAGATCCAGGGTCTTGATCTCCATCTTTATCGATGTACGAATCTAACCATGTGATTAAATGTCTCGAAGTTAAACATGGTAGAAACCACTTGATTACCAATCAATGATTTTAATCGTTAACAAGTGAGAGAGAAACCACCAATAATGAAAATGGATCTCCAAGGTACTCCAATACAATCTATGAAGTGTGATTAAATGTTGTGAAGTCAAACACTCATAAAATCATTATATCAAAGGCCAATGATGATAATCTATCGTTGAAGGCGAGAAACCTACCATTAGGCATGCAGGCCTCAAGGTACTAAAAAGGGTTTATAAATCAACTTCCAAGATAATGAGATGAAGTTGATAGGAAGCGATCTGTCGGAGGAGGTCCTACGACACAAAACTTCATGTCAAGTTTTGAAGAACAATATTTGAAGTGATTCAGAACTAACTTAGGGATGACCAATGTGATTGAAGGCCCCACGTCCTTCACCCATGCAGAGAACACAAATAAGATAAGATGGGATTCATTTCCGTAACACTGAGCATGACATGACTGTTCACGAGGATTGACAGTACATTGGCAGTTGTTGGGACATCTCTGACCACTGCAGGGAGAATGGTCTACTACATTTGGTAAGGTCTATTTCTGTGGTATTTATATATTAATTTTTTTAAAATAAAATATTTAATATTTAATATATCCATAGTTTAATGATGCTTAAATTTGTCCTGAAAAATTCTAAATCCAGGTTACAAGTGTCAAGCTTCAAGATTTTGGGTGTGTCATGGGTTTTCCATGGTGTTGAATCATTTTCACCATCCCAGATTTTTTTTGAATCAAATTTGCGGATAAACAAAACTTTTAATATATTTACAACTACAAATTAATTAAATAATAAAATAAAATTAATTAGTAACTGATTAAATTAATAAAATTATTTAAATAATTAAAAATTATATTTACAAATATGTTAAATTAAAAATTAAACTAATTAACTAAATTGAACCAATCAATTAAATCAAATTATCTTAGCTTATAGTAAATTAAATTAATTAGTTAGATTTTATTTACATATTAAAATTAATTTAATTTATAATTTATTAAAACATAATAAGATACATATTTACATATTTTAATGCCTAGGCAGTGAAATTGACCAATCTTTGACTAAGGATATCTTCCAAACTGTAAGTCGGAATCAAGTAAAATTTGAATTGTTGAAAAGCTCACAACAAAACGAAAACAATGAAACAATAAAAAATGAAAACTAACTGAAAATCACCCATATTTAGCAAAATCAAAGCATTATAGAAGTGATATTAACCAAAATATACATGGAGGCCCCCATAATTTTGAAGAAATTAAGGGGGTTGGTTGAGGCTTCAATGTGCGCACAACCTACATCTTGTTGTCATCCAACGATATAATAAGTTTTTCCACCTGTGGTATCGAAACTATTGGACTTCCTATCATAAATTATTGTCCCAATATCAAGTCAAAATTAACCATTGAGATTACCGTGAAATCCAAGAGTCCCTTCCAACCATCAATGTGAACTGGCACATGTGCTACCAATCCTGACATTGACTTAACCCTGGAGTTGACTTCTTACACCATTGTACTACTCACGGTTACTTTCAACCCAATATTCTTTTCCAAACTTGCCCTTAAGAAATTGTGCGAGACATTTGTGAACAGGTGTGAGTACTACCTTCTTACCAATCTCGAGGTTCACAAAGCACAACTTGTGCCTTAGGTTGTCCTATTCCTTCCCCAATACACTTATCCTTTTAAAAAAATCTTCAAATGAACATGAACCACAAAACTTGTCATACTTTTTGACTTGCACATCTCCATAATGGATACACTGTTAGACAAGTTCACTTCCATTGAGTGCTTGCTCCAATACCATATCTGTGTGGTGAAGAGCTTCACCTAGCCTTGGTATCTACTAGGATACTACCTGTCACGACCCTAGGGCCTCCTACAATCATAAGGTGCCTCTTGGGCACACCATGATCCCTTGACCATGTAGCACTGACGTGTTTCATAGTTACCTAGTGTAGCACATTATTACTTCACCTACACTACACCTCACAATGAAATTATCTGTGTTGCTCTCTATGTTTAAATTAATGTGAAAAATACATGAAACATAGAGTAGTAAAAAATTTATCACATCATCTTCCATTAACATAAATTACATACACCATATGCAATATATAGAAAATCATCATAAGCATGAACAATTTCAATGGAAATGGCCCTATGGCATTTTTTTTCTATTAAAATAAATAAGTGCAAGGGTTCATTGAGACAATGGCTTGATTCAACCAAAACTTAAGCCAAAACCCCTTAGAGAATACAAAGAATCCCAACTACAAAACGATGTTGAACCTAGTAGGCCATCCTACTACCCTACCATGGGTGATCTTGGTTCTTCCCTACTCCTTGGTTGGGCCACTCGGTAGGGCTTCCTTCATCCTCGGGCCCTACACTACTACATGTCTGAGCCGCTCAAACATGACTCTGCATCCTTCACATCTCCCAACGGTTCTGTTTGGATCTTTTTTCTTGGTTATCCAAATCCATTCAGTTGTTCTTCTTCACTTCATTCTTTCTCTACTTGTATTAGAGAAGACCCTTCATACAGCTTCGTCTTCTCCCCCTCTTGCAAGTTGGATCGATCATGCAACACTTGTTTCGTGCAATGACCTCCAATTTTTGTTCTATCGAGCATTAAATTTTGTTTCACTGGGTGCTAAATTTACGTTTTATTGGGTGTCAAATTTTCATTCAACTGACTCATTCGTGCCTTTGGTCCACCCATCCCATCTCATCCAACACCCTTATCTCGTCTCATTTAGAGCACTCTTGGCACGTCTTACCCAAGTAATCTCGGCTAGCCGATGCAACTTCCATTTTTTGACACCTCTCCATAACATCACATTTTTTGTGATGTGAATGCCACATTTCCTTCAATGGGGTGTCACCCCAAACAAATCATCTCATCAAGGCTTCCAGGGACATGCCTTGGTGTGTGGTTGGGACGAGGGTACCCCTCGACACCCGAGGCCTCACAGAATCCAACCAAAGGGAAAAGAGAATGATAGAAAATAAGAAGAAGTTATAGGGCACCTAAATGGCTATAGAGATGGCTTTAGTAACAAGGAAAGAAATATTAGGAATACAAGATCCTCGACCCCATAACTTGATGGAAATAAAATACTAACTACTAAGTAATGGTCATTGTCTTCATGAATTGTAGAGGCAAAAGTAGTAGTTTTAAGATAGAAACTATGAAAATTCTAATCAAAGTAGAAACATCAACTATCCTTCTCTAGGAGACAAAACTAGAAGCAATGAAAGTTGTCAAAACATGTAAGCTACATGAAAAAATAGTGAAGGATAGACACTAGTTCAAGAAGTGCATATGGAGGCTTATGAACCATATGGAATAAATTCCTCTTACATATGGAATTTTCATTTAAAACCTAACATTCGTTGTTAACAAGTTTCCCACATAATCAATTAGGGTGAAAATTAAATATCATAAATGTTTATATGCCTATAATTTCCAAAATTAATGGTGCATTGCTAGGAATCGCTTTCGAGGCTCAAAGTTTTGGTAGAAAAACATTATTGTGGGTAAATTTAATGAAAGCCTTAGTCAAAAAGGGAAAATGGGGAGGGATTCTAGTTTGAGACTTGTTGCAAGAGATATATTTGGGATAATTGTCAATTAACCACCTGCGTCATATCTTAATCACCCCTCTAAAATTAATCGCAAGTACCTCATATTTACTAGCACACATCTCTCATGCACCAATCCCTTCCCTAAGGAAAAGAAATAAAATGGCATGACCCATGTATCCCTTACACAATTGAGGTCTCAAGGATGCAGGTTATTAAATGCATGAGTTTATTATAGCCTAGGAAAGGTGGGATAATGAAGCACTCAACCTCGACATGTTGGGAAAATTGTAGGAAGTTCTATCAAACTTGTGTTCACTCATAATCCTCTCTAGTTATCAATGTGGAATTGATTCCAATCATATGTGAAAAGGTGTATTGGGTACTAAATTTTGAGTGCTTTGATTCATAATATGTTCTCTCGTTAGGGACATTTTCATCTCCAAGTTTCAACCAAGTGGCTTCCTCTTTTTCTTTTTAGGGAATGATTCTAGTGCGGGAAACTTGTAGTTCAGCACAATTTATCCCTTTCCATATTGTTGTTCCTAGATGACACGAGAGGACTATCATAAAATTAGTCATGATCTTGTTCGTTGTTCAGTCCTATTTCAGAAGTGTCAACAAGGCATCAAGGTAACATTTGCATTTCTGGTTTAAATCCCTAACTACTATTATATGGCTCTTTAACAATACAAATATGTATAGTTTATGACTGGTTAAATGGTTGTCCTTTGCATGATTTAAGGAGGGTAACCTTGTTGGAGGATATTTGGCCTTTTTTTTTGTCATATATTCGTCAAAATCAACAGTCAAAGAGTTTCATTCTATTGTTGCTTTAAAGTATAGTGCCAAATGTCAAATGCTTGGTCAGTTTTGATCCTCAAAATTATTCCAAATTTCTGAAGTGGATTACCTTGTAGTCACTACCAGATAAAGGTTGCCAAACCATTGTATCCAGGAGTAAATATTGCCTGAAATTAAGCCACCCATTGCCTCTAATATTGTTGATATATAGTGGGTTCTGCACGTATCCTTCCCCACACTCAATAAGGCAAAAAACACTCCAAATTTACTTTCCACAATCCAAAAGGGCACTGCCCAGATTTTGTGTCATGACAATAGTGTAATTTTCAAGCTATTCTACCCATTTTCAATGCACTGTAAGGATAAGGAACCTTGCTTTCATAAATTTGGTCAAAATATGTTGTGTAGTTTCCTCCAAATTATACCTCAAGTCAATTAGTTTGTGATTTTTTTGGTTATGCATTAGAAACCCAACATTGTTGTTGGAAAACATGTACTACAAACCATTTCATTTCATCTCTGATGCTCTGCTCTACCAATGACTAAATGTGGATTGACACTACATTAACAATTGTAGCTACAATTCCCTTTAGGTTGTACCAAAAACAATTCTACTCTTTAAAATGTTATCCTTCAACAAATGAGTCTTGTTGAGGCTGAATTTACTATTGTCAATAGAGATCATAGATTGTTTTCTTTGTAATTGGTAGTTTATGCTTAAAAAATTAAGCTTCAGCTATAAGAGGGAATTTTTTGCCTAATGATTCACAACATCAAGGTGGGACATCATTTTCATAGTTGTTAGTCCCTGCCCAAAGGGCCCATAGGAACTCTTGTAATCTTTTTGCATTAAAATATGAGCTTTTTCATTGGAATAGGAGCTATGTAAAAAATACAAATGCTTAATCTAAAGTTTGATTGTATAAGATCTAATTCACTTTTTCTTAGACCAATTAAATATGGGAAAGGTTTCTATTAACCCATCAAAAAAAATTTAGAGATCTTATTTGGTCTCTTCCCAAGACCGAGAGGAAAAAAAACTTAGGGTTAAAATACATTTACTGAGAATTTATGGCAAAATTGAATAATGCTAAGCTTGCAACTTAGTTAAAATCAAATGTTGCATGTGGTTGTTGGGGCATCTGGCTTTGGTTCTCGGGCACCTAGCGTTCGCTTTGGTTCTCGGGCACGTGGCGTTGCACCTGGCTATGGTTTTGTGATTCCGAGTGGTTGTTAATATTGACACCTATGCCTTAAAAAAAAACTGCGCGGACTGAATAATTTCTTTGCTGCGGTGATCCATCATATTTCCTGCGGTGGGGTGATCCATAATCCTTACAATGAAGCAGAAGCCAGGTCTGTCCATAATCTCAGCCAGGTTTTTCCATAGTCTCTGGGTGATGCAGAAGCGGGCTAGGGTAGAGGAAGCAAGCAACATACCAATGACAGGTTAAACAATCGATATTTAGACCTGCAGCCCGTGGAAAGCGGATGGATGGGTGGATGAAAGGGAATAAATGACTCCAGTCTATATTGACCAGAGCTTACCGCAAAACAAGCATGGCATAACAGTGGGAAGCGAGTGATCCTAAGCAGAGTATTTGGGAGCTCCTTCCCATTGGTAAGCTCCTATCGTTCCCATGGAGAGTGCATCGAAGTTCCGGAAGAAGATGCCGCCCTGGAAAGCCTTTGTGCTTTGTTGTTCTCGAAAGTCTCATAGGTAAGGCATGTGGTGACTTGCTGGTGCCAGGGTTAACCACTTTGGTGCAAGGGTAACCCCGCTTCACCCACATTCCCAGTATTACTCAGCTATTATGTTGACTGTGTGTAAATGCATCTCAAGTTTTCATTTCTGCAACCCCGCAGTCTTCTTTTCTTCGCTGGCAATCTCAACAAATGAGTCTGGTTTATTTTAATATCTAAATTCAAAGGATTTAGATATTAATTTCTGATCCTTTATAATTATATCCCACCAGTCCATTTGCATATACCTATACGCCCACTTCGCATTAAACCTTCATACGCAACATTAGTTATTCCATATACATTACCTTCGATACTTACATATATATAAATCCACGTGATATATGGGGCATCTCCATATATATATCCATCATACCCTTATAATTCGTTATAATACATCGAATAACCTTAATACCATGACTCTAATACATTCTGGCCCATCTACGTGTATTGAGCATTATCCACAAAATTATACTTCGGCCATTAACCATACATTAACCCACGTAATGCTGCGCCACCATTATATATGTCCCGACTTATATATTAGGTTCAGACATTATAATATGTTTATAACACTTTGAATGAACCAATTTCACATATATATGTGGCCCCGCCGGGCCCACAATTCAATCAAACCGACACGTTGTACCTTACTTAACCTCTGGTCAGTTCTATTAACACTCGCGCATCTCTGTTCAATCATCGCCGTCCGATGCTCCTCCGCTGGATCGACGGCCGACATCCATTTCGCTCGACATCCTCGTACGAGGTATAACTCCCGAAGGCGTGATTTAAGCGGCAGTATTTGTACAGTGTTCTCGCCACGTGGCTTATGCTCAATGGAATCGCTGCATTTCATTCAAAACCACCTTCCCACACAATGGTGGTGCGGAATTGGAAATCCGCCTCCATGAAACCACGATTACTGTTCCTCACTCTAGGTCCTGCTTATATCACACAAGGTTCCGTCAATCACAGTTTCGTCGTATCCAGGTTCCGTTTCTTTGCCGCACTCAGGTTTCACTCCTTTTGCTCTCACCGCAGTCTATACACAGTCTCTCCTTATACAATAAAAGGTTTCCTTCTACGCCGACACAGAGTTCCGTGTTATACAGTGCTCCTCTGATGAGCACCATTGTTATTAGGCGTGGATTAGAACAATGCCTCTATTTGTGGCATACACTCACGGTTCTGACAATCGCGGTTCCGGTTATATCTCTGCTTTTGTCCTTACTTATGAGATTCAGCTACAATTATACAACGATAAATCATATACAGGAGCTCCTATATCCTCCATTACAGTGCATATACATGATCACACAGAATTTATTTAAACAAGCGAAGGAACTAAATTCACAAGACACAAGTATACTGGAACATTTCTTATCTACGTGATGAATTGATATACAATTTCTGACTGGCTGGATATTCATGTTGATGGCCTTCTCCCCTTCCTATGCAGCTCTCTGCAAGTACAGGTGCAGGCTTATGCAGCCCTTCCTGTGCAGGTCTCCCGAGCAGGTCCCTCTACTCTGTCACAGAGGTTTTTCTTATACAACTACAAGGAACTGATTCAATTCCTTGATGACTCACAGACTCTTCAACTTCCTACAATTCCAATTAGATTAACTTCCAAAACTGACTATCTCTTCAGGTGCCCCTCAATCATACGGGCAGTTACATTTTCCTTTCTAATTAACTAGAATAACCCGACTATGGATATTTACATGGGGAAAATAAACATAAGTCCCCTTTTTACATTTATTTATGTACAAAATTTTCCTTGGGCCTAATGCTCCTGCATCAGACTCCCTAGGTTCAAATGATTCATGATCTCCTGATCATGTGCTCCATCTTTATCTGCCTGGATCCCATACTCTGCTCTGCAACTGGTTATTTGTTGCAGCACTCTTCTTCTTTCGCCTTCCTCCTGGCTTCCATACCTTGTGTTGTAGCTCTCCAATTGCTATGCTCTCACAGTCAGTGACTGTCTCTTTCGTGCTGCTGCTAATTCCCTGCTTCTTTGCTGTTGTCCTCCTCTGAGGCATCCTCTGCATCAGTTTCCTTATCCATTCAATTTCTTTGTCTAATCTTTCCTTTGACTTCAGGATGCTTGCTTTTGGTTGCTGCATTCTTGTCTCTTCAATTCTTACTGCTGCCCAAGCTCCTATGCTTACTGCCACCCAATCATCCATGTCCTCTCTGCAACAGTAAAACTTATGCTCTTCTGCTGGCAACACTTTAGCATGTTGCTCCAGCACTCTCTCCAACAATACTCCAAGCTGTTGTTCTGGCAATTCACTCTCTCCTCTTCTGAATACCTTCAGCAAACATTCTTGTCATCTCCTTTGGCCAAACAAATCTTCTCCATGCTGCAACTCAGGTTCAGCATCTTCTTCTTCTGTTCTGGAAATCTTTAGCAATTTCCTTCCTTCTTTTTGATTGATCCCAGCAATCAAACCAAGTTCTCTAGCCACTGTATCTTCATCTTCTGTCAGAGTGAAACTCTAATTCTCCCTTGCTGTAGCAGCCCCAACAGTCTGCCATACAGTCTTCTCTTCAATCTTCTCTTGGCTATTAGAACAAGCCAATTCATCCTTTCTATCAATAGCAAAAATATTTTCCTGCCCATGAGACATGGCTGTCTCATCTTCCTTCAGCTGCTTATCCTCATTTTGCAATAGCTCTTCTTCTTCTAAGACAACTCCAAGTGATGGATTGTCTTCTGCCTTTCCTGTCAACATAGCCACTTCCTTAGTTCCAAACCCCCAAGACCCAATGGTCCCTACTGATGATTCAATCAGCAATCCTTTTCTATCTCCATCCCATTGTGTCTTCTCATTTTGCAGCCCCCAATTCTGAAATTGAGGTCTTCTCTCTTGTAAGGAATCCTGCTGATTCAACATACTCTCCAGCAGCTCAATTTCTCCATTCCATGGTTTAAATTCTTCCACAGAATTCTCCTTCTCTTTCAATTGACTGCCCCATGCTGTCAATTCTCCTTCAGCATCAACAGGATCTGCACTCCTCAAACATTTGTTAAAAAAAAATTCACAAGGCCTCAAAGCCTTTCCTTCTTCTGTCAGCACCTTAGTATGTTGTCCCAACTTTCTTTTCTCTTCCATCAGCACATCAGAATGTTGATTCCAAATCTTTAAACATTTCTTGAGACTATCAGCCAGTCTCTCTTCTGCACCATCCCCTTCAAGGATGTCTTTTTGTCCCATCTCATAAAAATGAACTCTCTCATCTTCAGTCATCTCTGTCCTTACCATCTGAACACCTTCTCTCTGTGGTTCTATCCTCTGCGCATGCCATAATCTTGGCATCTCACCACAATCTTCTGCTGTCACTATCTCCTCAGTCTTCATCAGAACAAAATCCTGATTTCCCATCTCTGCAAAGACTCCAGCTACCTGTCTATCATTCTCCACATGGCCATTTAACAAAAGCAACCTGTCATTATCAGCATTAATGACAATTTCATCATCATCAACTCCATCGAAACAAT
The DNA here is from genome assembly GCA_034641835.2 of Pinus albicaulis. Classification (NCBI taxonomy): domain Eukaryota; kingdom Viridiplantae; phylum Streptophyta; class Pinopsida; order Pinales; family Pinaceae; genus Pinus; species Pinus albicaulis. The sequence goes on along the minus strand of CM076575.1, from coordinate 714,348,021 downwards.
CTCTTCTACCAAATAAGGAATTAATGAATTCCTTCTACTGCAGTGGTTCAATTTGTTCTTCATCTGAAAGATACTCATCATACTTTGCTTGGCAACAGTCAACTTCATCTGTCACATTTTCATCATGTGAACTACCTTCATTAACACCTGCATTCACACACAACTTGTCAGATGCAAAAACATAAGACCCCACGGTCTCAGTTGGTGATTTGGTCACCAAATTTTTCTGATGTTCCAAGTCTTCTATATTTTCCAAAGATTCTTCAATGGTCTCTTCTTCAGGGTCCTCAAGTTGTTCAGTCTCCAGCTTTTGGTCAATATCACAAACTAAATCTCTTCTGCTTCCAATATGTTGGAAAGTAGAATCTTTCTCCAACTGTGTATGGACATCCTCAAAACATGTAGCTGCTCCATTTTCTTCCTTAGTGACAACATCAGCAGTTTGCTCTCTCTCACCTGCTATTCCTGCAATCATATAAAATATGTCAGATGTAAGGCTCTTGGACCCCTTGGTCCCACTTGAAGCTTCAGTCTCCAAGTCTTTCTCGAGATACTCAATCACTCTGAGTATTTCTTTCTTCTTCAGAGAATTCACCATCTGCTCCTTCTTCCTTTGTAGCCTCAGCCACTTTATCTTCTTCTTCATGAGCCACTCAATTCTCTGGCTTTCTTCTATCCATCTCTTCAACTCCTTAAATTCTTTTCTGATCTCAGAACTCTTTCTGCAATTCTTCATCCGTGGATTTCTTCTTCCTCATGCCATTTTCTTTGGCATCTTCACACACTCTTCTGCTGTGGCTTCTCCCAGAACCTCTGCAATCACTGCAGTCTCTGTTATGGCCCTCAGTAACCATTCCTTTCTCTAGGAGTTCTTCACTCACAAGATGCACTAAGCCTCTGCAACAGCAAGCTCTCTTGCTGCAACTCACCTCACCAAGCTTCTCTCCTGAGCTCCGGCTTTTGGCAAGCACTAATCCCCTCTCTTTGGAACCTTTTGAGCACTCTCTCTACTCTCTAGGCTTCACTCTGCAACTTCTTCAAGAACACCCCTTTTCTTCCTTCATCCAACCTCAGTTGGGAATTAATTCAGGTTCTGCCACACTCTTTATGCACTCAGAATCCCTTGTTGGACTCTTCTATCACTGCTCTCAAAGCTTGTGATCTACTTCTGCTGAGATGTCTTCAATTGTCTGCACTCTGTATTCTGCAAACAATACCTTCTAACCAGAGTTCAAATAAGGCTCATCATCTTACCTCTCAAGACCCCTGAATGATCTTGTTTCTTTTCTCCTCTTTTCACCTGCACTGCATCTACCTGCTGCAATCTTCTGTCTTCAAATCCAGATTCTTCTCATCTGGAGACCTTCACTGCATGTCAAATCAAATCTGCAATTTCCTCTATTAAACAGATCCAAACATCAACTATTCTTTCCTGTTCCGTACATGTGCATTTCCAAAACAAAATTTTCAACGAGCTAATCAAATTCTGGCTCTGATACCACAAATGGTGCCAGGGTTAACCACTTTGGTGCAAGGGTAACCCCGCTTCACCCACATTCCCAGTATTACTCAGCTATTCTATTGACTGTGTGTAAATGCATCTCAAGTTTTCAGTTCTGCAACCCCGCAGTCTTCTTTTCTTCGCTGGCAATCTCAACAAATGAGTCTGGTTTATTTTAATATCTAAATTCAAAGGATTTAGATATTAATTTCTGATCCTTTATAATTATATCCCATCAGTCCAATTGCATATACCTATACTCCCACTTCGCATTAAACCTTCATACGCAACATTAGTTATTCCATATACATTACCTTCGGTACTTACATATATATAAATCCACGTGATATATGGGGCATCTCCATATATATATCCATCATACCCTTATAATGCATTATAATACATCGAATAACCTTAATACCATGACTCTAATACATTATGGCCCATCTACGTGTATTGAGCATTATCCACAACATTATACTTCGACCATTAACCATACATTAACTCACGTAATGTTGCGCCACCATTATATATGTCTCGACTTATATATTAGGTTCAGACCTTATAATATGTTTATAACACTTCGAATGAACCAATTTCACATATATATGTGGCCCCGCCGGGCCCACAAGTCAATCAAACCGACACGCCGTACCTTACTTAACCTCCAGTCGGTTCTATTAACACTCGCGCATCTCTATTCAATGATTGTCGTCTGATGCTCCTCCGCTGGATCGACGGCCGACATCCATTTCGCTCGACATCCTCGTACGAGGTATAACTCGCGAAGGCGTGATTTAAGCGGCGGTATTTGTACAGTGTTCTCGCCATGTGGCTTATGCTCAATGGAATCCCTGCATTTCATTCAAAACCACCTTCCCACACAATGGTGGTGTGGAATTGGAAATCCGCCTCCGTGAAACCACGATTACTGTTCCTCACTCCAGGTCCTGCTTATATCACACAAGGTTCCGTCAATCACAGTTCCGTCGTATCCAGGTTCCGGTTCTTCGCCGCACTTGGGTTTCACTCCTTTTGCTCTCACCGCAGTCTATACACAGTCTCTCCTTATACAATAAAAGGTTTCCTTCTACGCCGACACAGAGTTCCGTGTTATACAGTGCTCCTCCGATGAGCACCACTGTTATTAGGCGTGGATTAGAACAATGCCTCTATTCGTGGCATACACTCACGGTTCTGACACTCGTGGTTCTGGTTATATCTCTGCTTTTGTCCTTACTTATGAGATTCAGCTACAATTACACAACGATAAATCATATACAGGAGCTCTTATATCCTCCATTACAGTGCATATACATGATCACACATAATTTATTTAAACAAGCGAAGGAACTAAATTCACAAGACACAAGTATACTGGAACATTTCTTATCTACGCGATGAATTGACATACAATTTCTGACTGGCCGGATATTCATGCTGATGGCCTTCTCCCCTTCCTATGCAGCTCTCTGCAAGTACAGGTGCAGGCTTATGCAGCCCTTCCTGTGCAAGTCTCCCAAGCAGGTCCCTCTACTCTATCATAGAGGTTTTTCTTATACAACTACAAGGAACCCATTCAATTCCTTCAACTTCCTACAATTCCGATTAGATTAACTTCCAAAACTAACTATCTCTTCAGGTGCCCCTCAATCATATGGGCAGTTACATTTTCCTTTCTAATTAACTAGAATAACCCGACTATGAATATTTACATGGGGAAAATAAACATAAGTCCCCTTTTTACATTTATTTATGTACAAAAGTTGCCTTGGGCCTAATGCTCCTGCATCACTTGCAAGCACACGATAGATACTAAATGATATGATATTCTTCCACTGTTAAAGAGAAAGGGAAAGATACTCAAACCAAAGGATAGCGACTTCAATATACCAGAAACATCATATTCCAGCATCCATGTGCATCGTTATGTAACATGACTATTTCTTTCTTTCTCTGTATCAATCATTTCTTTCTTTCTCTCTATCAAACATAGAAGATCAGAAATAATAGGAATGCGGTGATCTGCAAACACAATAAATACTAAATGATATGATATTCTTCAACTATTGAAGAGAAACTGAAAGAGCGGTTGGTTATCTCTCAGGCAAATACATAGTGGGCTATCACGCCATGGACTATCCTCTCACGCAAATATAGACATCTGGGATATCTTGACACAAATATAGAGTTTAAGGTTTGTTCATTAGCTAGTGACTCAGACACTTGCATTACACGCATTCAAAACCTATTGCATGCATTCAAATGGTAATAGTTGTATTGTGCCATATTTTTTATTTTATTTTTTAATTATTTACTTGTATATATATAGTTATCTCTTATTTACTATATATATATATATAAAAACAGGGCTGTAGTTATTATTTTATTGTTCTCTATCTCTTAAATGGAATGTCTCAGACCTAGTTTTGGGAAATTTAGAGTGAACCGTTAAAATTTGGAATTCTAATAAAAATTCGGGGCAACCATATCGTGCACAATCATAAGGTTCCCCCTCGGCTGCTTTGATCTGATATTAAAAAAATTTAATCGAAGTTTTACTATTACTCTCGACAGGGACTTCCTGCCTCTCCAGCTCTCCTTGTTATTCATTTTTTCAATGTGGAATCTATACTATTCAATTCATTTTAAACATTTTAATTCCATAACATATAACATAATATAAAGAACTTGAACAGATCATTACCGAACATAATCATATTTTTTACTTTTTTAAATGAGTCACATGGATATTTTTTACTTTTTTAAAATGAGTCACATCCTTCCATGTGAAAAGAAAAATAAAATAAATGGTGTGTTACACTCCTTCGAAATTCAATGCAATTATAAGAACATCCGAAAGTCCGCTGTCACGCAGCCACATGAGGAGTGGGCACGCTCCTTGTCTGGAATTTTAGTGCACACGTTGGGACGATGAAGTGGTCCTTTAAAATTTACAGTGATCGAAGACTCTGGCGCATCCCTCAATAAATACAGATAATTCAAATTATTAAATTTATGAAACTATGGTTTAAAAATTATAAATTTATAATTTTTTAATTCACCAAATTTTGTGAATATTTAGATGGTCCATGACAAATAGATCTCTTCTACTTTAAAATTATTTCTCACTAGTGAATTCGATGCTGAAAGAAAAGCTCTCGTGCTGGGCTTTAAAGAATCAGTTAATGAAATATTCTAGATTTCATCACATAGTTGCGTGATTTTGTATATTATATTATTATTGATAGATTTCTGGGGCTATATTTTATTGAAATAAATTTTATATTACGATAATTGTAAAATTAAAAACTTATCAAAAACCATAAAAATAAATAAAGCATGTTTTATGACATAAATCAATCAATATAAATTATATATTCATTCTGAGTTTTGCTGGTGACCAAATTATACTTTTAACATATTTTTTATCACTTTTATTTAAATTTAAGTTAAAATTATTTATATTATTACATTTATATTTTTAAAAGGTTTATTTTTTATATATTTAAAAATATAATTTAATAATCAAAACAATTTTAAAAATTTATTAATAAATTTTTATTTTTTTTATTAATAATCAAAATATGAAATTTTGGACTTTTAAGCAAGTTTATATTTCAAATTTTGAGATCACATTGTTGAAATTTTGGACTTTTAAACAAGTTTATATTTCAAATGAGAATGTGTGATTAATCACATCATTAAAATTTAGTTGACGTTTTATGTGGTTTATTCTCATGATAAAAGTGAAAAAATAAATCAATCCTAAAGAATAAATAACAAGGATGCATCAAAGTCCACATTTAATCATTTGGAATTAGTGGTTAGAAATTAGTTATTAAATTGATTAAAATAATATTTAATTATAAACTATAGAATAAATAACAAAGATGCAACAAAGTCCACAATTATCCATTTGAAATTAGTCGTTAGAAATTAGTTATTAAATTAATTAAAATAATATTTAGTTATAAACTAACATTTCAAAGGTTATTTATTTTAAGTATATATATCTATATTAATTAATTTATAAGAATATTATAAAAATTAATTAAATAAAATTAATAAATATTACCAAGGTAACTAAATTGATTAAAATAATATTTAGTTATAAACTAACATTTCAAAGATTATTTATTTTAAGTATATATATCTATATTAATTAATTTATAAGAATATTATAAAAATTAATTAAATAAAATTAATAAATATTACCAAGGTTTAAAATTGTATAGAAAGTATTAGAATAAATTTAATATTTTTATTAATACTAGAAAGTATTAGAATAAATTAATTAATATTTTTTTTTGTGTTTATTATATTAAGAATTTAAATATAAGAAAATGCATTAAAATAAAAATAATTTTCTTATTAAAATTGATTTAAAATAAAATAATTGCTTATTAAAATTGAATTAAAATAAAATAATTAATTAAAATTATATAAAGAAAATAATGTAATTTCTAATTCATAATATTAAAAAAAAAGAGAGAAGGAAACAGAGGTGAAATCAAGAAGAAGAGATGGTAGTAATCCATTTTTTACATAATTTCCAACGATGGAGATCGATTGCATGCTTCTCAATCTCAATGGCCTTTCTATGGCCTTTCTAAATTTCTATGGTGGAAGTGATCAAACTTATGGTGAAAGTGATCAACCGTAGCAATGACTCTAGAATCGTCAATGCAGACATGGTGCTTGGAATCCTCACACTTCCTACGTTCACCATCCTCCATTTCTAATTGATGTTCTTCATCAATGACATCCATCACCTTCTCATGCTATGTTGCTCTTGGACCAAAAGGGTAACCCAAATTGTCACAAGTTATGTCATGTCAACTCCTTTAGGTCCATGAATGCCAAATTTATGATTTATAACTTAATAAAAAAGGAGAGAAATAAGGTCGAGTAAAGATAAATACCACTCAAAATTACATCTTCATATCAAAATCTTTCCATTTGAAACATTTATAAGACTATATGAATATAGATATACACAAATATCATATAGAAAATGATTTTTTTAAGATTATATGAATATAGATATACACAAATGTCAAATAGAAAGTGATTTTTTTACCCCATTTGATATGAAAGAAAATGTATTATATAATTTGAATGAAACTCATTACATACATGAAAAAAAAAATCATCAAAACCTAGTACCCTTGAACATTTCCATTTCTAACATATATATTCTTTAACATAAACCAAAAATATATTTAATTATATATATTACAAATATCTTAAAGAAAATGTCCATTCATAACACGAAAAAGAATAAAAATAAGAAAAAACAATGTATATTTTATTTTTTAATCCTAAACAAATATTTATGAAAATCACAAAAAGAGAAAAAATCTACCATAAATAATTTAAACATGAAAAAATAAATTTATTACATTTCAAAAAAAAGAATACACGTTTAAAATACAAAATCTACAAAAAAATACTTATGAATAGAATAAATAATTCACGTTCCCAGGAAAATGTGTACCTTTGAACTTTCTCATGTTCATCATTGGACCTATCGCTCTTATGAGTTGTTTCGTGGGCACGTATGATGTATATTTTGGAGCGTAGGCACATATGATGTGTGTGTATATTTATATAATTGGAGAGTATATATAAACAGGGCAGTTTATTTATACGTTAGAACACTACTATATAAAGGAGGGTTTTAAGACAATATTTAAGACATTTTTTGGTTAAATTGTCTTAACTTAAGACAAAAGAAAACTTGTGTATTGTCTTAAATATTGTCTTTAAGCGGGTGTCTAAAATTAAATTGTCTTAAAATAGTATCTCTATAAAGACAATACATAACACAAGCATTTTTGTCTCTCCAAAGACAGTTTCATTTTTTGTCACTCTAGAGACAATAGTAGCACTACAACACAAAGTGGGGTTTTAAGACAATTTTTGGGTAAATTGTCTCAAATTATTGTCTTAAAATTTGTCTCTATAAAGACAATAGTTCGAATTAAAGACATATCGTCTTTATGGAGACAATGTCTTTAATCCTATCTATTGTCTTTCTAGAGACAATATAAAACAATGAATCCAAAAAAATATCTCACCATTAAAATAAATCAATATAAAATTATTTAATTAAAAAAATCTACAATATCATTGAATAATTTATATTAGGGTACAATGGAATCGAACCACCAACCTCCTACATGGCAGGTGCTCTTCCATTGAGCTAGCACTCTTTAAAGAATTATGTGAGGAGTTATGGCAGTCCTTGAAATTGTATAATAGGCATTGATTTTTAAAAAATGTTCAACACATAATGGCATAATCCTTATAAAATATATAATCATGCAAGCTCTTATTTTTAACTTAATAAAAAAGAAACTCAATGGAGTTAACTCAGTGTGACACCCTTGTATCTTGACTTGCACAAAAAGCTAATAATAAACAATAATCTACAAACAAATTAATCTAGCCATACAAAGAAAATTAACTAGAATTAGCACAAGCAATACAACCACTACCCAACGAGCTACACCAACTTGCTAGTAGGCACTGATGACACATATGATGTACACAACAAGCCATGACTGCATCATCAACTCATTCAAGACAGATTGAGCACTCTCCTCATTCACCGTTACTAATTTCTTTGACCACTTCTTCAATGTAAACTTTTGAACGTATAGAACTAGAATCTCCATTAACACACATTTAGCTTCCTAGAAGAAAACGCCTTGCCCGCTTATACATAATAAGGTAGCTATAAATAGTTAGCAACAATGGCTTTAGTAACATACAGAAAAATGTTGTGAAATGTTTAACTTTAGAAAGAGGGAAAAAAATGATGTATTTGATGAAATTGTTTGTCCAATATAAAGAGAGTTCAGTAAAAATGTTGTGGTAAACACAAGTTTGGGTTTAAATTATAAATTTAGCTAATTCAAAATCAAAGAAGATTTTGAATAATTAAAAAGTAGTTATTGGCTGGCTAGATGACCCTCCCTGAAATGGCCATTACCTCAGCTAAGTAAACCTTGTTGAAGAAAGGTCCTTGCCTTCTCTATATTTTAGGGCTCTTCCTTTCACCAAGGAAAAGGGGTTTCCTTCTCTTGGCTATTGTCTCATAGTGGTTTAGAGTTTTGATACCATAAATGTGTACCCAACAAAAAAAATGATTTTTTTAGAGAAGTGGAAGATCATTACAAAATGTTTATAACATAATCCTTGTGAATGAGGACATGTGGAAGTCTTCTGATGGATGGAATCTCTATACAAAAGTTCAGTCTAGAGATATCTTTCCAACAGAGAGTTTTTGGCATCAACTCTACTTGATTTTATATTACCTAGGACTTGAATTCCACAGAAATCCAAGAAGAAATCTTCAGTGAGATATAAAGGATTATAAAGGAATGTATGAAAAGTATTAACCATCATAAAAAATAAATTGAATTATGTGCTCTGCTGCATATACAAACAAGATGTTGAAGAGAGGATAATTACATTGCAAGAAGTGCAAAGGGTGGGTGCCCTCAGTCAACTCTTTGACTATCGTTGTCATTGTAGCACATGAGGGTGTGAATTCTATCAACTCTGTATATGTATGTCATTGTGAATTATATATTCTATTATATATACAGACATGCTGACCGAGGATAATTGCACTGCAAAAAGTGCTGAGGGTGGGTAATGTATCAACTCTTTGTATATGTGTCTGTCATTGTGAATTATGTGCTTTGTTATACATACAAACAAGATGCCAAAGGGAGGATAATTGCACTGGGTATTTATCATCTTTGTATATTGATTCCATTGTAATACATCAGGGTGAGAATTCTATCAATTCTTTGTATACATGTGTGCCATTGTGAATTATGTGCTCTGCTACATACAAACAAACAAGAATTTATCATCATTGTATATTGATGCCATTATAATACGTTAGCATGAGAATTCTATCATCTCTTTGTCTATGTGTGTCATTGTGCATTATGAGCTCTACTAAATACATACAAACAAGATGCCCAAGGGAGGATAACTGTGCTGCAAGAAGTGTAGAAGGTGGGTATCTATCAACTTTGTGTGTCATTCTAATTCTGTACTATACAGAGGGTGTGTATTTATCAACTCTTTGTGTGTGTATTGTGTAATTGTGATGATGTACTAAATTTAGATGGTTAGCTGGGACTTATTGAATATAAATGTTAACACAAACCCATTTAAATCACCATATGGTTCCCTGGGTTATGCAAATTCTAGGTACATATGGTACTAAGGTCAGATAGATAGGTTTAGTTGTGTAGTAGTGTTGAATGGGAGGTTTTATTGTCCTTAATGAGTTAAAGGTTAAGAACATGTGTTTCCTTCTAAAAGGCCACAAGTTCAAATGCAGAGGGTAAGAACACGTGTTTCCTTCTAAAAGGTTACACAAGTTCAAATGAAAAGGAGGGTAAACAGTATTTACTCCTCCCTTTATTTTAACAGTAACTAAATTAAAAATTAAAAAATGATTCTGCGAAGATTTTCTAATCATGTTTCCCTAATTGATTTTTAGTGTTTAAAGTAAAAACAGCTATTGTATTAGTGAGAAATTCCTTGTTTTATATCCAAGTATCCTATGCAAAGAACTGGTAGACTAGTAAAATCAAGTTTTCAAAAAAAGAATTAATGGCATGGAAAAGAGAATTTGACATGCATAATGGAGAAGAGATTTTGACAATCATACTTGGATCTTTGGAAGTAAGAGTTCCAGTCTGAACAAAATCACAATTCAAACTTTTCCGACCTGCAGAATGATAGTATGCATTCATGGCATAAGCAGTATGAGATACCATTGTATTTGGTAAATAGAAAGGACCCCCTTGTTGAATAGGCCTACAGTCAATGCCCTGCCCACAAGCGTAGTCCAAATTTCCTTTCAAAGATTTTTCATCAACACCGGACTTGGCAATGCACCAAGCTTTCCCTATAGGAGGAGCTGCAATAGGACCACCAGCGCGTGGAGCAGCAGGAGATTGACCCGCACTCTGCCACATTCACAGGTTATCTCCTCCTTAAGGATGGTAAAATTTTAGATACTTTAGCTTATTCGGATTTAATTTTTGCTCTAGTAACGCTGAGGAAGAGGATATAATATCTTCAATGTATATACCCTTCTGCCTTTTGCTCTCTTTTGTAAGATATAAGTATTTTTCAATTATAAACACAAGAATATTGGTAAGCCTATACAACTCACCTTTAGGATGTTACCTCGTTTCTTATCAAGGACAAGTCCTTTGACCATGTATCTCCAATCAAATTTCCACTCCAGCAACTGCATAGAATGGGGTTCAAACTTCAAATTTTTGCAGTCTAGAATGAAAATGTTATAATATAATGAGAATATAAATGCACTCAGAATGAACAACTAAAAAAACAGTGACAAACAGATTGATTCCTTTCTTGAAAGTGCACCCCTATACTTTAGCTTATTCAGATTTAATTTTTGCTCTAGTAATGCTGAGGAAGAGGATATAATATCTTCAATGTATATACCCTTCTGCCCTTTTCTCTCTTTTGTAAGATATAAGTATTTTGCAATTATAAACACAAGAATATTGGTAAGCCTATACAACTCACCTTTAGGATGTTACCTCGTTTCTTATCAAGGACAAGTCCTCTGACCATGTATCTCCAATCAAATTTCCAGTCCAGCAACTGCATAGAATGGGGTTCAAACTTAAAATTTGTGTAGTCTAGAATGACAAAGTTATAATCTAATGAGAATATAAATGCACTTAGAATTAACAACTAAAAAAACAGTGACAAACATATTTATTCCTTTCTTGAAAGTGCACCCCTATACTTTAGCTTATTCGGATTTAATTTTTTCTCTAGTAATGCTGAGGAAGAGGATATAATATCTTCAATGTATATACCCTTCTGCCTTTTGCTCTCTTTTGTAAGATATAAGCATTTTGCAATTATAAACACAAGAATATTGGTAAGCCTATACAACTCACCTTTAGGATGTTACCTCGTTTCTTATCAAGGACAAGTCCTCTGACCATGTATCTCCAATCAAATTTCCACTCCAGCAACTGCATAGAATGGGGTTCAAAATTCAAATTTGTGCAGTCTAGAATGATAAAGTTATAATCTAATGAAAATATAAATGCACTCAGAATGAAAAATTAAAAAAACAGTGACAAACAGATATATTCCTTTCTTGAAAGTGCACCCCTATACTTTAGCTTATTCGGATTTAATTTTTTCTCTAGTAATTTTTTTGAAGAGGATATAATATCTTCAATGTATATACCCTTCTACCTTTTTCTCTCTTTTGTAAGATATAAGTATTTTTCAATTATAAACACAAGAATATTGGTAAGCCTATACAACTCGCCTTTAGGATGTTACCTTGTTTCTTATCAAGGACAAGTCCTCTGACCATGTATCTCCAATCAAATTTCCACTCCAGCAACTGCATAGAATGGGGTTCAAGCTTCAAATTTGTGCAGTCTAGAATGAAAAATTTATAATCTAATGAGAATATAAATGCACTCAGAATGAACAACTAAAAAAACAGTGACAAACAGATTTATTCCTTTCTTGAAAGTGCACCCCTATACTTTAGCTTATTCGGATTTAATTTTTGTTGTAGTAATGCCGAGGAAGAGGATATAATATCTTCAATGTATATACCATTTTTCCTTTTGCTCTCTTTTGTAAGATATAAGTATTTTTCAATTATAAACACAAGAATATTGGTAAGCCTATACAACTCACTTTTAGGATGTTACCTCATTTCTTATCAAGGACAAGTCCTCTGACCATGTATCTCCAATCAAATTTCCACTCCAGCAACTGCATAGAATGGGGTTCAAACTTCAAATTTGTGCAGTCTATAATGACAAAGTTATAATCTAATGAGAATATAAATGCACTCAGAATGAACAACTAAAAAAATAGTGACAAACAGATTTATTCCTTTCTTGAAAGTGCACCCCTATACTTCAGCTTATTCAGATTTAATTTTTTCTCTAGTAATGCTGAGGAAGAGGACATAATATCTTCAATGTATATACCCTTCTGCATTTTGCTCTCTTTTGTAAGATATAAGTATTTTGCAATTATAAACACAAGAATATTGGTAAGCCTATACAACTCACCTTTAGGATGTTACCTCGTTTCTTATCAAGGACAAGTCCTCTGACCATGTATCTCCAATCAAATTTCCACTCCAGCAACTGCATAGAATGGGGTTCAAACTTCAAATTTGTGCAGTCTAGAATGACAAAGTTATAATCTAATGAGAATATAAATGCACTCAGAATGAAAAAATAAAAAAACAATGACAAACAGATTTATTCCTTTCTTGAAAGTGCACCCCTATTCCTCGCTCGTGGAGAAATATGGAAGTTGCCAGCAGACATGTTACAGGTTTTTGGAAACACTTCTCTCTCATGTAAAATGACCAAAACAGCATTACACAATATAAATTCAACCTTATTTGGAAACATATATGAACAAGCTATTGTGCCTTGGGGACTATGCACCCCAAGAAGAAAAAATGTCATTGTGGCGATAACTTATGAGAACAAAGCATCTTAGCTGTTATATCAATGACATCCTTTAATACTTGGAATACACAATATGTTAATTTAGTGTTCAGGTGGGGTTTGTTAAGAATTAGTGCACAAGTAAGCACAACAAGAAAGCTTGGTGGAGAAGGATTTAAGCCATTCTCTACACATTGTATTGACCTCATGATATCAATTTATAAAACATGGATTTGACCACTTTCGAGTTTTCTTGGTTTCTTTAAGTGCTTGGTTTCTGTAATATGATACCAGAGCCAATTTAATCCACTAATTTTGTTCTTCTCTTGCATTGAATGATGATCTGGAGAATCAAAAAGTGATATTAGATTTATGAGTGTGTGAGAGCATGAAGACCTATAGACTGCTGCAGGCAGAGACAGATCGAGGTATCACTAGTGTAGCACACTAAAGAGTCAAAAGGCTTTCATTGAAGCCAAGTATTGTTTCCTTTTTTCAAAGCAAGGTCGATTTTTTAAAATTTCAGCCACCATTTCTAGATGTCATACAGAATACTGGTATAATACAGCAATGCAGTCATACAAAATCTGTACAGTCATACAAAATCATAGAGAATCCATATGGATTGTACATAATTTCTCAAAAAAGTGCGGAAAATTTAGATTTATGAGATTTTGAAAATCATACTTGGATATTTGGAAGTAAGAGTTCCAACATGATCAAAATCACAGTTCAAACTTTTCCGGCCTGCAGATTGATAGTATGCATTCATGGCATAAGTAGTATGAGATACCATTGTATTTGGTAAATAGCAAGGACCCCTTTGTTGAATAGGCCTACAGTCAATGCCCTGCCCACAAGCGTAGTCCAAATTTCCTTTCAAAGATTTTTCATCAACACCGGGTTTGGCAATGCACCAAGCTTTCCCTATAGGAGGAGCTGCAACAGGACCACCAGCGCGTGGAGCAGCAGGAGATTGACCTACACTCTGCCACATTCACAGCTATAGTCTCAATGAAATTAATAACTATGTCGGAGTGTCTAGCCTTCAAAATAAACCACAATTAGGACCAACACAATAAGGCCTTTCTGTGCAAACTCTGTGAAGGGTTGAACTTTCAGTGAATACCAACTGCACATATTAAGAAAACAAAGAAGCAGAAAAAGCAGCAATTTCTTTACCTGAGATCGTAGCAAGCCCACATCATAAGCCATTGTCAAATCAGTTTTAAAGATCCCAAAATTGTGCTGTGAGTTTGGTCCGGGCTTCAGGTCCTCTTTGAAGAGACCAAAAATATAAATATCAATGGACCGATTAGGCATCATGGGGGTCCCTGTCATGGAGGTCACATGCTTGATCAAATTACCATTGTAAGCAATTGCATTCTGCAAGCTAGCACCTCTCTGTGAAGGATCCCTTGCAGATGGCCATCCTGTTTCTGCCACCACTATATCAATATCTGTGTACCCCAGATATTTCATGGCCGAGTACACTGCATCAAGCTGAGCATCAAACATGTTCGTATATTTGAGGCCAGTGTTTGTGTCATAAGACCCTTGGTTGGGCTCAAAGAGTGCATAAGCCAGGGTTCGATCTGTGGGGTCACTCTTATAAGCAAAGTAAAGATATGGTTTGATCATGAAAGGGGCTCCTATCTTCTGCAGGAAGTCAAGCAGGGCTTTCATGTCAAAACTCTCACTGAAACGTCTAGCAGTTGGGGGTGCAGATGTAGAAAGCATGGCCATAGAATGAGGTGTAGAGACCTTAAATTTGTTGATCAAGTGAAACATCAACAAGGGCAGCGTGTAGGTTCTGCAAAGCAGGAAGGAGCTGAGAAATCAGAACCCTATCTCCTCTGAACAGAACCTCATTCCCTACTGAGATCCCAATTATATCAGTAGCAGGGAAAAAAGGAACAATGTTGTTCCTAACCCAATTCTGTGCTACAGCCAGCTGGGATTTGGTCATTACTAATACCTACAAGTAACCCAATTCCTGTGTTAGCAAAGGCTTGAAGAATTGCAGGATCTGCTCCATATATTCTCAACTTTGAAATAGTTGTACTCTGAACCAAATTTTCTACTGTAGATGGGGGAGGAATATTGTCTGTTGTCTATCCATAGGTGACACCCAGAGCTGGTGAATGCTCTACCAACATCCTGCTTCTGCCTATTATTTCTACAACAATTCACATAAACACAAAATAAAGTGAAAAAAATAGATGAAAATAACAGAACCATGTGAATACCCGTATTAAAAACCAATAACCATGAGAATTCCATTATTAAAATTTGCATGTAACAACATGGCCAAACCTAGCAATCCAAAACATACACAAATATAATGACACCAAAATTACATCACAACAAACATCCAAAACAATTCCATGCTATTAATTGAGCCACCACTGCAGGAAAAGCATATTAACATAACCATACCAGTAACCAGTATTATAAATCCTATCAACAACACAACAATATGAATACCTACTCATACAAATTTACAGACCCACAACAGAATTTGCAAATCTTGTCCACAGCACAATCATGTGAATACCAACATTTACAATTACATCAATATCCTTCTGATCTATATAAAAAATAATAATCATACCAACAAAGAGCATGCACTAGACAATGGCTGAGGAAGGGTTACAAGTTACAACTGCTAAATTACAGACAAATAAATCTTGAAGGTCATCCAGTATCCATCAGCATTCGTATGTTGTAAATATCGAAACCTCTACCATTCTATGTCTGTAAATAAAAAGGAGGATTACCTCTGCATGGGATGTAATATATGAAGAGTGGAAGCAACATTGTAATTTCACATACTCTTACTATGGCCTCCATGCTATGAAATTTCAGTAATTCAACTCCTCTACTCAGTTATCCAATTCTGATCAACTCCTCCCCCTTCCAATAAATGACCTTATTGATAGCACAACATAATTCACGCCTCTTCCTTTCGGTGTTCCCTTGCACCTCCCGGTGCAATTGCTAGTTAATGTTGATAGTAGAAAACATATAAGACAACATGTGATGGAGGGGGAAAGAAAGATGCCTGATCCCATGACTAGGTCCACATGTCACATTTTCGATTTCAATGTCTGAGCAACCAGAAACGATCGATACGCAATCATCTCCTGTGATATCATGACAGAAATCCTCCATGAAATATTTATTATACACATACTATTCTTACATTACTGTTCGCTCCTTCTTGGGTCATTAGCCTTGACTAATTCAGAAAATCTGATGTATGATGTGAAGGAGCTTGTGGATAGGGAGCAAAAGTGTGTGAATATTGGAAAAATACTTGCTTGTGAGCATGATACACATGTTCTTCTTGGAGCTGCCAAATTGCTTCATAAACACAAAGATAAATGTCAGGTGCTTAGCATGCCTCTATATGTTAATGCGATACACTAGAGTCCATAGTGCAAGTGACCTAGTCTCTTGTGCCAAACCTCAGACAAGTTGTCATTGTCATGCACAAGGGCTACAATAGGATCTCTTTGGAAATGGTACAAACCACTCTTTCAAATACCTCTGTCCAAAACCTGACCAAGATTTAGTGGTCCTTTCCAAGTTAGAACTTGTAGATCATCAAACCTAACAAAAATATATCCCAAGTCTGTTATCACTAAAATTGAAAGGAGATTCTTGGTTAAGATAGGTACATATAATGCACTAGCAAGCTTAAGGATATCACTTTATGTAATTTTGAATGAGATGGATCCCACTTTTCCTTCTAGATACATGGTATTATCACCAATTTCCACTTTCGTTCTTACCTCTTGTTCCTGAAGTTTTTTGAAGGTCCTCTTATTAGAGGTCACATGTTTGGAGGCTCCACTATCCACATACCATTCGATGGCAGAGATGTTGTTAGACTAAAGGCATGAGACCATGTACAAGCGTGTCTCAATCTTGGGTGAAATTTCATCCACTCCAACTGATGCATATGTACTCCTTGCAGACTGCTTTGGTTTTTGTTGTCCTCCTTCTCATGACCAAGATTCAATGGTCCTTTCCAAGTTAGAACTTGTAGATCATCAAACCCAACAAAAATATATCCCAAGTTTGTTATCACTAAAATTGAAAGGAGATTCTTGGTTAAGCTAGGTACATATAATGCACTAGCAAGCTTAAGGATATCACTTTATGGAATTTTGAATGAGATGGATTCCACTTTTCCTTCTAGATACATGGTATTATCACCAAGTTCCACTTTTGTGCTTACCTCTTGTTCCTGAAGTTTGTTGAAAGTCCTCTAATTAGAGGTCACATGTTTGGAGGCTCCATTATCCACATACCATCTGATGCCAGAGATGTTGTTAGATTAAAGGCATGAGACCATGGACAAGCGTGTCTCAATCTTGGGTGAAAGTTCATCCACTCCAGCTGATGCATCTGTACTCCTTGCAAACTACCTTGGTGTTTTTTGTCCTCCTTCTCATGACATTGAGAAGCATAGTAGCCAAACTTTTGAAACTTGAAACACTTATGTGGCTCAAGTCCTTCCTTCACTGATTAGAGAAACTTGAATCCTCTTTCTTCCCTTTTTGACTCTTCTGTCTTTACTGCTTCTTCATCTTGCCGATGAGGGAAATATTCTGCTCCTTCATACTTGTGACATTGTCCAGTATTGTCTTCTTCTGGGTGAATTATTCCCATAGCTTCTCAAAGGTGGAAAGATTTTCTGAGGCATAGAACCATTGGACAAAAGGATTCCAAGAAGAAGAGAACCCATTTAAGACCATGGCTACTAGCTCTTCACTCTTGACCTCTTTTCATGGAGTTCAATAACCTTCATTGAGAAGGTGGCTACGGTATTTGTCTTGCTTATCTCGGTGGATCTAATCTTTTTCCACAATAGCATATTTTGATGGATGTTTTCACTTTGATATAGAGTGACTAGAGCATCAAGCATATCCTTACATGTGGTCTTCTCAGAGATATGAGGGATCAAGTAGTATGACTTGCTTGGTCATGGCTATTTACTTTTTATCCTATGCCAACAACATGTAATCAGTT
Source organism: Pinus albicaulis (assembly GCA_034641835.2). NCBI lineage: Eukaryota > Viridiplantae > Streptophyta > Pinopsida > Pinales > Pinaceae > Pinus > Pinus albicaulis. Next base: position 714,329,961 of record CM076575.1, on the reverse strand, counting down.
GGCTCAATAATCTTGTTGTCAACATAGTCCTCATGCACCTCTAACAATGTTTGTACCTATGTGGTCTTCTAGGAGATATGAAGGATCAAGTGGTTCTTCATAGAGTGAAGGATTATTTGCTTGATCACAGCTATTTTCTTTTTATGCTCTGCCAACAACATGGAATCAGCGGGCTCTACAACCTTGTTATCAACAAAGTCCCACAGATCATGCACCTCTAACAATGTTTGTACCTGACGCATCCACTAGACAAAAATTTATAGGGACCTTCCAAGGTATTCGTATCTGAGACTAAATGTACTTATACTGTTGGTCCTAAAACACCCTGCTAAGCAAAACAAATTGGAAACCTAAAAACAACCTATGTGCTATTTCTCAAGCAGGGATCTTGGGCATGTCATCCCTAAAACTGCCCGACAAATTTCTCTCACACAGGTTGCATCCCTACTGTATCCATACACGGATTCATGGAAGGTTTCCGCAAATATACCTGGATACCATGTCAAAATTAGATTGTGGTGAGTAGATTCTGTACTTTGGAAACCAACATAAAAGTTGTAGATCATTAAAGCTGAAAACAACAATCAAAATTTCTGCTAATGTTACTTACCCAAAAACACATACGACTGATAAACAAACCAGTAAGCATACAAATCAAAATAATCAAAAAAACAATATTGATTTTGTATTAATTATGAAAACAGAAACCTAAAGCTACAGCTCAAAACACAAACTTTCGAACCACAGAATGGTGTGCCTTGTTTCTCCTTTATAGACTAGGAAGAAGATTGAGACAATGATTCTAGATGCATGCACAATAGCGTGTTGATTAGCAGTGTGAACTTTAAACATAGCCATGCCAAAAATAAGGTGTGCTCTCCTAGAGATCTCCATCCTTCAGTGTGCTCAGAATCCTCATGCAGGAGTGTCCCTACTGACTTTGGGAACTGCACCCTCTAACTTTTTGAAGGTAGAATTATATAAATAAAAACAGAGATCTAGCACTGAACTGTTGAAGACAAAAAAAACATCTAAAAATGGAAGTGGACTGAATATGGTGCATGCATCATGCATGTTCTCCCTGCATATCACTCCTTTAAACACTAGTGTGTCCTCAACATAGTTGAATGGAATTCTGAACGAGGGTACTGTACTGGTGTATGCTATTCTGCTGAAGTAAGATCATTGTAGCTAGAAAACACTCCGAGCCACATTGGTAAACTAGCACCTTCTGCTAGTTGGTTTCTCTACCCTGAGTGATACACAGCTTTTGTGGTGGGCACAATTACTGATTTGATATCAATATGTGGATTTCTATCTTCTACACCTTCCCCTTAAGCCACACTTTGGCTCAAGTCTCCTTGCCACTGCCTTTCAACCCAAATTCTTGCTTTTGTTATTGAAGTATGGATATCTATTTCCAAAAGACATAGAGTTTGCTTTTATCCAACTATTATAATCTTTAAAAACAAATTTTAGACTGTGGACATAGAATCTGAAGAATTTCTCCATGTACCCTAAATTATATCTAACATTAATTTTTGCAGGCTTGGTTGTGTCTTATTAAGTTTTGGAGATTTAGTCTTTCATGATACACACCTTTTTCCTACATGGTCATACCAAAATTGATCAGGGATATTCTTCCAACAGATATGATGGTGGATAAAAGGCGTTGTCCCGTAGTATAGCCAATTTTAGTCCAGTTGATTCGGCATTCCCTTTCAATGGAAGTTTAGGTGACTCTTCATATTTTTTCATTTGAAATTTAATTGGGATTAGGAAGGCTAATTTAGTATCTTATTTCCAACAGGGCTTTAGGAAAATTGATCCAGATCAATGGGAATTCACAAATGAATATTTTCTTTGGGGACAAAGGAATTTGTTGAAAAATATTCATAGATGCAAGCCTATGCACAATCATTCTCAGAATCCCCAACAAGGTGCATGTAATGATGCTATAAAATATGAACTAGAGGAGGAAATTCAGAGGCTCAAGAGGGATAAGGGTCTGCACATGATGGAGCTTGTTAGAATTAGGCAGCAACATCAAGGTACCGAGATGCATATGCAGACCTTGGAGGATTGTTTACAAACCATGGAACACCAACAACAGAAAATGATGGCATTTCTGGCCACAGCTGTACAAAAGCCTGGATTTGTGGCACAGCTTGTGCAACAGAGTGAAATCAATAAGCTCCTTGAAGCAGCTAATAAGAAGAGAAGATTACCCAAGCAAGAGAACTGTTCAGAGGCTGGGGAAACTGAGTTGACAGACAGTCAGATTGTGAAGTATCAACCTGCTTAAGGTGATGAATGTAGTGCAATTACATTGAGGGTTTTAAACACAGACCCATTTAATAGAATGGAATCATCTTTAAATAATTTGGAAACCTTTTCCAGGATGTGGATTAGGCATGTGGTGTGGATAGTGGAAATTCATCTCAAGCGGGTCTTACAGAGATGCAAGGAACATGCTTTCCAAGTATGTTTATTTCACTGGGAAATAGATAAACCTATTTGTTAATGGTTGGTTGACCAACCCTTCGAGCAGTGGATTATGCACTCATTGGTTTAATACACCATAACTCTTCTTTAGTACTATCCGCTCATTTCTTTAGTACACCCTAACTCTTTTATCGAGCATAAGGGAAATCTAAGAACCACCAATTACTACATTTTGTGGTATTAAACTGAGAAAATAATGCGAAGGGGCCATATAACTAATTAGATTCAAGGATATAAAAGTGATTTGATGGCCTAAGAATATTTACATCCCATTGCTGGGTAACATTGCAAGGCATGATATGCCACTGCCTGCTTCACAAAACCCATAATACAGAGGACAAGAGGTTTGATGAAGTTTATTGCTGTGTTCAATGCATTATACGGTTCCTATTGCATTACTGCTTCACTACCTACTGAACTGGACTTTCAAAAAACACGACACTGAAATTGTGCTTCAATGCAATATTTATGCCTTTTGGTAGCTTAAGATACAGGGATTAGAGGGCAGTTTTTGTGAAAAATTTACAACCATAATCTGAAAACAAGGACCTACTTGGAATCATTAAATTCAGTGCTGTAAAGTGTAGGAATTACACTTGACATCCTCCCTACCCAAGGGGGATTTTTAGCTCTATGTGTAGGTTGTTTGTTCACCCTCAATAGCTAAGAGGTTGGACTCAAATTGTCCTCCCTGCCCAATGCGGATTGTTATCTCTATGTCTAGGATGTTTGTTCACCCTCAATAGCTAAGAGGTTGGACTCAAATTGTTTTCAACAAATTAGTGCAGTTCTTCGTTATTCAAATGCTTTATTAGCCTACCTACTTGATTTAAGCTCCCTTTGGTACCTAGACTATAACAAGGTAAAGGTGCATTTGGGAGGATGGGAGGAATGACAAAATGTAGTTGATCACTACAAAATGCACATTGAGGCCTAGATAAAGTTGATTGATGAATGTTAGAATAATGTTTATAGGATAAGCTCCGAAGGGAGTCCCAAAGTAATGTTGAAATCTAACCCTATCCAGAAGCTTTACATCCTAGAGTGGGAATGCACTCTTTCCCAACCTTTCATGGATACCAAAATTTTCTACTCATTGTTATATTGCCTTACTAGGGAAAGTCCATGTCAAACATGCATTCCTTCATCAATGAGGCACTTTATAATATATTGATGGAAGGAGTCCATGGTACTCTTGACTCCCTCATGCAAGATGTAGAGGTGAAATTTAGGTGAAATTTGACACACACAAGTGTATCCAAGGGCTTAAGAGGCATTTAGGCAACATGAAATCCATGGAGCAGGTTGTAAACATTATGGACTTGAAAGGCCAAATGTGTCACTCCAAGGGCTTAAGAAGAATTTAGGAACTATGAAATCCATGGAGCAGATTGTAAACATTATGGACTTGAAAGGCCAAATGTGTCACTCCAAAGAAAATGTGGGATTGAATGACACAAAAGATAAGCCCACAAGATCCATGGAGTAGGTTGTAAACATTATGGACTTGAAAGGCCAAATGTGTCACTCCAAGGGCTTAAGAAGAATTTAGGCACTATGAAAGACTTAACTTCTATTAAAATAGTCAGCCCACCTATTAAATTATACAAGCTCTTGTGTTACATTTAAAATATAAATGATGAACATAATGACTTGGTCAATTCAACCAAATATATAATAATCTTCTCAACTAAATTTTGATCCCAAACTTTCCTATTTTTCATATCACATGGAAGAATCACCCCAGCAAAAACTACACTACCAAAAATTTCTCCATCATAAGCTATTTTTTGCTAGGAAATAGATAAACCTATTTGTTAATGGTTGGTTGACCAACCTTTCAAGCAGTGGATTATACACTCATTGGTTTAATACACCATAACTCTTCTTCAGTACTATCCACTCATTTCTTTAGTACACCCTAACTCTTTTATCGAGCATAAGGGAAATCTAAGAACCACCAATTACTACATTTGGTGGTATTAAACTAAGAAAATAATGCAAAGGGGCCATATAACTAATTAGATTCAAGGATATAAAAGTGATTTGATGGCCTAAGAATATTGACATCCCATTGTTGGGTAACATTGCAAGACATGATATGCCACTACCTGCTTCACAAAACCCATAATACAAAGGACATGAGGTTTGATGAATTTTATTGTTGCATTCAATGCATTACACTGTTCCTATTACATTACTGCTTCACTACCTACCGAACTGGACTTTCAAAAAACACGACACTGAAATTGTGCTTCAATGCAATATTTATGCCTTTTGGTAGCTTAAGATACAAGGATTAGAGGGCAGTTTCTGTGAAAAAATTACAAACACAATCTGAAAACAAGGACCTACTTGGAATCATTAAATTCAGTGTTGTAAAGTGTAGGCATTACACTTGCCATCCTCCTTGCCCAAGGGGGATTTTTAGCTCTATGTGTAGGTTGTTTGTTCACCCTCAATAGCTAAGAGGTTGGACTCAAATTGTCCTCCCTGCCCAAGGGGGATTGTTAGCTCTATGTGTAGGATGTTTGTTCACCCTCAATAGCTAAGAGGTTGGACTCAAATTGTTTTCAACCAATTAGTGCATTTCTTCATTATTTGAATGCTTTATTAGCCTACCTACTTGATTTAAGCTCCCTTTGGTACCTAGACTATAACAAGGTAAAGGTGCATTTGGGAGTATGGGAGGAATGACAAAATGTAGTTGATCGCTACAGAATGCAAATTGAGGCCCAGATAAATTTGATTGATGAATGGTAGAATAATGTATATAGGATAAGCTCCGAAGGGAGTCCCAAAGTAATGTTGAAATCTAACCCTATCCAGAAGCTTTGCATCCTAGAGTGGGAATGCACTTTTTCCCAACCTTTCATGGATACCAAAATTTTCTACTCATTGTTATATTGCCTTACTAGGGAAAGGCCAAGTCAAGCATGCATTCCTCCATCAATGAGGCACTTTATAATATAGTGATGGAAGGAGTCCATGATACTCTTGGCTCGCTCATGCAAGATGTAGAGGCGAAATTTAGGTGAAATTTGACACACACAAGTGTATCCAAGGGCTTAAGACGCATTTAGGAAACATGAAATCCATGGAGCAGGTTTTAAACATTATGGACTTGAAAGGCCAAATGTGTCACTCCAAGGGCTTAAGAAGAATTTAGGAACTATGAAATCCATGGAGCAGATTGTAAACATTATGGACTTGAAAGGAAAAATGTGTCACTCCAAAGAAAATGTGGGATTGAATGACACAAAAGATAAGCCCACAAGATCCATGGAGCAGGTTGTAAACATTATGGACTTGAAAGGCCAAATGTGTCACTCCAAGGGCTTAAGAAGAATTTAGGCACTATGAAAGAATTAACTTCTATCAAAATAGTCAGCCCACCTATTAAATTATACAAGCTCTTGTGTTACATTTAAAATATAAATGATGAAAATAATGACTTGGTCAATTCAACCAACTATATAATAATCTTCTCAACTAAATTTTGATCCCAAACTTTTCTATTTTGCATATCACGTGGAAGAATCACCCCAGCAAAAACTACAATACCAAAAATTTCTCCATCATAAGCTATTTTTGTTGGGAAATAGATAAACCTATTTGTTAATGGTTGGTTGACCAACCTTTCGAGCAGTGGATTATACACTCATTGGTTTAATACACCATAACTCTTCTTCAATACTATCCACTCATTGCTTTAGTACACCCTAACTCTTTTATCGAGCATAAGGGCAATCTAAGAACCACCGATTACTACATTTAGTGGTATTAAACTGAGAAAATAATGCGAAGGGGCCATATAACTAATTAGATTCAAGGATATAAAAGTGATTTGATGGCCTAAAAATATTTACATCCCATTGCTGGGTAACATTGCAAGGCATGCTATGCCACTGCCTGCTTCACAGAACCCATAATACAGAGGACACGAGGTTTGATGAAGTTTATTGCTGCGTTCAATGCTACAATAAAGTACAGTTATTCACAAACCCTAAAAACCCTAGATTTGAAATTTATTTCTATGGTTGGTCAGGGTTCCTTAACTAGGTTTCTAAGGGATTTAGAGGCACTGGAGATCTCGGTCCTACAACTGATTCATACATTTAGAAATATTTAAGTGTTTGACGTGTTTTAAAAGCGATAAATGAGAGAAAGGAGGAGAGCACGGGACCTGAGCTTTGGATTTTTTGCGTGAGCACTTCATTCCAGACTTTGCACATCATGGATGCTGAGAGAAAATGAGATAAAATCCTGCTGTTGTGCTAGCTATGTCAATATGACGAGGGAAAACAGTTACTGTGGCTCCTGGCAATCTCCATGCTGCTCGGGACAAAAGTTGTTGTGGCTTATGGCAATCTCCACCCTACTCTCCAGTTTTTCCCCTTTGCTTATGGGCTCCCGCCGAAAACAGTTATTGTGGCTTATGGCAATCTCGACGCTACTTTCCAGTTTTCCCCTTTGGTTATGGGCTCCTGCCATGGCAATCTCCACAATGCTCCAGTTTCCTCCTTTGATTATGGCGAAGGGCTCCCGCCATGGCAATCTCCACGATGCTCTCTAGTTTTCCCTTTTGATTATGGGCTTTCACCAGAAAATGGCTTATGGCAACCTCCACGTGTGGCTTATGGCAATATCGCTCTCCAGTTTTCGGGCTCCCACCGGGTCAATTGAGCGAGTAGCAACTATTTTTGGGGCTCCCTCCATGGAAATCTCCACGATGCTCTCCAGTTTCCCCCTTTGATTATGGGCTTTCACCAGATAATGGCTTATGGCAACCTCCACGTGTGGCTTATGGCAATATCGCTCTCCATTTTTCCCCTGCAACCAGTTTTCGGGCTCCTGCCGGGTCAATTGAGCGAGTAGCAACCAGTTTTGGAGCTCCCGTGAGCGAGTAGTATTTTTCCAAAGGGATATGGAAACTTGAGTGTATTGCACAAATTATTGAAAAACTATAAGAAAATACATGTAAACCACTTGAAAAATAGTTTGAAACAAAACAACTAATTTATTTCGTGCAAAATATATAAAGGTGGTTAGAGTTGCAACGAATTAGATTTCTTCGTATTGAATTTCTTATATTTATTACTATGGCAAAGGTTAATGCATATTTAATATTTTTTTTTATATTTATTACTATGATAAAGGTTAATGCATATTTAATATTAAGATGCATGTGTAAGGAGTGAAAATATGATTAGGTGGATGCTTTTCTTTTTTATTTTTATCATTAAAGTTTAGGGTGACATTAGATCCATAATCATCTATAAAGGAAATATATGTAATATTGAGAGATTATGTTGGGATGAAGATATTTTTGACAAATGGTGGTGTGCTTATTATTTGGGATCATTTTCATTAATGGTTTTTCTATTGGGATTTTATTTATATTTTCACTTATGAAATGGTAAGTTTATATTTTAAGTACAAGACAAACTAGATAAAGTGATGAGTGACATTGATTTTCATCATCTATAGTTCATGCAATATATCACAAAAAAGGTCATTTTCATAGTTCATGTAATATATCACAAAAAATGTCATTTGCATGTTCACCCACTTCTTTAATGATTTTGCATAGAAAAACACAAAATATTGACAATTGGTTGCCATAATATATATGTAAAGGATCTATTATACATGTAAATATGTAGGTCATTTTTAAAGACCTAACTATATGGAAGAGTCCATTTACCTTTAGGCCTAAAATATTTATTGAAGAAAATGTCGATATGGATGCCCATGACTATGGACTACTTTCATTTGGTACAAGATTTAAAATATACACTATTACAAAATTGGGTGTTAATTTAGTTTATTCTATGTTGGGATGCATGTTTCATCATATCATAGGAGAAAATCCTAAGAAAATGAGGGTAGAAGGCAGAGATCTCACACCAAATCCAAGGTTTGTTAATTTCATGGTCTCTCATTTGGATTCTATTTCCATTACTCAATTGCATACTCATATTAATAAATGAAAACCACTAAACTAACATGATAGTGTATTTGGAATTTACTTGCAAAAAAAAAAACTTCTAGTTTGCCCTTTTTCGTAATGAAAGTAGATTTCTTTCTCTAGACTAGCCCGACTTAACCAAAAAATAAATGTATAATTTCAATGCGAATATGATAATAGCCAACCTCAATTTAATTTTTTCTCTTTATATGGTGTCACTTGTGTAATTTGAATTGATATATTAAATTTATTGAAGTGTCTTTACTAATCCTAATAGGTAGAACTAGTGGATTGCAATTCCAATATGAACAAATATCATTCCACTATGGAGATTTAAATATTTATAAGTCATTAGTAAAACTTAGTGTTTGATATGTTTCACAAGAAAGGAACCTATTGGAAAAACTGGAAAAACAAAATGCATTGAGGTATAAAACAATTTCCATGCACACCATGGAACTAAGCTACTTCAATAAAATTTGTCCTTGTGTCATTGATAAAATTTCCCCTTATTAACTAATTGATATTGTCATTGTTAACTTATTTGATAAATTGGAATATATCATCCACTAATTATACATGCTTTTTATTTCAATGTTTTTAATAATAAAGTGTCAAAGGTTTAGTTAAGAGCTAGAGGAAATAAGGATTAATTCAATTGGTATATGCTCTTGTAAAAGAGTTCATAGAGCTCTCAATACAAAATCTTATTAATTGTTTTAGGGTTACTAGTTGGTATTTTAGTTTCTAGTTATTATTGTGCTCCATTTGAAGACAAAGAAAGGTAAACCTATGGGGATTGAAAATGTACCAGCCTCCCTTAGAACTTTTAATACATTCGTGAGTGAGGGAAAATATTCTTTGAAAAATGAAATAAAAAATAGTTCATTTTAGGAATTTGGCTTCTGTGATCCATAAATTGTGAGTAAAATATTTCGGTAAAAATCACATCAAAATAATTTTGGTCGACGCGTTTCGAACTAGCCAGTGTGGTTCATCATCAGGACAAGATGAAGAATCAGATCATAAAACCTAATTAAATAGATGAGAAAATCTCCAACAAGTCGTTTGTAGAATAATGGCTAGTTTGACTAAACTTAGGAAATGAAGTCAAAAATATATATAAAAATGATTTCTTTTTTATTTTTAATAGGAATAAATTAAAGGCTTAATGTTTATAAATATATTAATTATTATTCTAAAAATAAAAATTAAAATTTTAATAGTAAACATTTATTTATTCTTCAAGAATATATTGGTTAATTTTTATTTATTTTTAAATAAAAATAAATAAGATTCAAATTATAAACATTAAGCCTTTAATTTATTCCTATTAAAAATAAAAAAGAAATTATTGTTATATTTTTTTTTACTTCATTTCCTAAGTTTAGTCAAACTAGCCGTTATTTTACAAACGGCTAGTAGGAGATTTTCTCATCTATTTAATTAGTTTTTCTGATATGATTCCTTATCTTGTCCTGATGATGAACCACACTGGCTGGTTCGAAATGCGTTGACCAAAATTATTTTGATGTGAATTTTACCGAAATATTGTACTCACAATAGTTCATTTACTAAGTAATAGATAAATATTAATAATATATAAGATATATATGATAAATATAATGGAGCAATTTGTAACACCCACTCCCCAACCATTTTATGTATCAATGCATCGAGTAATGGCATGTCACCACCCCAATTTCCTTATATCAAGTGACATCATAATAAATAGATGCAAATTTCAGTTGTACAACTAACATCGTTGGCACTCTGCAATCCTGCCTATATGTTCACCAAAGTAGATAACACTACCAGAAAAAACCTTATGTAGTAGTGTTTGAAAAAACCTCGATAAAATATGTAAACAAGGAAAATTAATGTCACTTATAAATTATAGACCCCACACGATGTAGATCGTCACCAGCTCAATCCACTAGGACACCCTTTCAAATACAATAGATTGTCGAATCATCGTCGACCAATATCCTTCAGAAAATCTCATCAACCACACAATCAACAAATATCCTTAATGATATTGCAAACCATTAATGGATTGTCCCTCATATAATTAATGAACAACTTGGAAAATAAATATCCCCCTAGACCAATTAATGACCCCAAGAGACTCCTTTGTGATCAAATTCAAAATTCAAATATGTTTCACTCCACCAACCAAAATGAATGCACTTACATAGCAGTAAAGATCCTCGGAAATCCCCCAATCAACCAATCCCAAACCAAAGAGGAGAATGAAGATCCACAGGAGAAAAGGTTCAAAAGAAATACCACATAAAACAACCAGCTAGTGCATCTTAAATAGACCACAATGAAGACCAACAGGTAGTAGCTAAGATCCTCGGAAATCCCCCGATCAACCAATCCCAAACCAGAGAAGGAGCAAGAAGATCCACAGGAGCAAAGGTTCACAATAAAGACCATGTAAAAAACCAGCCAGTGCATCTCAGATAGACCACTGAGTGAACCAATAGCTAGAATGGAAATCAAAATCTCATCAACTACTAATCACTAGTTAAAATCAAATCATCAACATATAAGGAAATAATAAGGTATTTACCTTCTACCAAGATTTTATTGAGGTTTGCATCTGCTTCACTTATGGTGAAGCCCAAACCAGTGATATAATTATCGATCTTGGTGTACCAAACACGAGGTACTTGTTTGAGACTGTACAATGCTTGTTTGAGTCTGCACACATGAGACTCCCAATCAAATGTCTCAAGAACTTTTGGTTTCTCGATGTACACCTCCTCCTCAATAACCCCATTTAGAAATGTTGTTTTTACATCCATCACGTGGATCTTCCACCCCATCTGAGTAGCCAGAGCAAGAATTGATCTAATGGATGAGTACCATCCTATATGAGGAAAGGTCTCCTCATAGTCAATATCCTCAACTCGAGAGTACCCCTTAGCAACAAATATGGCCTTATACTTCTCCATGCTTTTGTCTACTACTGGCTTCACCTTGAAGATCCATCTCGAACCCACTCTTGATTTAAATGATGGTCTTGGGACCACTTCCCAAACGTTGTTCTTTACAATGGATTTGTATTCCTCCACCATTGCATCAACCCATATAGGTTGCTCTATTTCTTCATCAAAATAGGATGGCTTAGTCTCTATAAGCTCAGCCATAAGAGCCATGTAGCCAGTGTACCTCTCAGGTGACCTCGTTTGCCTACACAAATTTGAAGGAGCTCCCACATTCTCCCTCGCATCCTACACAATTATATCAGCTTCCCTGGTTCTTTTTCTACCTTCTTTGGATGGTTTTTCTTGAGTGAATGTCTCCACTCTCTGCTCCTCAATATATTTGATTCTCCAACACTTCATGAGGCTCCTCCTTTGGAGCTAAAAGCTACTCTTCTAGTGGGATCTAAAGATCCCTCTCAAGAGAGCACCACATCGTGTTCTCCTCATTAAACTTTCCATCCCTTCACACAACTATCATTATGAGGGATGGAAAGTACACATGATAGTTGTGGGGAGTTTCTGTGTAACCCATAAACGCAACTTATTTGTTCTTTTGGTTCTCCAACCATGGAAGTGTAAGCACCAATGCTTGGAGGTGACCTAGAATGGATTGACTGATATGAATAACTAAGGGAATAAGGTGCCATGGAGGAAGCACATGTATTAAAGAGGGGAAAATAGGATTTTAATCAAAATTCAATAATTAAGAAGTGGTGGATGAATAGTACGAAGGGGATTCTCATCACAATACGTTGGTAATGAAAATGGGTATTAGTGAGGATCGAAAAATACCAAATATTTGTTCAAATAAGGGGATTTAATAATTGGAAAGAGCTTGGAGAGAATAATAGGTGGGGAGAATATGTCTAGAAATTTGGAAGAGAAAAAAGAAGTGATGGCACAAGGAGGTGAGCCCGTTCAGTTAGATGGATATGATTGTCTAAAAGGAAGCCTTGGTTTGTAAGGTATTGATTAGCCTATGAAGAGAGATATCATCACATAGAAAGAAGAGGAAGAAACACTTAATAATTTGTTCTAATTGTTTGAGCTAGAGGAAGGTCAAGTAGTATACATGATACATCCTAAGAAAAGTGGATCGAATCCAAGCTAACCACCCTATGAATTTTAAAATCCTAGAGGTAATCCCAACTTTTTTTTTTCTACTTTTGACTTGAAAGCACCTTTTCTTAGTAGTTTGGGATATAGTAGTAGTGAAAACAAAATGAAGGTGGGAATAAAAGTATAAGTGGCATATGTTATGTTTGAATTTTAGTTCAAGGGGGGAGCATGCCTAATTATTCAAACATGTCCATAAGGTTTTATCTTGGTGAACAACCTAGCCAACGATATTGTTATAGTAGTTCTAAGAACTTTATGAAGGGTGATGGTGGTGAAAAACTGCATCGATTCTTATGTGGATTCATTTGGATGGTGAAAAGGATTGTAGTGCGAGCTTCTAAGTTGATAAATTTCCTAACCACATTGTGGGGGAATCTTCTCTAATGGTGCATGAAGCTCATATAGATTTATCCCTAGGGTGTAGCTAAGGCCTTAGACGAATTAAAGGTGATATTTATATCTAAGTTATAGAGGCTAAACATTAAACAACAAAAAACCACTAAAATGAAGGAGATTAAGAAAATGGTTGGAGAAAGTTCTCACAAGTATGATGAAAAATTACAAAACTTGATCAACAAACTCTCCTATACTCTCCATGAAACTCAACACAAAGAATGATCCATTCAAAGTTTGTTGCTCTTTAATAGTGTACCATCAAAGCAATAGTCATGGGTGACACAAAGGGATTCCTTATCTTAGGCCACGAGGATAGAATATTGTAGGGTGAACATCCATTTTACTAAAAAAAATCATGCTTGGTAGGATCTAAGAGAGAATTATGTAAGGAGTTCCTTCTAGGTAAAGGACATTGGTATTACTATTGTTAAAAGGGGTGGCCTACAAGGATACATTGGTAGCTATTGATGCAAGGCCATAATTTCAAAAATTTATTTCAAAATTTGTATTTGTCCTCCAGAAGGTCTTAGAGATTTATAGAAGAGGAAGTTGGTTTCCTTGTTGCCCTATAATTTTGTAGAATTTCTAATTTCATATTTAGGATAGGAAATTTTAGTAATTTTAGGTATAAGTTAAGATGTTGTTTGATTTTAAGGCCTCCTAGTAATTAGGAAAGTTGAGTCTTATGATTAGGATTACTTGTGGCATCCTATGTATTTTTCAAACTCCAATACACCAAGGAAAATATGTGGAGGATATTTGGGGGAAATGTGATTTTCCATAAAATGTAGATCGGATTTTAGGACATCGAAGCTCTTTTACTTTGACCCTACTAGTTCTTAGAGGTTGTATTTGGAGCAGTTAGCAGGAAAAAACATAATATGCCCAAGAATATTAGTGTTGGAGCACCTATTGTTTGGGAGAAAGGATAAGGGGTTCTAGGAGTTAAGGGGTTTAAGGGTTTAGGAGCAAGTTGTTAAGGATAAAGGGTAAAGGGTTAGGTCTTATGGGGTTTAGGGGTTAGGGGGTCGAGGTATATGGGTTTAAGGGTTAAAATTTAATGGCTTAGTGGTTAATGGATTTAGGGATAACGATTAACCATCAAGGGCTTACATGTCATGGATATAGGGGTTAATTGCCTAAGGGTTATGGTATTTAGGTCTCAACAGGATAAGGGGTTAGGGGTTAATGAGTTTACGAGCTAGGGGTTATGGGTTAAGGGTCAAGGTTTAAGAGGATATTGGATTAGGGTTTATGGAGTTTAAGGATTCTAAGTTAGGGGTTAGGGGTTAAGGGGTTAGAGGCTTTGCGGTTAAGGGATCAAGGGGTTAATTTTTTATGAGTTATGAGTGTACGGGTTAAGTGATTGTGGCTTTTGGGTTAAAGGGATATGGACTTTAGTGGTTATGGGTTAAGTGTGTATGGGTTGTGATAATGTGGCCCCTAATCCCTTGTCACAACTATTAGGGGTTCACCTATCAATTTTTCTCATTGCCTTACCTATAGATGTCAATTTCTCTCATTGCCTTACCTATAGATGTCAATTTATCTCATTGCCTTACTTATAGTATGTATTGGAGCTATTAGATGTCATTTCATTGAGCTACAGTGATAGGTGAGAGCTATGCATAACTCACTAAAGGTGTATCAAGAGGCTATTATTCTATTGGCTATCAAATCTGACTCTTTTTATTTGTAACTTAGCGAAATTGAAAAGATGTGGAGACAATCTCCATTCTTCTTCTTTCACCGGGCCATGTAAAATAAATGAAGCAAATAGTCTCAACCCCTTGGAGAAGGAAAGTTGAGAACAATAATTAGCATGAACAAACAAAGAATCCAATGAGTTAAGCTTAGAGGGGTCTCCCTTTGTAAAAAAGCATCCATAAGCTTGTTAGAGTTAGTATGAATCTTTACTAGAGGTTGAGTAGTCTTCACATCGCCAACCACATCCAATAGAAAGGTACCAACCCCTACAATAAAAATGATGTCTCCAAATAAGGTGTAGTTAATACCAATAATATCACCTTATGAATCTATTACAATATGATTTGGAAAGTACGTTTCCATACATGTGTGAAAGAAAAAATCCATTTGGTTAGCAAAAGGAAGTCTTCTTTAAGACCTCCAGAAACCCCCTTGAAGGAGACAAGAAGGGTTTGAAACCATATAATACAAGTCGATCTATGAACCCTATTTTTGATGTTTTCTATGCATGTGTTTTTTCACTCGGTTTGAGATGTGATAGACAATATATGAAGCCTTTTTTTCCACATATCATCTTCATTAGATATAATCATGTTACTAAGAATGAAGTGTCTGGATTAGAGTTAAAGTTCCTATTTTAGTTTGTTGTCTTTTTTTGTCTTTTAGAGTACAAATATTTCTGGTATATTGTGCTAAGGTAGTTTGGCTTTCAAATATTCAAGGAACATGTGAGCTAACTATATAAGAAAATATTGTAATATTTGAAATAACATGATGAACTATTTAGCACAATTTATGGTGTTGGATTGATTGAGATGTTTATTTTTGGATGGATGGATGTACATCTCTTTAGAAGTATGTTATTGACATGTTGAAGTGTCATTGAGACTTAGAGGTAGAAGATTTAGACTTGTATGTTTTCACCAATCCGGGTGTGATGATACCTTGTGGAGGTAAGAAAAATTTCCATTTTTTTAACTTTTGGATATATTCTATACGCTCTTGAGAGAATTTCAACCTTTTAAATAAAACTACAAACAAATGTACATTCATGCAATAATTACTAATTGATTTGGGGGCGACTCAAAAAATTGTAACATGTTGGCTTGTTGAATTTGTTAGTAAGTTAATTAGGGCTTGATAAATTTGTAAGCTTCAGTGGGATTTATTGCAGTTGTATGTGTTTTAGAGAAGCGAGTTTGGAGTGGTGGTTGTGCTTCCTTTATTGAATTTGATTTCTTTGGTTCTTCTTCTTGTGCATGCCCACTGTGGTATATTCTCGTTATTGGTTAAGGGGTTAGGGATTGGGGACTTAAGGGTCAGGGGCATAATGAATTAGTATTTAAGGGATAAGGGTTTGGGGTTAGGGGAATAATGAGTTAGTGGTGAAGGGGTTATGGATTGGGGGGTTAGGGGTTAGGGGATTTAGGCGCATTTAGGGGTTAGAGGAATAATGATTTATTGGTTAAGGGATTAGGGATTGGGGGCTTCGGCGTTAGGGGATTTACGTGCAGTTAGGGGTTAGGTGAATAATGAGATAGTGGTTAAGGGATTAGAGATTAGGGGCTTAGGGTTTAGTGGATTTAGCAGTTAAGGATTTTAGGAGTTATGGTTGAGGGGTTAATGGGTTAATGGTTAATCGTTAACGATTTAGGGGTTTAGGGGTTAAGGGATTATGGGTTTAGGTGTTAGTGGTTTAGGGGTTTAAGGGTTTAAAGGTTTAGGGTTTAGGGGTTAAATGGGTTAGGGTTTTAGGAGTTTGGGGGGTTAAATGGGTTAGGGGTTTGGAATTAGGGCTCAAGGGGTTAGGGGTTAAGGGTTAAAAGTTTAGGGTTTACGGGGTTAAATGGGTTTAGGGGTTTAGAGGTTTAAGGGGTTAGGGGATTTAGCGGTTAAGGATTTTAGGGGTTAGGGGTTAAGGGGTTAAGGGGTTAAATGTTTAGGGGGTTAAATGGGTTACGGGTTTAGAGGTTTAGGGGGCTAGGGGATTTAGCAGTTAAGTATTTTAGGGGTTAGGGTTTGGGGGTTAAATGGGTTAGGGCTTTATGGGCTTAGGGGGTTAAATGGGTTAGGGGTCGGGAATTAGGGTTTAAGGGGTTATGGGTTAGGGGTTTAGGGGGTTAAATGGGTTAGGGATTTAGCATTTAGGGGGTTAAATGGGTGAGGGGTTATAGCCATTTCTTAGGTGAACAAGGCACAATCTAGTTGTAGTAACCGTAACTTGGTCAAGTTGTTATATTTAAGGCAAGACTTGGTTGGGTTCCCAAGTTCCAAAAAAGTAAGGGTAATTGTGAGGGCATGATAACTAAGGAGTGTCAATGCATGCCAAGGAATGAAAAGGCATGCTAACACATGCCAGAAAGTGTCAATGGATGTTGAGGACTGTTAGGGAGTGCCAGGACATTGCAAGGGAGAATTAGGTCAAAATGCATGGAAATGAACGAATAAGAGTGTGTACCAAGTAGTGTCAACGAATTCCAAGTTTCTCAAGGATAAAGTGTTTTAGGAGAAGGTCAGAATAATACTTGTAGGAGGTAAGCCTATGGTTACATAAAGGGTTGGAAAAAGTAGTTTCAGACAAAGGGAAACTTTGGGCTGGGCACAACATCGATTTTCCAATGACTTGGTTGGGTTCCCAAGTCACAAAAAAAGCAAGGTTATCTATGACGACATGAAAGCTAAGGAATACCAAGGTGTGTCAGGGAATTCCTAGAAGTACTAAGACATGTTAGGCAGTTCCAAGGCATGATAGGCATGCCAAGATGTGGCAGGTGCCAGGGTGTGACATGAACACATGCTAGGGAGTGTGAGGGCCAAGTGTCAACGAAACGCAAAGGGGCACTATTTTAAAAGGCATGGAAATGAAGTATAAGCCAGTTCCAGGTGTGTTAAGAAGGGAGTGACATGGTATTCTAGGAAGTGCCAAGGCATGTTAGAGTGCTAGGGAAGCATACAAAGTTGTTCCAAGTGCCTAGGTGTGCCAATGTGTGCTAAGGAGTGTTAGGGAGTGCCAGGAAAACATGACAGAGGCGCACTAGGTCAAAATTCATAAATGAATGAATAAGAGTGTGTGACGGGGAGTGTTAGCGATTTCTAGGTGTCTCGAGGAGGGAGTGACATGGTATGATAGGCAATACTAAGTCATGTTATAGTGTCAGGGCGACATGCATCCAAGATTTTAGATATTCACATATGAGATAGTCACAAGATGTCAACAAAATCACATACTTATCGAAATCCTCAACCGGAAATATGCTACATTTCTTCTTAATGTGCTTGCAACTAGGTAGGCATCAAAGACAATCATTGCAATGGGTTAAGGGGATCTAAGAGAGAATTATGTAAGGAGTTCCTTCTAGCTGGTAAAGGACACTGGTATTACGTCTATTGTTAAAGGGGGTGGCCTACAAGGATACATTGGTAGTTGTTGATGCAAGAATATAATTTCAACAATTTATTTCAAAATTTGTATTTGTCCTCCATAAGGTCTTAGAGATTTTTGGAAGAGGAAGTTGGTTTCCTTGTTGCCCTATAATTTTGTAGAATTTCTAATTTCATGTTTGGGATAGGAAATTTTAGTAATTTTAGGCATAAATTAAGATGTTTTCTTATTTTTAAAGTCTCCTAGTCATTAGGAAAGTTGAGACTTATGATTAGGATTACTTGTGGCATCCTATGTATTTTTCAAACTCCAATACACCAAGGAAAATATGTGGAGGACATTTGGGGGAAATGTGGTTGTCCATGAAATGTAGATCGAATTTGGGGAACTTGTAGCTTTTTTTCTTGGACCCTACTAGTTCTTAGAGGTTGTATTTGGAGCAGTTAGCAAGAAAAAACATAATATGCCCAAGAATATTAGTGTTGGAGAAGTTATGGTTAAAACACGAGATTCAAAGTTCAAATCCCCTTGAGTTGCCAACCTAAAAATAATATTTTTTTATCTATTTATTTATTAAATTTTTAGAATGTGGTTTAATGAAAAAATAAAAATATAATATAAAAGAAATAAATATGACATGATTAAATTTCATGTGGTTTGAATATCGATTTTCAAAAATAAAAAATATAATTTTATCCACTATGCACTCATGATATTTCAATGCAAACTTCCCAATGCTAATGATTTTGTCTTAATTGCTAACTATCTTAAATGGGTTTTGTCTTAATTGTCATTGTCTTAAGTCGCCATTGTCTTAAATATATAGTTATGTCTTAAAATTTTTGTCTCAAAATGCTTTTGTCTTAAATCTAAATTTTTGTCTAAAAATATTTTTGTCTCAAATTGCTTTTGTCTTAAAATATATTTGTCTCAAACTGCTTTTGTCTTAAATATAAAGTTTTGTCTTAAAATATTTTTTAGTTGTCTTAAATATAAAATTGTGTCTTAAAATACTTTTGTCTTAAATTTTTTGTCTCAAATTGTTTTTGTCTTAAATATTTTTGTCTCAAATTGTTTTTATCTTAAATAGAAAATTTTGTCTCAAATTATTTTTGTCTCACACTATTTTTGTCTTAAATTTTATATTTAAGACAATTCAATTGATATTAAATTTTAATATAAAATAGCTAAAATAAAAAGTGACTTTTTAAGACAAAAGATTTCTTTTGTCTTAAACAAATGTCTTAAAATGCCCTTGGTGTAGTAGTGGAATTTGAGCTCTTCTTCGGCCATTGCGAGGTACACAAGTAGATTTATCGTGCTTTCCATCTATCTCGAGTCATGGAAATGCAACGACTAGTCATGTTTGCGAGGTACACAAGTAGATTTATAGTGCTTTCCATCTATCTCTAGTCATGGAAATGCAACGACTAGTCATGCTATTAACACTATTCGTCTTTTAGGGGCTGGTCATGCTATTAAATTTGTTCGAATTATGGGTGATGGCGATGAAGAATTGATAGTTTTTCTTGGCCTCCCATCCTCTTGCTCGTCCTTCGTTGATATGCATGACGTGTGATAGGTGTCGAAATCGATGTAACAACAGCAGTGTGGGTGCAACACCTCCTTTGCCATCAACAACAACAGAGGGCACCAAATAAAATTCATTCCATGAATGGGTATGTGCTGGTCATCCACCAAATGGAAACATGATGCATATTTGGACGGACCAGAAGAGATATATTTTCTGGAGAGTTGAGAGAACGTTCAGATGGGTGCGCTCGCTCACCAAGGAAATGCCAGATGCCAGAAACAGCTATTGGTATATTAAGTACCATATAGCATTATAAATAGGCAACCAATATTTCCAACCTTGTAGACTAATTAATACTCTTTAAGGACATATTCATGTTATACATCCATGCGATCATAAATCTGTGTCTTATCGGTCGCAAGATGTACCGTAGTTCTCGCACACTCAAATCACAGCTCAATCACATTCATTGCAGAAATAATGGTGGATCCTAAATGTCGCCACATTTTTTACTCCTCTTCACCTCCTCAATTTACTCCAACCCACCATATTTGCACTCCCCTCTTTGTGGTTCGCCCTTAGTTGCAACGAAACCCTATGATATGTGCTTGAATGTTTTCAGCTATGTATATTCTCTCCAAACCGCTTTAGGGCATGTTGACTAACTTTGTTTCTTATTTCGGGCTCATATGTGCTATTATCGTTGGCTGCTATATTTTTGTCTATGTGGGTGAAGACAGGCGTTGTCCACCGGACTGAGGAAGTTAAAAACCACCAAGAGGGTCATTCAATAAAAGTATCTTTGACGGTTTCACGAACAATTGCATTAAGGTTGATCATCGCTTTCTCAATTTACTCCAACCCATTGTTATGAAATCAGCTCCAAAAAGATAAAAAAAGAGAGATTAACGCCTTAGAAATAAGCCACTTCGAGGGGGAAATCTCTTTTACATTACATAAATAAACAATTATTAGATGATACAAATGACAAAACCTCCTTCTATTTATAGGAGTCCATGGGGTCACAATATAATCCTAACCGACCTAAAAATAATAATGTAAGGGCACAATAATAACAATATTGGGGTTACAGGGTTACAACAATAACAATAAGGGGGCTACACTAACAAAAATAAGGGACTACACTAGTAATATAGGGACCTAACATGCCCCTCTCCTTCAAAAAATTGTTGTCCTCAACGCTTGAGTAGCTCTCGGTGCTTTAGTATAAAATTATCATCCTCCCATGTAGAATCTTCAGTGGGTGAGTTCTTCCACTTGATGAGATACTTTGAAATTTTGTAGCTGTTGAGTTCTTGTTTCTGTGACTGCTTTAGGTTCCAAAATGATTTTTCCTTCCTCGTCAAGTTTTGGCAATATTGTTTGAACTGGAATTTTTTCACCTATAACCTTCTTTAAGCATGAAACATGGAAAACCAGATGCACTCGCGAAGAAGAAGGAAGCTACAATTTATATGCCATAGTACCAATCTTTTGCAACACCTTGTAAGGACCATAGTAATTTGGTGATAATTTATTATTCTTCTTATATTGCTTGAGGGACATTTGTTTGTATGGTTGTAGCCGTAAAAATACTCAGTCTCCTACATCAAAGCTTCTCTCCCTACGATGTTGATCTGCCTGTTGTTTCATTCAATTTTTTGTCAAATTTAGGTTCTAATTTAAGAGCTGGAGAACTTCTTGGTAATGCTTGATGTGATATTCCACTACTTGAACCTTAGAATTTTCTCTTAAAGATGATGTGATGGATGGTGGATGATATCCATAAAGTTCCATAAATGGGGTAATTTTTGTTGTAGTATGGAAGGAAGTGTTATACCACCATTCAACGAGAGGTAACCACTTGACCCATTGTGTTTGTTTATCATATACAAAACAACGAAGATATCCTTCCAAAAATTCATACACTATCTGAGTTTGACAATCGGATTGAGGATGATAAGATGAGCTATGAGCTAGTTGAGTACCCAAACAAGAAAATAATTCTATCCAAAAATTTCCAGTAAAAATGAGATCTTTGTCGCTTACAATAATCTTTGGGTATCCATGTAGGTTTTGAATTGTTTCCATAAATGTAGTAGCCACTGTAATTGCTTTAAATGGATGAGATAATGCACAAAAGTGTGCATACTTCGTAATTCTATCAACTACCACCATGATTACACTCTTTCCTTCAGAATTAGGTAAATTTGTGATAAAATCCTTTGAAATCTCCTCCCAACATTGACTTGGAATGGATAAAGGTTGTAGAATACTTGGGGTCTTAATTGGCTCAACTTTGTTTTGCTGGAAAACCAACATTCTGCCACAAAATTTTGAATATCAGATTTAAGACTATCCCAAAAAAATTATTTCTTCACCCTGTGATAAGTTTTTAAAAATCCTGAGTGTCCTCCTAAAGGAGAAGTGTGCAATTCCAAAAGAATGTTTTGTTTTAGTTAGGAATTCTTACAAAGATATAAGCGATCTTTGTACCATAAGGAATTTTTTTTCTAACTAAATGTATCATATGTACTAGGATCTTGCTGCAAATTTTGAATGAGTGTCCACACTTCTTCGTCATTCTTCCATTCATCCCTTGCTTCGGTTATCCAATCAGGTTGGATAATAGAAATGGCACAAAGAAATGCTTCCACTTCTTCATTCTTTCTTGAGAGTGCATCTGCAACAACATTCAGCTTCCCTTTTTTGTAGATGATTTCAAAGTCATAACCCAACATATTTGTGACCCATTTTTATGCTCTTTTGAAGATAGTATTTGTTCCAAAAATTGTTTAAGACTATGATGATCAGTTTTAACCTTGAAGTGTCTTCCCATTAGGTAAGGTCGCCATTTCTTTAGTGCATGTAGTATTGCTAAAATTTCCTTCTCATAAATAGTTTTCTGTAAATACTTTCCTTTGATTTAATGACTTTCAAAAGAAATGGATCTTCATTCTTGCATTAAAACAACACCAATTCCATTTCCTGAGGCATCGCATTCCACAATAAAGGTTTTTGTGAAGTCTGGCATAGCTAAGACCGATGCTTGGCACATTGCCTCTTTAAGATGTTCAAAGGCCTTAGTTGCTTCAAGAGTCCATGGAAATGCATCTTTCTTCAATAATGTTGTTAGAGGTGTTGCTATTCTCCCATAAATCTTAAAAAACTTGTGATAATACCATGTTAACCCGAGAAATCCTCGCAACTACTTTATGGGTTTTAGGGAATTTCCATTCCTTAATGGCTTCAATTTTGTTGGGGTCTACCTTAACACCCTCGTGAGATACAATATGACCTAGATATTCCACCTCTTGTACTCCAAAGAAACATTTGGATGTCTTTGCATATAATTGTTTCTCCTCCAATAGTTTGAGCACCTTGTCAACATGTTGAACATGATCCTTCCAAGACTTGTTTTAGATTAGTATATCATCAAAAAATACTAGCACAAATTTTCTAAGGAAGGTTTGAAAATGGAATTCATCAGCCCTTGAAATGTAGAAGGTGCATTGGGAAGGCCAAAAGGCATGACCAAAAATTCATAGTGACCCTCATGAGTTCGAAATGATGTTTTCGGAATATCTTTAGTCTTCATTCTAATTTGATGATATTCTTGATGAAGATCTAACTTAGCAAAATAAATTGCTCCATGTAATTCATCCAATAATTCATCAATCACAAGAATGGGAAATTTATAATTCATCAATCACAGGAATGAGAAATTTATATTTAATAGTGAGCTTACTGAGCTCCCTATAATCTGGACACATGTGACATGATCCATCCTTCTTGTGCACCAATACTACTGGAGCAGAGAAAGAACTTTGACTGGGTTGAATTGAACCAACCTCTAACATTTATGCAATCATACATTCAATTTTTCTCTTTTGGACATAAGGATATCTATAAGGCCTGATGTTTGGAGGAACACTTCCTGGAATCCAATGACTAGCATGATCATGATCACGAATAGGTGGGAGTCCTTTGGGAGTTTCAAACACCTTGGAATGATTGTCTAAGACTTTTTGGAGATCTGGAGAAATAGATGATTTTGATGTTGGAACTTCTAGTGAGCATAATTGTGTAATTACGCCTCATTTTTCTTTCTTCAAAAGATTTTTCATGAAATTAGAGCGTATTATCTTTCCCAGCTTCCTTGCGATACCCCATAATTCAACTTCCTTTCCTTCTGAAAAAAAATTCAAGAAAATTTCTTGAAATTTAAAGCTACCGTCCCCAAAGATTGTAACCATTGTACTCCTAGTACAACATCAACACCTCCCATTGGAATGGAAAGCATTGGACTATTCAATACATATTCCCCCATGGTTAGCTTGATATTGTGGCATTTTCCAGAGAAATTTATAGTTCCTCCATTTTCAACCATCACTTAACATTTTGGTGCTGGGTATAGGAAACAATTCAATTCCTTGGCTCCCTTACAATGAATAAAATTATGGGTACTACCTGAATCAATCAGCACTACTACCTTTTCTTCTTGATATGTCCTTTTATCTTGAGATTTTGAGAAGTGGTAATCCCTTCCAATGCATTACATGATATGGTCAAACTCGTTTCTTCTTCTTCTAGAGTTGGTTCCTGGTGCATATCCTCTTTTTTTGAAGTTTCTTGTTCACTTTCTTCCTCATCTTCACAATCTATGTAAAATAATTTCTTCTTAGCACATGTATGACCATTAGTGTATTTGCTATCACAAGTGTAGCAAAGCCTTTTTCTCTTTTTTCTTCCAATTTTTGTGGTGTCAACCTTGTAGGTTGTGGAAGTCTAGGAGTAGCAACACTTTCATCTTTATAGATGTGAGTGGTAGGCTTCCTTGTCGCCAAAAAATTACATTCAATTTCTCTTGCCAACCTGAATGTCTTCTCCAATGAATCAGGTTCCCAAACGTGAACCTCATGTTGGATGTTATATTTTAAAGTCCCTATGAAGACATCAATATTGTGTTCATCTGGAATATCAGTTACCCTTATATTCAATTTTTGTAAGTTCTCAATGTGCTCCACCACTGAACCCTTTTGTTTGAGATTTATCAATTTGCTAAAAGAAGTGTTGCTCTTTGTATCCTCATAACACGCTATCATTTCCTCCATAAAAATTGAAAAAATGAAAAAAAAATTACGGTAACAAAACCATCGATACCATACAAATGTATTTTGTTCTAAATATAAAGTTGCAATGTGTACCTTTTGTGTGTTTTTCACATTATTGAGATCAAAATATTGCTCAATCTGTAGTATCCATGTTACGGGATCCTTGCCATCAAACTTCCTCATATCAATCTTTGGGATAATGAAGCACTCAACCTCGACATGTTGGGAAAATTGTAGGAAGTTCTATCAAACTTGTGTTCACTCATAATTCTCTCTAGTTCTCAGTGTGGAATTGATTCCAATCATATGTGAAAAGGTGTATTGGGTGCTAAATTTTGAGTGCTTTGATTCATAATATGTTCTCTCGTTAGGGACATTGTCATCTCCAAGTTTCAACCAAGTGGCTTCCTCTTTTTCTTTTTAGGGAATGATTCTAGTGCAGGAAACTTGTAGTTGAGCACAATTTATCCCTTTCTATATTTTTGTTCCTAGATGATACAAAAGGACTATCATAAAATTAGTCACGATCTTGTTCGTTGTTCAGTCCTATTTCAAAAGTGTCAACAAGGCATCAAGGTAACATTTGCATTTCTGGTTTAAATCCCTAACTACTGTTATATGGCTCTTTAACAATACAAATATGTATAGTTTATGACTGGGTAAATGGTTGTCCTTTGCATGATTTAAGGACGGTAACCTTGTTGTAGGATATTTGGCCTTTTTTTTGTCATATATTCGTCAAACTCAACAGTGAAAGAGTTTCATTCTATTGTTGCTTTAAAGTATAGTGCCAAATGTCAAATGCTTGGTCAGTTTTGATCCTTAAAATTATTCCAAATTTCTGAAGTGGATTACCTTGTAGTCACTACCAGATAAAGGTTTCCAAACCATTGTTTCCATGAGTAAATATTGCATGAAATTAAGCCACCCATTGCCTCTAATATTGTTGATATATAGTGGGTTCTGCACGTATCCTTCTCCACTCTCAATAAGGCAAAAAACACTCCAAATTTACTTTCCACAATCCAAAAGGGCACTGCCCAGATTTTGTGTCATGAAAATAGTGTAATTTTCAAGCTATTCTACCCATTTTCAATGCACTGTAAGGATAAGGAACCTTTCTTTCATAAATTTGGTCAAAATATGTTGTGCAGTTTCCTCCAAATTATGCCTCAAGTCAATTAGTTTGTGATTTTTTTGGTTATGCATTAGAAACCCAACATTGTTGTTGGAAAACATGTACTACAAACCATTTCATTTCATCTCTGATGCTCTGCTCTACCTATGACTAAATGTGGATTGACACTACCTTAACAATTGTAGCTACAATTCCCTTTAGGTTGTACCAAAAACAATTCTACTCTTAAAAATGTTATCCTTCAACAAATGAGTCTTGTTGAGGTTGAATTTACTATTGTCAATAGAGATCATAGATTGTTTTCTTTGTAATTGGTAGTTTATGCTTAAAAAATTAAGCTTCGGCTATAAGAGGCCATTTTTTTTTGCCTAATGATTCACAACATCAAGGTGGGACATCATTTTCATAGTTGTTAGTCCCTACCCAAAGAGCCAGCAGGAACTCTTGTAATCTTTTTGCATTAAAATATGAGCTTTTTCATTGGAATAGGAGTTGATGTAAAAAATACAAATGCTTAATCTAAAGTTTGGTTGTATCAGATCTAATTCACTTTTTCCTATACCAATTAAACACGGGAAAGGTTTCTATTAACCAATCAAAAACAATTTAGATGTCTTATTTGGCCTTTTCCCAAGGCCGAGAGGAAAAAAAACTTATTATTAAAATACATATTATTGAGAATTTCTCAAACAATTTAGATGTCTTATTTGGCCTTTTCCCAAGGCCGAGAGGAAAAAAAACTTATTATTAAAATACATATTATTGAGAATTTCTCGCAAAATTGAATAATGCTAAGCTTACAACTCAGTTAAAATCAAATGTTGCATGTGGTTGTTGGGGCACCTGGCTTTGGTTCTCGGGCACCTAACGTTTGCTTTGGTTCTCGGGCACGTGGCGTTGCACCTGGCTATGGTTTTGTGATTCCGCGTGGTTGTTAATATCGACACCTATACCTAAAAAACAACTGCGCGGACTGAATAATTTCTTTGCTGCGGTGATCCATCATATTTCCTGCGGTGGGGTGATCCATATTCCTTACAATGAAGCAGAAGCCAGGTTTGTCCATAGTCTCTAGGTGATGCAGAAGCGAGGTAGGGTAGAGGAAGCAAGCAACATACCAATGGCAGGGTAAACAATCGATATTTAGACCTGCAGCCCGTGGAAAGCGGATGGATGGGTGGATGAAAGGGAATAAATGACTCAGTCTATATTGACCGGAGCTTACCGCAAAACAAGCATGGCGTGACAGTGGGAAGCGAGTGACTTTGAGCAGAGTATTTGGGAGCTCCTTTCCATTGGTAAGCTCCTATCGTTCCCATGGTGAGTGCATCGAAGTTCCGGAAGGAGAAGCCGCCCTGGAAAGCCTTTGTGCTTTGTTGTTCTCGGAAGTCTCATAGGTAAGGCATGTGGTGACTTGCAAACACACGATAGATACTAAATGATATGATATTCTTCCACTGTTAAAGAGAAAGGGAAAGATACTCAAACCAAAGGATAGCAACTTCAATATGCCAGACTCAAACATCATATTCAAGCATCCAGGTGCATCATTATGTAACATGACTATTTCTTTCTTTCTCTGTATCAAACATAGAAGATCAGAAATAATAGGCATGCGGTGATATGCAAACACAATAAATACTAAATGATATGATATTCTTCAACTATTGAAGAGAAACTAAAAGAGCGGTTGCTTATCTCTCAGGCAAATACGTAGTGGGCTATCACGCCATGGACTATACTCTCACGCAAATACAGACATATGGGATATCTTGACGCAAATACACAAATATGGGATATGGGATAGCTAGTGACTCAGACACTTGCATTACATGCATTCAAAACCTATTGCATGCATTCAAATGGTAATAATTATATTGTGCCATATTTCTTTTTTTTTTAATTATTTACTTGTATATATAGTTATCTCTTATTTATTTTATATATATATATATATATATTTTAATTTTTTACTTGTATATATATAGTTATCTCTTATTTATTATATATATATATATATATAACAGGGCTGTAGTTATTATTTTATTGTTCTCTATCTCTTAAATGGAATGTCTCAGACCTAGTTTTGGGAAATTTAGAGTTGGAACCGTTAAAATTTGGAATTCTAATAAAAAATTAGGACTCTGCGGCATCGCGTGGTAACTGACGTTCGGGGCAACCATATCGTGCACAATCATGAGGTTCCCCGTGGGGTTACAGTCTAGGGATCCACGGGATCTAACGACCTTGACTGCTTTAATCTGATATTAAAAAAATTTAATCGACTATCTCGGCTGCTTTGATCTGATATTAAAAAAATTTAATCGAAGTTTTACTATTACTCTCGACAGGGACTTCCTGCCTCTCCAGCTCTCCTTGTTATTTATTTTTTCAATGTGGAATCTATACTATTCAATTAATTTTAATCATTTTAATTCCATAACATATAACATAATATAAAGAACTTGAACAGATCATTACCGAACATAATCATATTTTTTACTTTTTAAAATGAGTCACGTCCTTCCATGTGAAAAGAAAAAGAAAATAAATGGTGTGTTACACTACTTCGAAATTCCATGCAATTATAAGAACATCCGAAAGTCCGCTATCACGCAGCCACATGAAGAGTGGGCACGCCCCTTGTCTGGAATTTTAGTGCACACGTTGGGACGATGAAGTGGTCCTTTAAAATTTACAGTGATCGAAGACTCTGGCGCATTCCTCAATAAATACAGATAATTCAAATTATTAAATTTATGAAACTACGGTTTAAAAATTATAAATTTATAATTTTTTAATTCACCAAATTTTGTGAATATTTAGATGGTCCATGACAAATAGATCTCATCTACTTTAAAATTATTTCTCACTAGTGGATTCGATGCTGAAAGAAAAGCTCTCGTGCTGGGCTTTAAAGAATCAGTTAACGAAATATTCTAGATTTCATCACATAGTTGCGTGATTTTGTATATTATATTATTATTGATAGATTTCTGGGGCTATATTTTATTGATATAAATTTTATATTACGATAATTGTAAAATTAAAAACTTATCAAAAACCATAAAAATAAATAAAGCATGTTTATCACATAAATCAATTCATATTTATGACATAAATCAATCAATATAAATTACTATTTATTATCATAATTAAAATTAATATTAAAAAAACATAAACTAAATAATTGAATTTATTATATATTCATTCTGAGTTCTGCTGGTGACCAAATTATACTTTTAACATATTTTTTATCACTTTTATTTAAATTTAAGTTAAAATTATTTATATTATAACATTTATATTTTTAAAAGGTTTATTTTTTTATATATTTAAAAATATAATTTAATAATAATAATATATATATATATATATATATATATATATATATATATATATATATATATATATATAATTTAATAATTTAAATTTTGACATCACATTATTGAAATTTTGCAATTTTAAACAATTTTATATTTCAAATTTTGAGATCACATTGTTAAAATTTTGGACTTTTAAACAAGTTTATATTTCAAATGACAATGTTTCATTAATCACATCATTAGAATTTAGTTGACATTTTAAATGACAATGTTTCATTAATCACATCATTAGAATTTAGTTGACGTTGTATGTGGTTTATTCTCATGATAAAAGTGAAAAAATCAATCAATCCTAAAGAATAAATAACAAGGATGCATCAAAGTCCACAATTAACCATTTGGAATTAGTGGTTAGAAATTAGTTATTAAATTGACTAAAATAATATTTAGTTATAAACTAAAAAATAAATAACAAGGATGCATCAAAGTCCATAATTATCTATTTGGAATTAGTAGTTAGAAATTAGTTATTAAATTAATTAAAATAATATTTAGTTATAAACTAACATTTCAAAGATTATTTATTTTAAGTATATATATCAATTTAATTAATTTATAAGAATATTATAAAAATTAATTAAATAAAATTAATAAATATTACCCAGGTTTAAAATGGTATAGAAAGTATTAGAATAAATTTAATATTTTTATTAATATTAGAATAAATTAATTAATATTTTTTATTATTATTATTATATTAAGAATTTAAGTATAAGAAAATGCATTAAAATAAACATAATTTTCATATTAAAATTGATTTAAAATAAAATAATTGCTTATTAAAATTGAATTAAAATAAAATAATTAATTAAAATTATATAAAGAAAATAATGTAATTTCTAATTCATAATATTAAAAAAAAGAGAGAAGGAAACAGAGGTGAAAATGCATTAAAATAAACATAATTTTCATATTAAAATTGATTTAAAATAAAATAATTGCTTATTAAAATTGAATTAAAATAAAATAATTAATTAAAATTATATAAAGAAAATAATGTAATTTCTAATTCATAATATTAAAAAAAAGAGAGAAGGAAACAGAGGTGAAATCTCTTGATGGCCTTTCTAAACTTTTTTGGTGGAAGTGATCAACCTTATGGTGGAAGTGATCAACTTTATGGTGGAAGTGATCAACTTTATGGTGAAAGTGATCAACTGTAGCAACGACTCTAGAATCGTCAATGCAGACATGGTGCTTGGAATCCTCACACTTCCTTCATTCGCCTTCCTCCATTTCTAATTGATGTTCTTCATCAATGACATTCATCACCTTCTCATGCTATGCTGCTCTTGGACCAAGAGGGTAACCCAAATTGTCACAAGTTATGTCATGTCAACTCTTTTAGGCCCATGAATGCCAAATTTATGATTTATAACTTAACAAAAAAAGAGAGAAATAAGGTGGGGTAAAGATAAATACCACTCAAAACTACATCTTCATATCAAAATATTTCCATTTGAAATATTTATGACTATATGAATATAGATATACACAAATGTTATATAGAAAGTGATTTTTTTACCCCATTTGATATGACAAGAAAGTGTATTATATAATTTGAATGAAACTCATTACATACATGAAAAAAAAATCATCCAAATCTAGTACCCTTGAACATTTCCATTTCTAACATATATATTCTTTAACATAAACCAAAATATATATATAATTATATATGTTACAAATATCTTAAAGAAAATGTCCATTCATAACACGAAAAAGAATAAAAATAAGGAAAAACAATGTATATTTTATTTTTAAATACTAAAAAAATATTTATGAAAATGACAAAAAGAGAAAAAATCTACCATAAATAATTTAAACATGAAAAAATAAATATATTACATTTCAAAAAAAAAAATACACGTTTAAAAAACAAAATCTACAAAAATACATATGAATAGAATAAATAATTCATGTTCCCATGAAAATGTGTACCTTTGAACTTTCCCATGTTCATCATTGGACCTATCGCTCTTATGAGTTGTTTTGTGGGCACATATGATGTATATTTTAGATCGTAGGCACATATGATGTGTGTGTATATTTATATAATTGGAGAGTATATATAAACACGCAGTTGATTTATACGTTATAATTTGAGCTCTTCTTTGGCTTTTGTGAGGTACACAAGTAGATTTATAGTGCTTTCCATCTATATCTAGTCATGGAAATGCAACGACTAGTCATGTTTGCGAGGTACACAAGTAGATTTATGGTGCTTTCCATCTATCTCTAGTCATGGAAATGCAACGACTAGTCATGCTATTAACACTGTTCGTCTTTTAGGGGCTAGTCATGCTATTAAACTTGTTCAAATTATGGGTGATGCCGATGAAGAATTGGCAGTTTTTCTTGGCCTCCCATCCTCTTGCTTGTCCTTTGGTCACATGCATGACATGTGATAGGTGCCAGAATCGATGTAACAACAGCAGTGTGGGTGCAACACCTTCTTTTTCATCAACATCAACAGAGAGCGCCAAATAAAATTCATTCCATGGACGGCTATGTGATGGTCATCCACCAAATGGAGACATGATGCATATTTTTTGGATGGACCAGAAGAGATACATTTTCTGGAGAGTGGAGAGGACGTTCAGATGAAGTTGTCTATCGAGCCCGTGAAATAGCTCGGACGGCAAAAAATTGTCGGAATCCAGTCAACTAAAACTCAAAAAATCATGTGCTTGGAGTGTTTAGAATCCATTTTTGATGCTAGAAATGGATTCAGCAATATCAAAAACCCTTAGGGCACTCAAAATATTAAATTTTAAAACTGTAAACAAGATTTTGGGCAAATCTTTGCCAGATTTTCTGAAAAACATTACCAGATTCTGGGTGAAAACGTGGCCTTTTTAGACTATGCCCATTCAGATGGGTGCACTCGCTCACCGAGGAAATGCCAGATGCCATAAACAGTTATTGGTATATTAAATACCATATAGCATTGTAAATAGGCAACCAATATTTCCAACCTTGTAGACTAATTAATACTCTTTAAGGACAAATTCATGTTATACATCCATGCAATCATACATCTGCGTCTCATCAGTCGCATGATGTACCGTAGTACTCACACACTCAAATCACAGCTCAATCACATTAAATGCGGAAATAATGGTGGATACTAAATGTCGCCACATTTTTTACTCCTCTTCACCTCCTTAATTTAATCCAACCCACTGTATTTGCACTCATTTTCCCTCTTTGTGCTTCGCCCTAAGTTGCAATGAAACCCTATGATATGTGCTTGAAAGTTTTCAGCTATGTTTATTCTCTCCAAACCGCTTTAGGGCATGTTAACTAACTCTGTCTTATTTCGGGCTCATATGTGCTATTATCGTTAGCTGCTATATTTGTGTCTATGTGGGTGAAGGCAGGGGTTGTCCACCGGACTGAGGAAGTCAAAAACCACCAAGAGGGTCATCCAAGAAAAGTATCTTTGATGGTTTCACGAGGAATTGCAATAAGGTTGATCATTGCCTCCTCAATTTACTTCAACCCACTATTATGAAACCAGCTCCAAAAATATAAGCAAAGAGAGATTAACGCCTTAGAAATAAGCCACTTCGAGGGGGAAACCTCCTTTACATTACATAAATGAACAATTATTGGATGATACAAATGAAAAAACCTCCTTCTATTTGTAGGAGTCCATGGGGTCACAATATAATCCTAACCGACCTAAAAATAATAATTCAAGGGTACAATAATAACAATATTGGGGTTACAGGGTTATAACAATAAAAATAAAGGGGCTACACTAACAAAAATAAGGGACTACACCAGTAATATAGGGACCTAACATTCCCCTCTCCTTCAAAAAAGTGTTGTCCACAATGCTTGAGTAGCTCTCGGTGATTTTGTATAAAATTATCATCCTCCCATGTAAAATCTTCAGTGGGTGAGTTCTTCCACTTGATGAGATACTCTGAAATTTTGTAGCTGTCGAGTTCTTGTTTCCGTGACTGCTTCAGGTTCCAATATGATTTTTCCTTCCTCGTCAAGTTTTGGCAATATTGTTTGAACTGGAATTTTTTCACCTATAACCTTCTTTAATCATGAAACATGGAAAACTAGATGCACTCGCGAAGAAGTAGGAAGCTACAATTTATATGCCATAGTACCAATCTTTTGCAACACCTTGTAAGGACCATAGTACTTTGGCGATAATTTATTATCCTTCTTATAGTGCTTGAGGGACATTTGTTTGTATGGTTGTAGCCGTAAAAATACACAGTCTCCTACATCAAAGCTTCTCTCGCTGCGGTGTTGATCTGCCTGTTGTTTTATTCGATTTTGTGCCAAATTTAGGTTATACTTTAAGAGCTGGAGAACTTAGACTTGTTAATGCTCGATGTGATATTCCACTACTTGAACCTTAGAATTTTCTCTTAAAGATGATGTGATGGACGGTGGATGATATCCATAAAGTTCCATAAATGGGGTAGTTTTTGCTGTAGTATGGAAGGAAGTGTTATACCACCATTCAGCGAGAGGTAACCAATTGACCCATTGTGTTTGTTTATCAGATACAAAACAACGAAGATATATTTCCAAACATTTATTCACTATCTTAGTTTGACCATCGGATTGAGGATGATAAGATGAGCTATGAGCTAGTTGAGTACCTAAATAAGAAAATAATTCTATCCAAAAATTTCCAGTAAAAATGGGATCTTTGTCGCTTACAATAATCTCTGGGTATCCATGTAGGTTTTGAATTGTTTCAATGAATGTAGTAGCAACTATACTTGCTTTAAATGGATGAGATAATGCACAAAAGTGTGCATACTTAGTAATTCTATCAACTACCACCATGATGGCACTCTTTCCTTCGGAATTAGGTAAATTTGTGATAAAATCCATTGAAATCTCCTCCCAACATTGACTTGGAATGGATAAAGGTTGTAGAAGACTTGGGGTCTTAATTGTCTCAACTTTGTTTTGCTGGAAAACCAACATTCCACCACAAAAGTTTGAATATCAGATTTAAGACTATCCCAAAAAAATTCTTTTTTCACACTGTGGTAAGTTTTTAAAAATCTTGAGTGTCCTCCTAAAGGAGAAGTGTGCAATTCCAAAAGAATGTTTTGTTTTAGTTAGGAATTCTTAAAAAGATATAAGCGATCTTTGTACCATAAGAAATCGTTTTTCTAACTAAATGTATCATATGTATGAGGGTCTTGTTGCAACTTTTGAATGAGTGTCCACACTTCTTCTTCCTTCTTCCATTCATCCCTTGCTTTGATTATCCAATCTAGTTGGATAATAGAAATGACACAAAGAAATGCTTCCACTTCTTCATTCTTTCTTGAGAGTGCATCTGCAACAACATTTAGCTTCCCTTTTTTGTAGATGATTTCAAAGTCATAACCCAACATCTTTGTGACCCATTTTTTATGCTCTTTTGAAGATATTATTTGTTCCAAAAAGTGTTTAAGACTATCATGATCAGTTTTAACCTTGAAGTGTCTTCCCATTAGGTAAGGTCGCCATTTCTTTAGTGCATGTAGTATTGCTAAAATTTCCTTCTCATAAATAGCTTTATGTAAATACTTTCCTTTGATTGAATTACTTTCAAAAGCAATGGATCTTCCTTCTTGCATTAAAACAACACCAATTCCATTTCCTGAGGCATCACATTCCACAATAAAAGTTTTTGTGAAGTTTGGCGTAGCTAAGACCGATGCTAGACACATTGCCTCTTTAAGATGTTCAAAGGCCTTAGTTGCTTCAGGAGTCCATGAAAATGCATCTTTCTTCAATAATGTTGTTAGAGGTGCTGCTATTTTCCCATAAATCTTAACAAACTTGTGATAATACCCTGTTAACCCGAGAAATCCTCGCAACTACTTTACGGTTTTTGGGGAATTTCCATTCCTTAATGGCTTCAATTTTATTGGGGTCTACCTTAACACCCTCGTGAGATAAAATATGACCCAGATATTCCACCTCTTGTACTCCAAAGAAACATTTGGATGTTTTTGCATATAATGTTTCTCCTCCAATAGTTTGAGCACCCTGTCAACGTGTTGAACATGATCCTTCCAAGACCTGTAGTAGATTAGTATATCATCAAAAAATACTAGCACAAATTTTCTAAGGAAGGGTTTGAAAATGGAATTCATCAACCCTTGAAATGTAGAAGGTGGATTGGTAAGGCCAAAAGGCATGACCAAAAATTCATAATGACCCTCATGAGTTTGAAATGTTGTTTTTGGAATATCTTTAGTCTTCATTATAATTTGATGATATCCTGAATGAAGATCCAACTTGGTAAAATAAATTTCTCCATGTAATTCATCCAATAATTCATCAATCACAGGAATGGGAAATTTATCTTTAATGGTGAGCTTATTGAGCTCCCTATAATCCGGACACATTCGCCATGATCCATCCTTCTTCTGTACCAATACTACAGGAGCAGAGAAAGAACTTTGACTGGGTTGAATTATACCCGCCTCTAACATTTCTGCAATCATACGTTCAATTTCGCTCTTTTGGAAGTAAGGATATCTATAAGGCCTGATGTTTGGAGGAACACTGCCTGGAATCAAATGAATAGCATGATCATGATCACGAATAGGTGGGAGTCCTTTGGGAGTTTCAAACACCTTGGAATGATTGTCCAAGACTTGTTGGAGATCTGCAGAAATAGATGATTTTGATGTTGGAACTTCTAGTGAGCATAATTGTGCAATTACGCCTCGCTGTTCTTTCTTTAGAAGCTTTGTCATGACAATAGAGCTTATTATCCTTCCTGGCTTCCCCGCAATACCCCGTAATTCGACTTCCTTTCCTTCTGAAAAAAATTTCAAGAAAAGTTCTTGAAAATTAAAAGCCACCGTCCCCAAAGATTGTAACCATTGTACTCCTAGTACAACATCAGCACCTCCCATAGGAATGGCAAGCATTGGACTAGTCAATACATATTCCCCCATGGTTAGCTTGATATTGTGGCATTTTCCAGAGCAATTTATAGTTCCTCCATTTGCAACCATCACTTGACATTCTGGTGTTGGGTATAGGAAACAATTCAATTCCTTGGCTACCTTACAATGAATAAAATTATGGGTACTACCCTAATCAATCAACACTATTACCTTTTTCTTCTTGATATGTCCTTCTATCTTGAGAGTTTGAGGAGTGGTAATTCCTGCCAATGCATTACATGATATGGTCAGACTCATTTCTTCTTCTTCTAGGGTTGGTTCTTGGTGTATATCCTCTTATTTTGAAGTTTCTTGTTCATTTTTTTCCTCCTCTTCACAATATATGTAAAATAATTTCTTCTCAGCACATGTATGACCTTTAGTGTATTTTCTATCACAAGTGTAGCAAAGTATTTTGCTCTTTTTTCTTCCATTTTTTGTGGTGTCAACCTTGTAGTTTGTGGAAGTCTAGGAGTAGCAACACTTCTATCTTTATAGATGTGAGTGGTAGGCTTCCTTGTCGCCAAAAAATTACATTCAATTTCTCTTTCCAACCTAAATGTCTTCTCCAATGAATCAAGTTCTCAAACGCGAACCTCATGTTGGATGTTATATTTTAAAGTCCCTATGAAGACATCAATCTTGTGTTCATCTGGAATATCAGTTACCCTTATATTCAATTTTTTTAAGTCCTCAATGTGCTCCACCACTGAACCCTTTTGTTTGAGATTTATGAATTCGCTAAAAAAAGTGTTGCTCTTTGTATCCTCATAACATGCTATTATTTCCTCCATAAAAATTGACAAATTGAAAAAAAAATTACGGTAAAAAAGCCATCGATACCATACAAATGTATTTTGTTCTAAATATAAAGTTGCAATGTGTACCTTTTGTGTGTTTTGCACATTATTGAGATCAAAATATTGCTCAATCTGTAGTATCCATGTTACGGGATCCTTGCCATCAAACTTCCTCATATCAATATTTGGAATATGGTGGGCCTTCCATCCAACATTAGAGTTTATGAAATCACGATTAAAATTTATTTTGTTCTCATCATGAGTTTCCTCTACTATCTTTTCACCATTAGGAAACATTTCTTGTATCAACTTTGTCAAACCTTCAATGTCTGCTTTAAGATCATTTTTCACGTTTTCCATTTTTTCTTCCATGTCATCCATGACAGCTTCCATGCCATCCATGCCATTCTTTAAACCATCCATCTTATCTTTCACACCTTTCTTCAAAACTTCCATTTCATTTTTTGTTTCTCTTTGCGAGAGCAGAATTTGGTGCACTTGCTCTTGTAATTTGGATATGTCATGTTGCATTTATTCATCTTCATGAGTCATAGTAGAGCCTTTTGAAGGCTTAATGGGTGTTGAATTATTCTTAGGGGTCATTTTAGAACCCAATACTGATATCTATTCTAAAATATGCCCTTGGAATCAATTCAAATTGATTCTTCAAACAAGACTTATTCAGTTTAGAAAAAAAAAAAAAATACACACCTTTTTCTTGCTTTTGAGGAGCTCAATATTGAAACTGAATGATATCTATGATTTAGGATATTCAATATTTGAAATTGGGTCCTGTAGTAGCCCTCTGAATCTTCTTTCGAATGCCATGGGTCTGACCTGATTTAGATTCTTCAAGACAAAGTTATGCCCAATCTCCCATAATGACCTAATTATGGACTAGTTCAGTAGAGAAAACTTGTACAGTGTGCCACATGTCAATATTTTCTCCTTCGACTCCCAAATTGATATACAGGAAACTACAGTCCGTGTACTTGTGGCCAATTTTTACAGAATTCCAATCTGATGCTCAGAGAGAGAGTTATGATGATTTTCCCATGGTCGCCTCTTTGAGATGAAATTTGGGAGCCTAAAAAAACCCCAACTTCCGCAAATCATATCTCCGAAAATATTGTGAACCAAGATCTGAAATTTTTACACAATGTTCCTCAGGATTTTTGCTTCACTTAGCGATCTGAGAGTTATTTTATCCATGCTCCTCATTTTATATGAGGTGGAATTAAAATTCCTTGATGGTGGCCTTCTTTTCATTCAACAGTGTTATATACACCCATTTTTTCTTTATCACATCAATGATTTCATCCGAGATGAGTTGTTTGGCTTGCAACAAGGACATGTTCCCCTTTAGCTTTGCTCTTACCTTGGTTACCTCTTTATTGACAACAAGTAGGTTCATGGTGATGACCTCATTATTCGTTCTGGAAGATTCAAGTTTCTTCTCTTTATGAGCTAAACTTTCCTGGGAAAAATCTATGTCTCTCTATATTTTCTTGATCTCTCCTTTAGAGAGTTGAAGCTCAGTTAAGGCCTTGGTAAGTTGCTCTGTGGGATTTTGAGGATATTCAAGTACAACCACTGTGAAAGTGTGGGAGTACATCTTCTTCTGTATCTCTGCAATATGTTGTCTAAGAGCTATTATCTCATTATTTATGTCAATGAGCTCTCATGATAGGATCTCTTTCTCAACTTGTGCCTCAACTCCTAATTTTCCTTCTAAGAGATTTAAAGAAGGGCTTCAACCATTGTTTTTACTTCTAGTTCCAACCCCGTATTCAAAATATTCTCTTTATAACTCTCTTTTTGCATATGAAGGGCTCTGGAATTGGATTTCTCTTGTTTCAATTTGGTAGAAGCCTTTTCCAACAATTTTTTTTCCTTGTCAATAATCATTTCACTATTGTTGAGCTCATTGTATAACGTTTCTCCATCCTGTTTGTGAAGGTTTACCTTATATACTATAGGGACACTTGCTAGATCCAGAGAGACATCCAACGCTTTGTACTATGAACCTGAAGGCAAGGATTGTGCTGATGGATGTTGTAATGAAAACTTCATCTAATTCCACTCCAAATCCATGGTAGACATAAGACTAGTGTGATATGTTATTGAATGAATCATTATTTTCTTCCTCATCTCATCCCTTACCTTCTTATTTACATGTACTTCCTCTTCCTCGATTTGTTTAGCTTGGTTAATGGTCCTTTTTGGTTGCTTGTCCTTGATAGTCAGAGTCTCGGTCTCCATCTCTATATCCAAAGACCATGAATCAAAATTTGATTTCCATTCGATGTCAGATATGGGTTCATTTATATAAGTGGAAGCTTTTATGTTTTATATCCTTTGGGAATTTACACCCTTAGTATCATAATTCCAAACATCTCCGTGTTGGAATTCCATCTTTCTGAGAAGCTGTTGAATTACTTTGAAGGCCTATCTTGAGTTGATAATAAAAGGGCCTATAATATTTCTCAATTTAAACTTATATCCTTTATGTTCAGGAACAAATTGGAGTTGGTCTACATTAAGGCTTTATCTCATGAATTATAATGCAAATATCCTCATGGGCATGAATGCTAGAAGCTAGTAGGGGGAAGCTCACAACCATAGATTTTGATTTCTGTATGGTCTTCAAACAAGTACCAATCTCCTACACAAACATCTTTGCTGAGTTGGAGCAACCCTTTTTGTTGTGGGAGTATTCTGGGTGGAGGTGCACCATGAATAATCTCGTATGCTTGGACATGAACGTTGATATGAAATAAGAATATCCATCAGTATCCAACCTCTTCTTAATTGAAATTGTCTAGTCAAATATAGAATTAATTTGCTTTTGCAAGTTATTTTACTCTATCCTACACACTCGAATCCCTCATGTGCGTAAATGAACAAGTAAAATAACAACGAATTATATCAGAAGCTGGATGAAGTTGTGAGATGGTGGAATTGGAATCTGATAGTTGCGGGCAATTAGGTTGGGATATAAAAAAGGTAATCGACCTTCATCATCATGTCCATAAACCCTAGACAGTCTTTGTTGGTCATTACATATTAATTATTCAACGTTATTTCTCTAGTATATTTAGATTAATGATTCAAATGATGCTCCAATGATATTTTATACATCTACTAGATGACTATGACTATTGCTGGTGGAATGCACTTTACTGTAAAAATCTAAATACACTTTAAGTGTAAAATCCAATTCTTGAATCATTTTTCCAGAATCATACACATGTTCAAATCATATGGATTTTTTTTGTTTATATCCATGCAATTTCAATGATTTACAAAGTGTTCTCCCAACAACATTTATATTCCATATGAAGCAGCATTCATTTTGAAGCAGTGTTCAATCAAGAGCATCCCTAATATGGAATTTGTAGCAATGTTCATTCCATACATTCATGCATTGGTTTCATCCCATGGCGATTGGAGGACTACAAGATATTTTTAACCCCCTTGCCATTGATGTCAAAGGGGGAGGTAATGTCATCAGAGGAAGGAACACATTTCTCATAATGGAAGGGGGAGTATGTGTTGCCAACAATGCCAAAGGGGAGGACTATTGGAAATATTGTCATTGACGGAAAAGGAGAAGATCAGGAACAACAAAGGTATAAACGAACAGCAAGGCAAAGAAGACAAAAATGCAATGAAATTGTTGCATTGAAGAAATTGTAATAATGTGAAATTGTTGATTGAGCTAAATTGTTGGGATGCAAAGGAAAGTCTCTAAGGCAAAGGCAAGACTCCAAGGAAAAGGAAAAGATGCATTAAGCTGAATTGTTGTAATACATTAATGATATAAATTGTTATTTGATGTTGGAATTAAGTTGATCCATTCAATCATTACATGTGGTTGAAATCAATATTGGATTATTTATGTATTTTGTGGACTAATATTCTAGATATGAAGTGTGTGTGGAAACGAATGAGTGGAAGGCAAAGAGTCAAGCCTATTCTCTTCATATTCCTATGTGGAATACAAACAACCATCAAAACATCTCTATAAAAGATTTCATTTTGAAATGCATAAAGAGGTTAGAGAGATCGAGAATGAGAGAGAGCTGATTGAGATATTATGCACATATGGAGTTGATGTGAAGGATAATTGAAGGGAGAAGATGCAAAAGTAAAGATGGAGATATGCAGATTTGATAAACAGGTAATTCAACATATTGTTTTCATGTTGTGTGAGGGGATTTTGGTATCCTTTCAAGTTGTGTCTTGATAAAATGTTCAGTTGGAGCTCTTTGAGGTAGAAGCTCTTGTGGGCGGTAGCCTGCAGAAAACACATGGGATTTGGATCTTCCTTGCATGTTGTACCTTGCAGAAATTTGAGGTAGTAGCCTCCTGTAGGTTGGAGCCCACATAAAATCAGATGTAATAAGGAGTAGGATCTTGCCTTTGCATCACAACATCAATAAAATCATGGTTTTCTCCCTTATGGGTTTCCATCTATATATGGTGTCCATGTGCATTATTATTATGTGTTGATGTGATGTGTTACTCTTCTTATTACTTGATGTTTACATATTCAGTTTGCTGATCATTATTTGTTAAGTTGCTCATGTAATGGTTTTGTTAATGAGTTTAATAAAGTAATTTTAATGTCCATGAATGGACTAAACTGATTCACCCCCCTCTCAGTTTAGTCAAGGGTTCATCAGAAAGATATTTAGGAATTGAACTAGGAGGTGATTAAACAAATTCAGATCTAGAGGTAGGAAACTTTGAGCATGGCCTTGAAGTTGTAGGAGATTTGGAGGGGGATTGACTCTTTTGATGGCCTTTATATTTATGATTTGACCTTAATTCCATTCATAGTCTATTGGCCCTTCTTCTGGTGCCAAAAATGTTGATGGCTCGAAAATCACTGCACAACATCAAGGATAACTGCCTGATCGGGGACTTGCAAACCATCCCTTTTCCATTTGGAATAGCGGATTCACCTGGGGATGATGGGGAAAATTTCCCAAGAAATATAATTGGATGGATATGTGGTGTTTATAACTAACAGTGACTTGATGAATGCTAGTGACAAAAAGATGAAATAAAATATATAACTATCTCTATCTGGGGCTTAATTATGTTTTTTTTTATATGTGATATTGAAAGATGATCTTAAGTTTATGAGAATGAATATTATCAAGCACTTAAATAAATTAAAAACAATTTAAGTTAATTAATTTGATTAAATACTTAATCAAATTAATTGCTTAAGCTTATATCACATAAAATAACTGCATGTATTGTATATATAGTGAAATATGGCAATCTATGCATGTCCAATAGTGAATTAATGCTAGATTGTATTAAAATGATACATATAAAAAAACAGTAAAAAGGAATTTAACTATCAATAAAATAAAACAAAAAATATATATAAATATAGAAGTTGCTTGTATATCTTGACTCTACTCATGGAAAGGCAGTCCTTAGTACAGTCTTTTTTATTAAGATAACTTCAACAGTACAAAAGTGCAACTTCTCAAAAGCCTTCTTTAAAAAATTTCAGGACCCTTTCTTAATAGACATGAAAGGGTTTATATAGTAAAATAAAGGTATAAAAATGGAAAATACATGAATTACTGAGGATATTTAAACCACTCTCATTAAAATAAGTGAAATAAGATAGAAATAAATTTTGTTGGGTGACTCGCTTCAAGAGTGTGGTGTTGTCTCTATTGCCATTC
Source organism: Pinus albicaulis (assembly GCA_034641835.2). Taxonomy (NCBI): domain Eukaryota; kingdom Viridiplantae; phylum Streptophyta; class Pinopsida; order Pinales; family Pinaceae; genus Pinus; species Pinus albicaulis. Next base: position 714,287,261 of record CM076575.1, on the reverse strand, counting down.
GTTGCTTGAGCTGAAGGATATTTAACATGGGCCAAGCTTTAGGAGGTTGACCTGACCTGATGCACAACTTTCTTGTGTAGACTGCATCTAATAGTGGAGGTGTCATGTGAGATGAGCTTTCAGTTAGGCAGCGCATCATTAGCCACTGACTCTGTGGCTTGACTAAGTACTACGAGTACTTCTTCCAATTGATATTTTCCAATTTTATGATGTTTTCCTCCTTTTCTTTTGAAATATACTACCACTTTTTCATTAAATATTTCACTTTAGGGAGAGAATCAGGTGGCAATTTACCAATAAAGTTGGAATCAAAGAGATTATTGATGACAATTTCAATAATATTGTTAGCCACTTCTCTTGCTCAGTATATTTCCCTCTCTTCCTATTTCAGCTATATGTCCCAATCATTAAATAGAATTTCCTTTTTGGAATACTCAATTCTAGGAACATTTTCATTTCTACCCTTTACACTGTCCTACCAAGTGATGCATTAAGTAATTTTTTCATCAATTTCATCGACGTTCATCCTCAGATCGGTCGATTTATTCATCAGTGAATCAATTTTATCGCAGAGATCATTGATGATTATCATCTTTTGACAAAATACTAGTTGGTGTTGAGTAACCAAGGAGTTGAGTTCCAGATCTTGTTTCTTGAAATCATCTACCCTTGGATTATCTTTTAGTTATTCCACTATAAACTATAGCTCATGAATTTGAGCATATTTGACATCAATGTCAGATTGATGTTATAGCTTTAATTGATCCAAGCTTTGCTGGAATTGTGACACTTTTGCTTGAAATTGATGGTCAATGTTTTTTTTCTCTATCAATACCTCTTGTTCTAGCTGAATGATTCTTTCATCCTTTTCTTTAACTAGTTGTTGGACCTTTGTAGATTTGTCAATTGTAGCAGATGCATAAGCACCTTTGAACTGTTTCAACCTTGTCAGATCCTGAGATGGATCTGCTTGTGGATCCTTCCATATTACTTCCATGGGTATATCAACAGGGAATAAAGTTTGTGATTGCTCAATTACCCTCTTTTTTCTTTTTTTTCTCATTACAACCTTATGTTTGGGGCTGTAGAATATGTCTAAAGGAAGAATTTCTTCTATTTTTAACATAATTTTAGATTTCAGGTAGGCCAGGATGAATTCAACGCCTTCTGTATTGGCAACCTTGTTAGTATACCCTGCACTTAGAAGGCTCTAATTTTTTTATTTGGGCATGTTTATTGTCTCTTGAGTTTCAATGATTATTACCTTTCGTTGTCCTTTAAGCTGTTGGTTAAATTGATCTCAGAATTTATCCAAGTCATTGTTGACTATGCACTTACAAGTCTGTTCTTGAGTTCATTTAAATTCCTTTGTCCCCAATAGGACCTCAGTATGCTTGGAAGGTTGTTCCAAATTTTGCTCTTTTTGAGAAATAGGTTGAGACACCTTATTATGTTGAGAGAATTGCTCTCCAACCTTTTGTTCCAGTATTCTTTAAACTGGGAAAGTTGTTCAGGGCTGAGACATATTTTTGCTAGTATTTCAACATGTATGTAGTTCTCAATAGATTCAAACAAATCATCATGATCATCATTTTCATGAATGAATTTCCTGATCTTTACACGAGTTGTATAGTTTTGGGCTATTTTTTTACGATCAAACTCTCTACTAGGAACAATAGATAGCTTGAAGCATTGAATCTGATTTATTTCTAGTCTAGCCTGTTTGAAGTTGTCTAGAGCATAAACACCACAGTGGATAGGGAAAGAAGGCCATGAAGCTTTTTAAGCTTCTTTCAAAGCTTTGGTTAACCCATTCCTAACTTTTTCATAAGCAATTTCCCTTGCAAGAAGATTCTCTGGTACATATAATGGGAGGACATGGGGTCTAGCAAGAATTCCATAAACTCTGACATATGTAAATAGTTTTTCCCCAGACCACATTCCTATGGATGTAAAATCATCATGGGATTCTTTTGACAGTTTTGGGGCTTTATCACCAAAAACATCTTGATAGAGTGGAAAAATGACTCCATGACAAATTTTGTAGAAATGAGACTCATACTTTGATTCGCAGCGGATACTATGGTAAGCATGGATAGGTGTAGGGTCTTGAATGGTCTATTTCCATCCCATATTCGGGAAATCTAGTGTAAAACACACTGCATCCATAATATAAGCACTTGTGAAAATTGGGGGAACTCTCCTCGAGGTGAAAGAGAGGTTCTTTCTATAATCAAGGATTTGTGAGGTAATATTGTTTGACAAAATAGCGTCGTAATCCATAATATATGATTCTGGTGCAACCTCCATGAGGGGGACCCATTCAATTGAAAATTTACTTGTATTGGGGGAACCAAAAATCCTACACATCAAAGCAGCAACATAGAAATAGAGACCAGCGAGAGAGGCATTATAATACATACATTTTTCATCATGCTTGTGATTTTTAGGGTTATGCCTCCATTTATTTATCAATTCTGACTGCAGCTTGTTCTCCTTTGTAAATTTCCCGAGAAAAGCCTTGTTATATACCTTCTGTGAGTCAGGTATATGATACATTTGTTTTTTAATCCTATACCCTTAACGAACCTATCACTACATCTCTTGAGGTCATAAATTTCATGTCGCTGATATTTATATTATCAATTATCCATTTTACCATATAAATATATGGTAGAATCTTTGGGCGCATGGAAATTAAAAATATGAAGGAAAGATATGGAAACTTCAGTGATAGTAGATAATGAAGTATTAGGGGAATTAGTTTACTCTCTGGATCACCGTGGGTTTCTCATCTTCGAAAATCCTATACATCAAGTCCCATGAAGAATAACCCCTTTTCGTAGCACATGTAGTATCTGAAAACAATGGCGACATCTCTATCACTTCTAAAACGAGAGGTGCAAGATTTGGAGGAGCCATGGGTATCTTTGCTTTCTTTGTAGCCTTAGACATTTCGGATGAATTTTTTTTGTTTGGACTAGCCTAAAAATAAGGGAAAACATGGAATGAAGAACAATACCGAAGATGTGGGAGCGATTAAAAATAAAACCGAAGTGACAGATAATAATGGTTTTAAAGGCAAACAAATCTAAAACATCAATTAACCAACAATCAAAACATTCTGGAGGCTCAAATTTTTCATACCATTATGGGTGAGCAATTATGAAAAGCGTGGGTTCACGTGCCTGACATGAACACTTAAGTTTTTTTAAATCTAAATCTCGCATCACAGTTTTGTATGGGAGCCAAGACTATAAACCTTGCAACGCATTTGTTTCATCGATATGCGATTAGACTTTACCTTTTAAATAATCCTTTTAAATCATTTATCAAATTTTTAAACGCTAATAGAACGTTGGCGGGGGGAAGAGCGATGACATTTTTGCAATGTGATATTAATACTGCAATCGCAATCTCGACAAGAATGAAAGGCAGAAGTAAGTTTATGTTTGGTCGAAGTGAGATGTGATATATTGTATCGAGAGTTTGAAAGCGGGTGTAGTGTACGGTTGTGAAAAGAATTACAATTTGCGATAATGCGATGGATGACATGGCCATAAGCAAGTCCCAGAAATGGATCTTTTACATGTTCCTTTAGTTGTCTATGGGACTACCAACTTCCTTGTTTTTTTCCTTCTGTAATTCAATTCTTTTCTTACTCAGGTTGATGATGATCTGACCCAACCTTCTAACAGTTTCCTCACTGAAAAGACAATGCCATAGAATTTTTGCTAACATATCGTGGTAACTATCCTTGATGTCTCTAAAAGCATCACATTCCAAAATGAAATGTTTTTCTGATTCCACTGCCCCAGAAGTGCAAAAAGTACATACCCTTTCTTCCCAATCTTCCTTAGGTCTCTTCCACCATCCCCTTTCACACCAAAGTTGATTTGAGTTAGTTCTTAATTGAGCAATAAGAACCTTTGCTCTCCACAGAATGTTAGCTCCAATGTACTCTTTTTTTTGGAGATCACAAGTGGGGTTGAATTCTTGAACATAATACTTCTTCTTTCTACCCAACTCTTTTCCCCATATACCCTTATGGAACTTTTCCAGCACAAAATTATTTAAATCCTTACTATTTTTGGGACATGCATGGAGGTAAATATTCCATTTTTGCATCCATTTGTCGTTTTGTCTCATCCATGATTTCTTTCTTTCACTCATACCTTCATTGAAGATAACGTTCGGCCATCTACCTCCTCCCATTTTCTCAATTATTTTTAGATACCTTACAAGACGCACCATGGAAATTTCTTCGATGGAAGCTGCCCCTATTTCACTCAACATTATCTCATAGGGAACCAAACTTTTTATTTTGAACTTGCTCATGATCAAGCGTTTTTGAATTTTTTCAATTTGTTTCCATTTTGAAATAGGGATGCTGCTAGCCCACAATTCACACCCATATAATAGCATTGGACAAACTAGGAGTCCAAAAATTACTTTGATCGTGTTCCAATCCCATAAATATGCCTCTCTACATCTATTGTGAAGTGCATATAATGCTTTCCACCCTCCTAAAATTATTTTCTTTCTGCAATCCTCCCAATTAAGCGTGTTGTTGAAATCGATCCCGAGGTACTTGTGTTCATTTACTTCTTCAAGAATGTTTCCTTCAAAGAAGAATGTATACTGGCTTTGCTTCCTTTTATTAGAGAAAATCATTATTTTGGTCTTACTGGTTTTGACTTGCATCCCCACTGCTTTAAAAAAATTCTCAAGGGCATATAGGTGCATATGTAATCCATGGGCCGATTTAGCAACCAACACAAGATCATCGGCATATAGAAGAAGCTTTATCACAAACTCCCCCAATCGAACACCACCCCACCTTGCAAATTTAGCCACTCTTCCAATTTGTCAATGTATAAACCAAAAAGGGCAGGGGATAAAGGGTAACCTTGCTTGACTCCAATGTCACTTCTAAAACTTTCTGAAATGCCTGTTGAAGTTCTAATTTTGACTCCGTCACCAGCCTCCTATTCGCGCGTCATTTCCAAAATAGACGAAGATGTCGAGAGTGTATCAGAGAGATATGAGCGGCTCTTTTCTCGAGAATGCCATCTAAATTGTACGGAAAGTTAATTGATAAATATTTTAATAATGAGTGTTAAATATTTAGTAATATAATAATATTTAATTTATTATTTAAATTTAATATTAAATTATGATTTTATAAATTATATATGTAATAATAATGTCATATTTTAGATATTATTTTTTGGGATTCAACTGACGACTATTTTCATGAGAGGTAGTTATTTAATTTTAATATTAAATTATGATTTCATAAATTTTATATATAATAATAATATTGTATTTTAGATATTATTTTATGGGATTCAACTGATGACTATTTTCATGAGAGGTAGTCATCACTGACTCACAAGGGTGAAGAAGTGGGATTGAAACTAGTGAAATGAATCACATAGCGTCAATCATTACTTCCAAGATTGAAACTAGTGAAATGAATCACATAGAGAGGTAGTCATCACTGACTCACAAGGGTGAAGAAGTGGGATTGAAACTAGTGAAATGAATCACATAGTGTCAATCATTAGTTCAAGGATTGAAACTAGTGAAATGGATCACATAGTGTCAATCATCACTTCCGGGGCTTACACCTAATAGTCAAGGATTCCCTGGAGGTCACCCATCCCAAATCGCCTCTGGCTCAAGCGCGCCTAACTGTGGATTTTTCCCCACAATCAAGCCCACTTAATTTGCTACCCCTTAGCAAGTATTGTGCCTCATGAACCATTCAAGTAGAGCTCCCTTCACTCTTTGTATTTAAGTATTGAGGGGTTTTCGCAATGCATTATATTAGATATTATTTTTTGGGGATTCAACTGCGTTAAGTAAGTCATTCATCTATGACCATTTCCATGAGTCATTCATCTATGACCATTTCCATGAGAGGCAGTTGTAACTGACTAAATTCTCAGGATTTTTGAATAGTCCACTTAGTACTCATTGCATCGAGTGATGCTCACAGGGGTGAAGAAGTGGGATTGAAAATAGTTAAATGAATCACATAACGTCAATCACCACTTTCGGGGCTTGCACTCGGTAACTAGGACTTCCCGGGAGGTCACCCATCCCAGATCACCTCTAGCTCAAGCACGCTTAACTATGGATTTTTCCTTACAATCAAGCACACTTAGCTTGCTACCCCATTTGCAAAACCTTAGCAAGTATTGTGCCTCATGAACCATTCAAGTAGAGCTCCCTTCACTCGTTGTATTTAAGTATTGAGGGGTTTTTTCAGTGTGTTATATTAGAAATCATTTTTTGTGGATTCAACTATGTTAAGTAAGTCATTCATCTATTACCATTTCCATGACAGGTAGTCATAACTAACTAATTTCTCATGATTTTTGAATAGTCCACTTAGCCCTCATTGCATCTGGTGATGCTCACAAGGGTGAAGAAGTGGGATTGAAACTAGTAAAATGAATCACATAGCATCAATCATCACTTATGGGGCTTGCACCTGATAACCAGGACATCTTGGGAGGCCATCCATCCCAGATCACCTCTGGCTTAAGCGCACTTAACTGTGGATTTTTCCCCACAATCAAGCCCACTTAGCTTACTACCCCATTTGCAAAACCTTAGTAAGTATTGTGCCTCGTGAATCATTCAAGTACAGCTCCCTTCACTCTTTGTATTTAAGTATTGAAGGGTTTTCGCAATGCATTATATTAGATATAATTTTTTGGGGATTCAACTGTGTTAAGTAAGTCATTCATCTATGAATATTTCCATGAGAGGTAGTCGTAACTGACTAATTTCTGATGATTTTTGAATAGTCCACTTAGCACTCATTACATCGGGTGATGCTCGTGAGGGTGAAGAAGTGGGATTGAAAATAGTGAAATGAATCACATAGCATCAATCATCATTTATGGGGCTTGCACCTGGTAACCAGGACTTCCTGGGAGGTCACCCATCCCAAATCACCTCTGGCTTTATTATGGGGAAAACTCCATAGTTAAGCGCACTTGAGCGAGAGGCGAACTGACATGGGTGACCTTCCTGGAAGTCCCGATTACTGGGTGCAAGCCCCAAAAGTGATGATTGACGATATGTGATTCATTTTACTAGTTTCAATCCCACTTCTTCACCTCTGTGAGCATCACCCGATGCAATGAATGTTAAGTGGACTATTCAAAAATTAGATAAATTAGTCAGTTACGACTACCTCTCATGGAAATGGTCATAGATGAATGACTTACTTAACGCAGTTGAATCCCCAAAAAATGATATCTAATATAATGCACTGCGAAAACCCCTCAATAATTAAATACAAAGAGTGAAGGGAGCTCTACTTGAATGGTTCATGAGGCACAATACTTGCTAAGGTTTTGCAAGTGGGGTAGCAAGCTAAGTGGGCTTGATTGTGGGGAAAACTCCATAGTTAAGCACGCTTGAGCCAGAGGCAACATGGTATAAGTGACCTCTCAGGAAGTACTGGTTACCGAGTGCAAGCCTTGGAAGTGATTATTGACGCTATGTGATTTATTTCACTAGTTTCAATCCCACTTCTTCACCTTTGTGAGCATCACCCGATGCAATGAGTGCTAAGTGGACTATTAAAAAATCATGAGAAATTATTCAGTTACGACTACCTCTCATGGAAATGGTCATAGATGAACGACTTACTTAACGCAATTGAATCCCCAAAAAATGATATCTCATATAATGCACTGTGAAAACCCCTCAATACTTAAATACAAAGAGTGAATGGAGCTCTACTTGAATGGTTCATGAAGCACAATACTTGCTAAGGTTTTGCAAATGGGGAACCTAAGTGGGCTTGATTGTGGGGAAAACTCCACAGTTAAGCGTGCTTGAGCCAGAGGTGATCTGGGATGGGTGACCTCCAGAGAAGTCCTCGTTACTGGGTGCAAACGCTAGAAGTGATGATTGACGCTATTGGATTCATTTCACTAGTTTCAATCTCACTTCTTCACCCCTGTGAGCATCACCCAATGCAACCCTCAATACTTAAAGATTGTATTTATTTTGATTAATTTTAATATATCATTTTTAATGATTTTTTTAATTAAAAAATTATATTTTTACTAACTTATATCCATATTTTTTTTGAGTGAGGGACATAGACGTGTACAAATACTACATAAACCAAATTTTAAATATCTCTTCATTTACAAATACTACATCTCCTCCAGTACACTAAATATTAAATATTTACAGTGATTTGCAAACAATTCAACATTTTTCTTAAAATGCAATCAAAATGATATGTGTCAACTCAAAAACTCTAAAATCATCTATAATTTCTCAATAAATGATTATGTACTCCTCATAAAGCTTCAAACATAAAGCAACTTCTACTCACAATAGTATAATTTAAAGTGAATTATTAATATAAATATTTGAAAATGACCAAATGTTATGATTTTTTTTCTTAAATATTTTTACTATCATAGAATGTAGCCTACACCAATATCATAATTTTTAAAGATAAATTATTTTTTTGAAAAAAAACCAAAATATCATATTTTTTTTATAAAATTTAAATTAGATAAGTATTAAAGGGTAAATGCATGAAGTTGGGTTACACTTTTGGGCGAAATGTGGTGATGAAACTTCAAAAAATTTCTATTTTTATTGAATTGAAGCCTTCAAAATTCATATAAGCATCATGAATTTTGATTGAGTAAAAAAATAATACATGGAGAATTATGTTGTTGTCCTAATGATATTTTTTCAAAAAAATTAGTGTCTTGTAATCTCTCAATTTTCCATTAAATACAATACTTGTCCTAGCAATTTTTTGAGCATCTTAAAATGTATCTGTGTGTTCACCTAGAATAACTTAGTCTAAAATAGATACACACACACACATATATAAGCATGATCTACACTAAGAGAAATAAATTTTTCATATTATTTTTTTTATACGATATTATATTTTTTATTATTTTTTGAAGAGGACTCGAAGATAGTGGTATTTTTTGAAAAAAAAATTGTAGTGTATATTTTATTTTATTGATTTTTTATTCATCCTCTTTAAAACTTTTCAAAAAAAAAATCAAACATTATGTTTAAAAGAAATTAGATGAAAAATATCATATGTATTCAAAAATGTCAAACTCATATTCCATTGCATTGATGATACCTTCATGAATCCAACATGATCATCTTCGTCACCTAAGGACAAATTTTTCCCTAAGCCTGCTAGGGTACAAAATGGTGTTGCAAACAAATTTGTAGAAAGGGTGCTAAAATTGTGGTTTTTAAGACCTCAGAAACTCAATCAAGCACTTGAATTTTAAATTCAAATAGATTGATCGAGGGTTTAGGAAACCCTCGATCAAGCCATTTATATGGTTAACTAGGGTCTCAATTGAGTTATGGGGCCACATGTTTTAATAGAAAATAAGGGTTTGATCGATCGTTAGAGATCGATCGAGCGTTAGAGCTCGATCGAGCCTTAATGCTTGATCGAGGGTTTGTTTTAAACCCTTGATCAAGCTATTTTTTTAGCTCTCAAGGAGCTCGATCGAGTGCTTAAAAATGACTCGATCGAACGCTTAAAATGCTCAATCGAGCCCTCTTTTCTTCACCTAAAATCACCCTCTTCTTTTTTCCCTTGCCAAAAAGTGTAACCCAACTCCATGCTTTGACCCTAAATTATATATATTAACTACTTTATGAATTGATATTTTATGTTTTTGTTTTTCAATTCAATTAAAAAAAATGTTATAAAATTAAATTAAAATAAACTATATATAAATATTTTCATTGTTATGGTTTTTTTTTGGCATCTAGTATTGATAAGGCATGGTATTGATCCATGGTGTTATAACAACTAATTTGCAGGTTAAGAATATTTGTGATAAAGTGAGACTGAATCTCCATGATTAATAATCATGTTACATTTTTTTTAATGTACATATATTATTTTTTATAATAATAATAATAAACATGCCCATAGGCATGTTCATTTTAGAATAGAATTTCTAGAATTTTAATTTAATTATCAGTAAGTATTATGTGGCTAGTTGAGATACATATCTAACCCTTTTTTCTCACATTTACATTTGTGGTGTATTTGATGAAAGACCCACATTATTTCATAGGTTGGTGCCAATGGTGACATCCTCAATGGAAAGAGCATTGAGTTTTGTTTCAAAAAATAACACCATGTTTAACACTATGTGTTATGTATTTTATTTACAAGGGTTATGAATGCATAGTTTAACAACTTAGGTCATGTACATGGTTATATGATTGAGTAGTTAAATAGATTCCATGCATTATTCATGTTAATTAGGTGTATTTCCCCAATTGCATGAGTCATTAATTGTGTCTCTTATATACTATATGGGTTTAAACTATGAGGGATACATACGTGTATTTTCAAGTGCATGGATTAGATATGTATGTAGCTGTATATTAGAATTTATTATTTATGTTAGTTGTTTTTCTTATAAACATGGGTATGTAGATTATATGTTTATCTTAATATACATAAATTATCTTAGGTTAATGTCCAAATCCACATCCAAAAAAGAAAAGATGTTTTAAGAAAATATTTAATTGAAAATAAATCTATGAAATAAAATAATAATGTAAACACAATAATATTTAATTAAGATCTACCTTCTCTTCCTCTTAGATCTTCCTCACAATAAATCCGTGCTACCATGGCATCTCTTCCTAAAATTAATTGTTGGTTTTCATAAACAAGATTCATGTACCTTATTACAAAAGAATAAAAATTTATTTTATAGATTTATTATAAACATTAATTTAATTTATGTACTTTTAACACTACTTGATTTATTCATAAAATCATTGATAGTAATTGATTTGTTTATTTAATTATGTCAATAGGAATGTCTATTTTGGAATATATTATCAATAATTATTAATAGTTATACCCTATCCACCATTTTAATTAAATTGATTAACTAAAAACAAGGTTGTATGAACAAATTTCATATGAAATGAGTTATGGTTTTTTGGGAATGTGGTATTGATTAGCCATTGTATTAGCCCATGATATTGTAAAAAAATAGGCTAAGAATCACTAGTAGAAAATGATGAAATGAGTGACTAGGTGACCAAAGAAGTTAGTCATTGCATTTATTTCAAGTGAATTACTACTAAATTTGAGCAATTTTTAGTGACCGAACTAAAAATGACTAACTTAAATGACTAATTTAGTCTAGGAATAAAATATACGACTAGATAATAAGAGACTAAACTAAAAATGACTAATTTAGTATAGGACTAAAATAAATGACTAGATAATAAGTGACTAAACTGAAAGCGACTAAATTAAATGACTAATTTAGTCTAGGACTAAAATATATGAGTAGATAATAAGTGACAAAATTAATAATGATTAATGTAAATGACTATTATAGTCCAAGAATAAAAATATGACCAAATAGCAAGTACAACAAGTATATGAATTAGTCATTTATGTTAGTAATTTTTAATTGTGTCACTCCAGAAATGAAAATTTCAATTTTGATACCGAAGTGTCACATTTCACTACAGGGGTCTCTGAATCCATTTGCAGTGTTAAAATTTAGAGACAAAGGGGTCTTTGAATCCATCTACAATGTTAAAATTTTGAATACCCTTTTGTCTCTAAAGTTTAACGCTAGAGGGTTGTTTCTATTGTCACCTTAGAAATGAATCCTCTCACTTTGGATTACAAATTGAATCTTGGGGATATCCCAAAGCACAAATTTATGGGGTCATTTGTGCAACTAGATCACTATCACTAAAGACCATTTTCCCCCTCATATATATTATGATACATATAAAATGTACCATCAAACATAATTGAATGTGCTCTTTATACTCTTGTAAGCAACATATGTGATTTCAAAGCCTCCTAATTTATTCAATGTATATATAAACACACATGATTCTTCTTAACGACTATCACCACCACCACATTTTCACCCTAATTTAGTTTTTTAACAATTAAATATACAAGTATACATAAAATTAGAAGAGATGTGTATTAATGCAGAATAAAGACTTGGACATAGGGAAGTGGTCCGTTTTCGCAATTAACATTTATTAATATCGAAGAACATAATAAAATTAAATTAAACAAATCAAATACTTCCATATAGTTATATGAAATTAAAAATTTATAATTCCATCTAGTTATATGAAATTAACAATTTACAAGGTGCAAGGGATATAAATCTTCCACCATGCATGCTAGTATCTTAAGGTCCACTCTTCATGTTACAATATCACTTGTGATCTTTTCTTCCTCTTGTAATTGTCTAAGAATTTATTTCTATATCTCTATATCGACATCTATTAGTCATCTATTTTTTTAATTATTTTAGTTTAGAGAGATTTTTTTGACTATTTTCTTAAATTTCCTTAGCAATATAGAAAATAAAAAGAATTATAAAATTCAATAAAAAAACATTGTTTTTTTTAATTATTTTAGTTTAGAGAGATTTTTTTGACTATTTGCTTAAATTTTCTTAACAACATCGAAAATAAATAGAATTATAAAATTCAATAAAAAAACACAAAAAAAATGAAAAAAAAAATAGAAAGGTTGTTTAAAAAAAAAATTAATATGCTTCATTCTAACAAATCTATACCACCATTTTGTCAAAATAAAAAACTAGAAAATGAATAACGAAAAGAAAGAATATTTAAAAATCATGCAATGTGTGAAATATTCCTTTTATTCTAAGCTATAACATTATCTTCATTACCCCTTTGTCACCAAATTAAGAGTGTGCTCTAGCTATCCCATTTGTCACCGAATTATTGTCACCAAATTAATATTTCAGAGGGCACTATTTGTTTCCCTCTTTTTTTTTAAAGTGATCTCGATTTTTGCTTTTATATTTCCCTCCAAGCATTTAATAATTTGGTGGGAGTTTAACATTATTAGTTTAGTGGAGTTTAAAATTCCATGGTTTCAAAGTCTGTTTGGACACCTGCAAGACAGGACCGTAAGGTAATCGTCACAGACTTTTTCCTTCCAGACCGTAAGGTATTCATCTGTTGAATCCCAAACGCTAAATGCATTTTCTCGATTTTAATTAATCCCAAACCCTGAATGCAGCTATATTTGGATTAATCCCAATGGTTGAATGCATTTGTTAGATTTGGAATAGGGTATTTTATAGTGGCACTAATGGCACGATTTACTCCATTTACAATGGTTTGAATCTCACATTGAAGGGCAACTTGAGTATTTAGTGGAAGCTACCCATCTTTTTTGTTGTTGGAAGAGATTAACTTACTTTCTTCTTGCGTACTAGTGGTTGGGTTGTGCATGGTACTTGGAGGATCTTAGACACAATTATGACAAAGACATATTCTCTCCTAGATGAGTGTGAGGCTGGATATTTTACTCAACATAAGCCTAAATCTCTACTTTTTTGCTGGTCGTGGGTTCTGAAGTTTACAGTAATGGGTGACCAGTCACTCTTATACACTTTATCATTGCAATAGATTCATTTTGGACTGCGTGCTAACCCAAAGACCAGTTCTGCATGGGATTCCAAGGTTATCGTTAAGGTTGGACCTGTGTATTCATCATTAGATGACATATATTATAAACTAGTGCTGGAATGATGCTTCAGGAGAACCAACATTGAAGTCTGTACACTCGCCAAATCGATGCCACTAAAGATCATGTTCTACAATTCTATTTGTTCACTGTACACTCAAATTTTAAATGTGAAAATATTTCTTGTGGGTTATACTATTATGTCACATCATTGTTTTAATTTTTGAGTTGTCATAAGGGACATATATGTGTTTAGAAAAAGTTTGTTGCACATGTAAGGCATTGAATGCATTTCCTAGAAGAAAAAAAATATTATAATGAGCACCTAAAGCAGAGTGTAAATGAAATGTTTGAAGAAATTCACCACTGAAAACTCACATCAAAACTCAGAATTTTTTAAGGAAAACTTGAAGCGTTACTATTTGGTATCTTACAAGAAGAAAATAGTAATTTAATAAATTCATAAAATCTAAGGAAAATTAACTCTATCATAATATAGATTTTAGATTTCAATGTATTTTGATTAGATCTATATTGTCCAATGGAATATCCGCAATTTACGGATCACTTGTACCAAATAAAGAAGGCTACAATGTATTCTTTCAATTCTTTAATACATGTAATATATCATTTAAATATTGTGATAGGATTCTCGCATAGCTATTATGTTTTCTATAGCATATTTCATTACATTGTTCCAATAAAAAATATCAAGGAGCATTGTAAACACTAAAAATATATATGATCAAAGAACAAGGTATGTTTAAACTAACAAGGTTGTAATGTTGGGAAAAGAGACAAGGACGAGTTCTATTCACTAATGGCACGATTTCCTCCATTTACAGTGGTTCAAATCTCACATTGAAGGGAAGCTTGAGTATTTAGTGGAAGCCACTCAACTTTCTTGTTGTTCGACGAGATAGCTGCGTACTAGCGGCTGGGTTGTGCATGGTACTTGGAGGAGCTCAAACACAGTTACAGCTAGGACATATTCTCTCCTAGCTAAGTGTACCTTTCCTTTCTTCACACCACAAAACTTAAATTTCTTCACTTCTGGACTGATGTGTCTGTTGTCACCTTGGCTCCCCGGTTAGGGCTTCCTAACGGTCATTGTTAGGATCCTCCAAACAGCTCCTAAGGCCTCCTACAACTGCTCATCAACCGTTCCAACACTAGTCATCATCCTGAACCTAAAGATACCAAACCTCCATAGGGATACTCCCTCTGAGGCTAGACTCCCTGTGAGCCTACACGATATCCATTGGCTCAGTTCTGTAAGCACTCATCCTCCTGGATCAAATACCACTGGTGCAAATCCCACCAATATCGGACATGCAACACCACGATCCAATGAAGACTTTAGCCCTGCCAACATGTAGTCCATCACATGAAGCCATCTTGATCATCCTGATCTCGTCCATGCTAAAGAAACCCTTGATATGTCCCAACCAACCATGGCACATCAACAGAATTCCACGATCAACAATCTGCCCTACATCAAACTGTTTTTCACTAGGCGCACCACCAATCCACCAGAACTCCGAGCCCCTCTCGCCATGTAACCTGTCAAGACCACATCTCCATGTCTTCAGCTGAACCCTTTGCTCCATGATTTAGACACGCACAGTTGCTTAACTATGAAAACTTTGATTCACTGACTTCAAAAGTAGCTCAGACATGATCTGATACCATGTTGAATTTCCACAACCTTGGGTCTAGGATAGAGTATTAAAATCTTTGACACTCCAAACCAAGAATCTCGACAAAAATACTTTTCACAACAAAATATAAACAATAGTAAATCACATATGCACAGAATATAGACAACTTTTCAAATTTTCAACCCAACTTCGTTATATTAACAAAATATAATACAATATTCTAAGGCTCCCGTATCAGGGATAATGGCCCTCATACATCCACTAGTACAAGATACAAACAAGATACTCTAACCGTTTGGCTGTAGTGCAATCTCTTAGCCCTCGCGGTCATACCCTATACCTGCCTGATCCTTCAACTCCCAATCTACAGCTCCTACCTCTATCAATGCTCCAAGTTCATCTAGCCACTGAATCTCAGCTATCCAATCTGCTCTCTATTTGTGCCTCAGTCCATCAAGGTGACAACGCATCAAGACTCTTGTCGAGTTGTTCACAACTCCACTTGTGAACAACTCTCAATCTGCTCATTGCTGCTCCTCAACTACTCAATGACTTCAACCCACTATGGTATTCTTGTGCTGCAATGATGAAGACCAACATAGTGCACGAAGGGCTACCACCTATCACTGCAAGATGTCCATATCCCATAATGAACACAGACTAGGAGGAATGTCCATCATCTATTGTATAAGTCCTTCTCCACACACAAGTCTCAGGCTCCACGATCCTGCTCCTAGTTGGCCAAACCCTTGAGCTCCATGACTGTCAAGTTTGCTGCCACCTTTGTCCATCAAGGTGCTGCACTTCGGATCAACATGGACACTATCATGTTGTCCTCAAGCAGACCATAAGTTTTCAATCGCATCCACACTTGGTACTCTCTCACGTTTCCCTCCAAAAATCCACGAGAGACCAAGTCCACGCTATAGCATTTGCACCTAGTTAGGGCATCCCCACACCTGGGAGACCCTTACACATGGCTGCCTACAAACTTCATCAAACTGCCCTTTTGCCCTACAATAGAGGATATATTGCACAAATCTAGGCACCTCAGTGTCCTTATCTAGGACACCATCAAACCATCATACAAGGGTCCATATGCAACATACCTTGATGTTGTCCTCTTTCCTTTCGATCTAATGTGCCTGTTGTCACCTTGGTTGCTTGGTAGGCCTCCCAATAATCCATGTGGGCTCCTCCAAACAACTCTTAAGGCCTGCTCAAGTCACCCATCAAATTTATCCACACAATAGTCATCAATTTGACCCAATACTTGACAAACTCTCGCTCCAAGTTTTTTGCCCAATCATTGTTGCAACTATCACTCATTTGGGGCATCTAACCATGAGATCTACCCCCTCCTCATTGACTTCCACATGCTGCCCTATCATGATTTAAAATTGATCTACAAGCTAGGATCCAACATCTAAAAGAATGCACTGAAATACATACCTTAAGCTCATTGTTTTGAGGTCTCCTTCATTGCTCCAATCTAGGCTTAGTTAGGGCATCACACAATCCCTTCTTCTAGCCTTCAATTCTACCCAGAATTTCTCTAGATGAAAGTGGTTGCACTTTAGAAGTACCCTCCTCCTCAACGCTATTGTCCTGGGCATGAACCAACCCTAACACTGCCCTACGCAGCTCTGTTAGGTAGGTTTAGGCCTGCATCCTTCCCACAATAGCCGTCTAGGGATGCAATTGTATCTTCCAAGGGTCTAAACACTCTAACATACCCCAAAAACATGCATAAATTCTCTCCTCTGCCTCGACCCTCTAGCACAACAAAACGACCTTCATAACAGTCACCAAGAGTGTCCTGAACTTCCCTCTTCTCCCGTTGTTAGCCCTATTATGCCTGTGGCCCAAAACATAAGTTTGCTTCTCCTCCATGAGCTATCTTCTTGTGATGTGTTGCATACAATGGATGCCTAAAACACAAGTGCTCACCCTCCTTTTATAGACATAATGAGGGGATTCAACAAATTATGAAGAGACGCCCTTATTGGAGTTATTTACATAAATCCAACATGACTTGACAACCAATAATTAACTTTTCAACTTCAAAAATTAATTTCTCTCTAACAACAACTCAAAATCGGATGATTCTTGTTGCGTTGGAATCACCTCGCCGAGCACTATCATCCTCATCTATCACATGTTGAAAATCCATCATGGTTTTGGCCCAAATCACAATGGGTGCAAAACCCCCAAGCTTGGATATCAAGCCCATTTGTGGCGCTTTGACCTCCAACCCTTGAGCACTAGGGCTTGGAGTACCTCCCAAGCTACACAAAAACCAACACACATAATATGTAAAGTTGTTCCCTATGTTCAAGTTGTTCTCCACCATGTGCATTCTGTAATCACAATCTTTCCAAATAACCAAAGTGATCAAGCAACAAAGGTTGGGCATTTCTCAAAAAATTTATCAAAATGGGGTGAGGGTTTTAAGGTGATGGATTTATAGCCACCATGGCTCCTAGCAATATTTGTCCAAATTTCTATTATGACCCTAATTTTAAAACTCTACTACAATTTTTCATTTATTGGCACTAATTTGGGAACAATTTGGTTACTTGTCAAAAGGTATATGCTCAAGAGCTAGGATGCCCCTCCAGTAAATTTATCAAACTCCTCCATAAGTGGACCTCATAGATAAGTGGGCAAGCAATGGTCAAATAATTGTTATGACAACTCCTCAAAGGGTGAGTTAAACATGTGTGCCAATAATATGTGGGGGCCTTCCTCAAATCATGCCAACCAATCCCATATGTAGTGGATCTACATAGATAGAACTCTAAAGCAGGCAATGATTGTAGTCTATATCACGGAATACCATAATATGCTTACAATCCTTCAATATGAACAAGGGTGTTTACCTCATGAATATCAAACCATGCTAGAGCATATTCAATCACCCCAAGAACAATTTCAATTCAATTAATAGCAGGGGGAGAATGCTAGAGTGTTGTACACCATCATGAAGCTATTGAACTGATTATGTGAAAATTATGTTGGCTTAGGCCAAAAATCAAAATGCAAGGGGGTTTCATCAAGTGAGTCATACAACAACATGTATCATTAACCATCTAATGATCACAGGGGATTCACAACTAAATCAGATAGTATGAAAGGAAAACAAGCATCATCAAGGAAACCCAAACATCAACATCATCAAGCCATATATGCTTACTTCATCAATAACCTCATCAAATGCAATCACGACTCTAGGGACATCTAAAGGTCAACCTATAAACCTCCCCTTGTGATGGAAATGACAAGAGTAGTGAAAATATCCACAAGTGTAGGCATCCTATAATATGAGAGGTAACAAGCCTCCTATATCATAAGAGGTAACAATTCAGAGAGCCAAAATTCTCCAAGTGCAGCCTACTTGGGTGTGGTCTTCTACTGGATTAATTCTCATGCCATATGATGGGTAACAGGGTCCACCAATCATACATTTATTTATTGGTTAGGGATGCCCACCAGCCTGGGAGGATATGTTGTCATTTCCCTACCAAATATGTGAGATGTGCACCCACAAATGGGGACACCTGCCCTGAAAATTACTCATACATACATAAGAAATGACATGTGACAAATTATGTAAGAGTCTAAGACTCAAGTATTCATACATAGCTGTGTTAGATGAAATTATTTTATGATTTTATGTGTTCTATTTCTATCACTGATAAATGATATAGTCCATTCTCATGTATGCATGAGATTTTTTTTTATCCTCGTCTCTTTATCTTAGATGGGACCTAGTTGCATTAAGGATGGGTCCCACCCCTAAGGGATGCATCCACTGATGGATCAATCAATGGATCTATGCTCATTGTCAGCTCACCCTGAATGGATCTGGCCACCATCATATGAAAAATGAAAGTGGGTTGGCTTAGACTTTAGTGTTTCCTTGTCCATGAGGTACAAGGAAACTATTAGGGACATATCTTTTTCTTTTGGGATGTTACCCACATCCCAGAAAATTGGTGATGTAAATTCTCCTAAAGATGGGCAGATTTCCCTCAACTGTCTTAGGAATGTCTAGTTTCCACCTGTCAAAACTAGTTCCTCTTAAGTGCGCTTGATGAAAAGTGAAAACAAATCTAGCATTCCCTCGGGTGCGCTAGCATGGGATACAAAGGAAGGAAAGAAAGCAGTGGTGTTACTATTAGAGCTATTAGTAAATAAAAAATATTGGCAACAAAATATAGAGTTCAAGACTAAATTCTTCTACTAGTCACCATGCTTAATAATGAAGATCCATTGTCTAGAGTCACCTTGCTTAATAGTAAAGACCCCTACTTTATTAGATGATAACCAAAATATTGTCCAAATTGCAGAAGCTAATCATTTCAAGTCATTTTCCTAATATTATTCTGAAGGCAATATATGTTCTTTCTGAAGCAATTCTTAAAAACCTTCAACAAAGTCTCAAGTTATTGCAGCATTTTGTGATCTCCTAGGTATATAGGAGTTGTTACTTAAGCACACTTACTACTTTGGTGAGTTATTTGTTAAGCAAGTTTTCTTGCCACATTATCATTTATATTGAAATGATTGAAGCTATTGCATTTTAGTTTATCCCAATGGAGTTTCCTAGATTCCTTAAGCTTATCCAACAAATATTTTAGCACTCTACATGCTATTGGAAAATGAAGTCATTTTCTTAATAGTTGATTCCTTTATCCTTCTCATTTCTGTTGATTCCTTAGACTTTAGTATTTGCCTATCCATGAGGTACAAGGAAACTATTGGGGACATCTCTCTTTTTTTTGGGATGTTACCCACATCCCAGAAAATTGGTGATGTAAATGCTCCTGAAGATGGGTATATGTCCCTCAACTATCTTAAGAATGTCTAGTTGCCACCTGTCAAAACTAGTTCCTCTTAAGTGCGCTTGATGAAAAGTGAAAAAAAATATAGCATTCCCTTGGGTGTGCTAGCATGGGATACAGAGGAAGGAAAGTAAGCAGTGGTGTTACTATTAGAGTTGTCAGAAAATAAAAAATATTGGCAACAAAATATATAGTTCAAGATTGTATTCTTCTACTAGTCACCATGCTTAATAATGAAGACCCATTGTCTAGAGTCAACTTGCTTAATAGTAAAGACCCCATGCCATGGAGGATGGTTGGGAATCTCATAATACTTTTTTAGATGACAATCAAAATATTGTCCAAATTGCAGAAGCTAATAATTTCAAGTCACTTTTATAATATTTTTTTTAAGGCAATATATGTTCTTTATGAAGCAATTCTTAAAAACCTTCAAGAAAATCTCAGATTATTGCAGCATTTTGTTATATCCTAGGTATATAGGAGTTGTTACTTAAGCACACTTACTACTTTGGTGATATATTTGTTAAGCAAGTTTTCTTGCCACATTATCATTTATATTGAAATGTTTGAAGCTGTTGTATTTTAGTTTATCCCAATGGAATTGCCTAAATTCCTTAAGCTTATCCAACAAATATTTTATCACTCTACATGCTATTGGAAAATGAAGTCATTTGCTTAGCAGTTGATTCCTTTGTCCTTCTCATTTGTGTGAATACAAATTTTTTAGTTTCTTTGATTAATCATTAACCTATAAATCTAACAAATTTGTATATGCCCATTACTTCAATAGTTTTGACAGTAGTAGATGGTATTGGTTGCATATTGTTTAGTTGTCATTTATCATTCATCTCATTTGATTGCACGTCTTTTGTAGGTTGTTGGCCATGTTTTTCTTGTAATAACGTTTTTGGACATATTTTCCAGCTGGTGCACTTTCTAGATGTTTCTCTAACAGAGGAACCAGCTTAAAGGCGCCAAAAGTTTCAGCATTTTGGGTAGCAGTTCTAGTAGATTTTGAGGGAATTGAACCAGAAAAACATGCTTGTTGGCTATTAAGATGAGGCCATCACCAAAACCTCATCAAATGCAATCACGACTCTAGGGCCATCTAAAGGTCAACCTGTAAACCTCCCTTTGTGGTGGAAATGACAATAGTAGTGAAAATATTCACAAGTGTAGGCCTCATATAACATGAGAGGTAACAAGCGAGAAAGCCAAAATTCTCCAAGTGCAACCTGCTTGGGTGAGGTCTTCAACTGGATTAATTCTCATGATATATGGTGGGTAACAGGGCCCACCAATCATGAATTTATTTATTGATTGGGGATGCCCACTAGCCTGGTAAGATATGTCGTAATTCCCCTACCAAATATGCGAGATCTGCACCCACACATGGGGACACCTACCCTGAAAATTACTCATACATACATCAGAAATGACATGTGACAATTTTTGTAAGAGTCGAAGATTCAAGTCTTCATACATAATTGTGTTAGATGAAATACTTTTATGATTTTATGTGTTCTAACTTCTATTTATGTCACTAATAAATGATATAGTCCATCCTCATATATGCATGAGCATTTTTTTATCCTTTTCCTTTTTATCTTGGATGGGACCTAGTTGCGTTAAGGATATGTCCCACCCCTAAGGGATGGATCCCCTGATGAATCAATCAATAGATCTATGCTCATTGTCAGCCCACCCTGAATGGATAAATTGTTGAGCTCCAAATATGTTCTTTCTTCCACCACATTCCACTCCATTTCCTTTGTCCATTATTAATCACAGGCTCAAATGATCAATAAAATTAGTTAAAATTTCTTTAAGAATGAATATCATGACTAACTTTCTATGTTTTTATGATTTTTTCATTGTAGTACTTTTTGAACTAGATCTAGCTGCAGAATGCAGACATTTTGTAGCTAATGGCCGATTCTGCAGCTGTCTTCATGTCTACGCAGGTTCCAGGTGTCATCTTGGAGAAAAACACATATGGGTGTATTCCACATCATGCCCTCATCATTTTCTCCACGAAGTTTTGAGCAGATGCAGCAGGGTGGTTTGCTGAAAGTGGGAACTCAAACTGGAGAGACTCTGTGGGATGGGAGCAGTCAGAGATGTCCTTAATTGTAATGCATTGACCACCATCGAGTCCTAGTTTGGTTTTATTTGGAAAGACAATTATCACCGTTAGAAAAAGACGGTTATATAAACTTGTGCAAATAACAGTAATGAGGACAAGATTAGTTTTAGGATTGATTTACTGAATTTGAAGCTAAAGCACACTACTTTAATCATTCTCTTTTATGACTGTTTCTCATGACATTGAGTCAATTTTGAAGTAGATTTCGTGCTACTCCGGTGGTAGAGGGCCCCTGCTACCTGAGCAGCCTTGTTTATACGATTTAGATAAGTGTTTTAGTCTCGTTTTCATTTCTAGCTTAGGCAAGTTTCTAAAGTTTATGTTCATACTTGTTTACATTAATTATCACAGCTAGACTTACTCTTATAAAATCTTCCAAAATATCATCACGATGAATAAGGCATAACTGTGGTATTGTAGGTTTTAGTTGTATTTCATACAATTTTGTGAATTTCTTTTTTTTAAATTATTATAGGCTGATTACACTCTTATTCTTTTTGAGCATATTAAAAATAGATAAGAAGCATTTGTAATTGTCTTAGATTCTAGTTGTGTTGCTTTCAATCTTATGTTTATGTTCAATTGCTGGATAATGAGTGGAACATTTCAAACTCTTAAAATATCGTTTCCTATTGGACAGATGTGAAATTTGTAGAATTCCATAGACTAGTTGCATGTTGATTTTAGTTATAGCACTGCGGGGTTGATTGCATTTAGTTCCATTCTGTCCACTACATTTCAGTTTGACAATGATTTTAGTTGCTCTATTCACTTTATATTTAAAACAGACAGAAGCACTCTAGTTCAGTCTCAGTTCATTTTGTTTCAAGAAAATATTAATGGCATTTTAGTTTAAGTTGTAGTCACTGTATTTTAAGATTGATAGACCGCTTTCTAGCCTAGGTCATCCATTGTATTTCAAGTAGTATTAGTTGTCAAAATTAGTCTCTCGGCCTTCATTATTTACAAACTTACTTTTGTTCTGAATTTATATTGATACATCATCACATGAACAGGGGTCAGTAATATCAGTTTAAGGCTTTGATCACTCTGCAAATCTTTTACAAACTCACTTATAGCCTTTTTCCCAAGCATCATTTTAGAAAATCTCAAAACTTATGAATAAGGCCTAGAAGTGATAAGTCAAGTTGCAGAATAGGGTAACTTCAAAATCATAGGTTAATCTAGAGTAGAAACCTTACTGTGTTACAAATAATCATTTTGTAATATTGTGATTTGATTGTTTATTTAGGAGAACTTCATTTACACTTAACTTGTCCATTTCTCAAGCTCTTCCAACACACCTTTAATGAATGAATTGGATAAGTTCAAGCTCATGTTGTGATTTATTTTCTTGCAATAAAGTCATTATCAAGCTTTGCATTTGTTGTTTTTCATCCATAGTTTAGGCTTTGTTCTGTTTTAAATAACCAATAGCTTCTTCTCACCAGCACTTAGTTCTTTCCCTTTTCAAACATAAAACCATAAAACCAAAAACATCATAAAACACTAAACACAACGTAGTGAGAAACAAATACCTAGGCACATATAGTGCACCACACTTCAGCAGTTTACCAACCCTGGTTGACAATTAATGAACTCAATTTAGGAACACTAGGTTGAGCACAAACAGAAGCCACCATCATATGCAAAATGAAAGTGGGTTGGCTTAGACTTTAGTGTTTCCATGTCCATGAGGTACAAGGAAACTATTGGGGACATATCTTTTCCTGTTGGGATGTTACCCACATCCTAGAAAATTGGTGATGTAAATGCTCCTGAAGATGGGCATATTTCCCTCAACTATCTTAGGAATGTCTAGTTTCCACATGTCAAAACTAGTTCCTCTTAAGTGTGCTTGATGAAAAGTGAAAACAAATCTAGCATTCCCTTGGGTGCCCTAGCATGGGATACAGAGGAAGGAAAGAAAGCAGTGGTATTACTATTAGAGCTGTTAGTCAATAAAAAATATTGGCAACAAAATATAGAGTTTAAGACTGAATTCTTCTACTAGTCACCATGCTTAATAATGAAGACCAATTGTCTAGAGTCACCTTGCTTAATAGTAAAGACCCCTACTTTATTAGATGATAATCAGAATATTGTCCAAATTACAGAAGCTAATCATTTCAAGTCACTTTCCTAATATTTTTCTGAAGGCAATATATGTTCTTTCTGAAGCAATTATTAAAAACCTTTAACAAAGTCTTAGGTTATTGCAGCATTTTGTGATCTCCTAGGTATACAGGAGTTGTTACTTAAGCACACTTAGTACTTTGGTGAGCTATTTTTTAAGCAAGTTTGCTTGCCACATTATCATTTATATCGAAATGCTGGAAGCTATTGTATTTTAGTTTATCCCAACGGAGTTGCCTAAATTCCTTAAGCTTATCCAACAAATGTTTTAGCGCTCTACATGCTATTGGAAAGTGAATTCATTTGCTTAACAGTTGATTCCTTTGTCCTTCTCATTTGTGTGAATAAAATTTGTTCGGTTTCTTATGATTAATCATTAACCTATAAATCTAACAAATCTATATATGCCCATTACTTATATAGTTCTGACAGTAGTAGATAGTATTGGTTGTGTATTGTTTAGTTGTCTTTTATCATTCGTCTCATTTGATTGTACTTATTTCGTAGGTTGTTGGCCATATTTTTCTTGTAATAATACGTTTTTGGACATTTTGTCTACTGGTGCACTTTCTGGAGGTTTCTCTAACACAGGAACCAACTTAGAGGCACCAGAAGTTGCAACATTTTGGGTAGCGGTTATGATAGATTTTGATTGAACCATATAAACATGCTTGTTGGCTATTGGGATGAGGCCCTGCAAATTAATGTGGGGGTTTTTCCCTGAGATATCATTTGCCTCATTTGATTGTACATCTTTTATAGGTTTTTGGCCATGTTTTTCTTGTTATAATACGTTTTTGGACATTTTGTCTGCTGGTGCACTTTCTAGAGGTTTCTTTGACACAAGAACCAACTTAGAGGCACCAAAAGTTGCAGCATTTTGGGTAGCAGATCTAGTATATTGTGAAGGAATTGAACCAGACAAAACATGGCTTGTAAACTAAAAACTATTCAAATAAGACATGTTCCATTGGTATCGTACTGGGTTGGCTTGTTGCAGCAAATACCACGATTCTAGTCCTTGGTGTGGTTATCAATTGAACCCTCACTGAACCCAGGTTTCCTCTTGTTGTCTCTAGAATGGTCCTGTTACCCAACCGAGCTTCAGAGGGTGGGCTTCAGAGGGAGACTCTTCAACAATTGTAATATCCTCATGTGTTATTCTCCTAAGAAACCTTACTCCTAGATCAAGGCTTCAGATTTATTATTTGTCATTTTGTTGACACCCTAAAGAAAATGTCAGTTTCTATTTCTACTTTGGATTCAAAGATGACTCTTTCACCTACTTCTCATGGATTTTCTCTCGACGCACCATCAAAAAAGAGAATGTGATGGTGTTGAAGTTTGATCCATTCTTCAATTTGCACAGAACCAATCCTCAATTTCCAACTAGATTCATAGAATTGGTGAGTGCACCTAGAGGGGATAGCCTGGAATGCTGAAATAGAGGTCAATATACTCTTTCTTTTGTACAGAGTAGTGCATCCACTGAATATCCCCTATGCCTTTGGCCATATTTTCCTTATGTGGCAGTGTCTTTACTAAAGGTGAAATTCTGTCACTATGCATATTTTGTTGTTTGTCTTTGAAGATCACCATGTTTCTTGCAAGCCAAATTAGTTGTGGTGTTAAAAGGATGAGTTTTCCTTTGGCTACTCTACAAGTTGCACATACGGAAGGACCAATTACACCTCATTTACAGCGATTGTTAGTAGGAGTTAATTATGGGTCATTAACCAACAATTTTTTAAAAACTTAAGCAATTCTTTACCGCTCCAAATGTTATTCCAAATTTGTGCCTTAGGTGGGGTCCTTTGTTGGGTGTGTTGAAAGATATATCCTTTTTTTGATAGAGTAGTTACGACCATTGTTGCACAGAGTAGGAGTGTTTTTGAGAGATTTTTTAAAGAACCTTGCAGAGCAAAGGTATGTGATGAAAAAAATTTCATCATCCTCCTACTTATTCCTTCTAAAATAATGAGCAGCCAAATGTATGTAAAGTTCCTAAGTTTAATGAGGAAGAGTGTTCTTCCATTGAATCAATAACTTTCTTTAGTGTGATAGATGCCATAGATGATGGTTTTCCTATGGGTTTACAAGATGAAATATTCATCTGAGTATATCATTTACTTTGGCATGATGCCTTGAAACTTGTGCACAAAATGTCCTTTCCCAATAGATATTTTCATATTCCCAACCGTTGGAAAGCTAGAATCACTATGATACCTAGACAAATGATGAAAAATCACATGTTCTATCCTTATGCAAAATAGTGGATAACAGGATATCGGTAATCCAGCACAGAAACACCAAGGATAGCATGCTTACTGGAAAAACCTAGTTTTCCATCTGTAATCATGAAGTGCAAAGAACGACATATACTAGCAAATGGAGATAACTAAGGAAGATATAGAGAAATTTCTAATGAATCAACTACATATGTAGGGTAGGGTCCCTACATCTCTAACAGGATCTCTAACAGTAAATGAAGGACCCTACCCTTGGTCTCCTTTGTCATTAATCTTCTATTGGTCTCTTTGTCATTAATATTCTAGGTTAGCATTGTCATCTCCAATTGGCACTCCCAACACTCAATGTTACTATCCCACATAAATGGGGAAGTAATATCTTCTGGTTGGACAGGTCATCTTAATTAACACTCTCTCACTCCCCCTTCCATTCCCTTTCCCCTCGTGCATTCATCTCACTTATCTTCCACTTCATAGCTCTCTTACCTCATCCTATCTTATCACCCTTCCCTTCTCTTGCATCCATGCCCCTCTCACCTTACCCAGTCCCCCTTCAATCCTCTATACATTCCCATTTATCCCTTTCCCTCTGCCTACCCTATGCCTCTATTTAGCCACCTTCCCTTCCCAAACTGGTCATAACTCCCATTGTATCACTTTACTATTTCCCTTGTCTACCAGAAAAGGGATTTTCCTATAGTTATGAATGGAAGCATTGATCCACAAAGAGCACAACTGGAATGTCAAATGATAGATCTCATATAGATACTAGGGTATTCCGTTCTGAGATATGCAAACTATCAACTAAGCAGAGGTTCAATGGAACTAAAAGTATGGCTAAAGAAATTAAACAAGAGCTAAAACCAGTGGCAGCAATGTCTGGAGCAGCTATCCTCCATGTATCTGGGGAGGCTTCTACATTGTGAAGCTAGATTTAAGAGACCAATTCCTAATTAAATGCACGACTCTGCTTCAGAAGACATCCCATCAAAATACCCCTCTACTCCACATGCTCAGAATGTAGTCAACCTGGTTTCGAGTGATAAAAGTGAATGTGACAATCCTGAGTGTGATGAATGCTTTATTTTAGATTTTTCATGGTCTAGCTCTAGTATGTTTCTAGTATGTGTTTTGAAACTAATGTATCAGGCTTCGAAGAATATCACCCTATTTTAGGGAAGAATCCCTTTGACTGCAACAGTCATTTTTGTGTAAAAGAAATCAATGCCAAATAAAACAGATAGTCAAGAAGAAATCCACTATGAGATGAATGTAAAATCAGACTGCACAGAAGTTATAAAATCTTTTAAACCTTGAGCATTAGATTTATTGGTAGGACACTTCTGCGCAAAGTACACAGAGGTTTGAGGATCCACTCCCATTGGGCCTTTTGGGGTTACCAATGGCCTTGGAAGTTCATAGTTGATCTTCCATTCATCTGGAAATTCCAAGGAAGATGGGGGAGGTTCTCTGCAAATCTATTTCTTTAGAAAAAGGAAAAAGATATAGGCGCCCTTTTAGTACCCACTTCACTATTCTAAAATATATTATGTATCACCAGGACTTTATCTGAAAGTTGCTCTAGAAGATATTTAACCTATACAAATACCAATGCCTTTGGGAATATTTGGGGACCAAAATCTATTCTTCCAGACTTTCGAACATAAAATCAAAAAGAATTTCCTTTTCAACTAAATTCCACATCAAATTCAACTCGGAAGGAAAAAAGAATAAGCCCATATCCATCTATTCATTTACACAAACAAATACTAATACCATTTCAAAGATCTCCAAATGCACAAGCTAAGTCGTCCTAAAAGTCTAACTATTAAATCCAACACTCAAAGAGAATTTCCTTTTCGACTTAATTCCACATCAAATTTGAGCTCATAATGCAAAGAGCATAAGCTCATGTTCATATATTCATTAAACAAACACATACTAAGACCATTTAAAAGATCTCCAAATAAGTACAATCTAAGCTATCCTAAAATTCTTACTATCATATCCAATCTTTCAGTCATGTGCAATTAAGGAAATGTTAATGACAAAGGAGACAGGTAGATTCTCCTCATGGATTATTTCTATCATTCTATCTATTAGTAAAATCCACAAAATGTATCCCTACATTTGAATCTTGGGAAAAAACCATATAATTGTTATCATTTAAATTATACATATCTCTTGGAGCCCAAAAATCCATTTGTTTTGGACAAGCTTTATCTATAACCTCAAAAGCAACCCTATAATAAGCTGAAGGGCCATTATGTCCTCTTGAGTCTTGAAAAAGTATGATGGAATGAAATTGGGTGAAGACCAAATCCATGTTTACCATGTTAGAACCTAGGTTCATTGAGATGACGACCTTGGTTTGAAGATATCCACCATACAAACCAGGAACAACCATACTTATTGTTGCCATCTCTCTTTCATCATCAAGACTAACATACTGAGTACCTATAATCCGTGGAGGCCCATGGTAGTCATTACAATGTAATCTATTAGAATATATGCCATGTACACAAGTTTTTTGTAAATTTTGTAGATGTTCTATACCTGGTGCAACTTTACTTTTTATCCCAATATCAGTTAGAAATCACATAAACAAGAAAGTAAAATGTTGATAGAACATACCAGTAGATTGACAGAAGACAAGATAAAAATATATATGTGTGTTGGTCTATTACGGCAGTCAACAGGATGCTTCAACTAGCAAAGTCTCAATACGGTCAGCCAACCAGAAGTGTCACACAACCCTTTAGGACAGCCAAATCAGTCAACCCCAAAAGTTAATGAAAGTCAACAATGTCATTCAACGGTCAATGCAAACAGAAACATCAGCAGGACAAAGGTCAACACAGCCAATTCAAAGTCAATGTGCAGCCTCGGGAATTGTGCCAAAAAATGTGGATTGAGGAAATCGAAATATTGGGAGAGTTTCAGGTCAATTTGACCATGCGTTTACCAAAGTCAACATTGGTCAATGCTACGGTAGAAACCCTAGGCTGAAAACATATTTTCTCCTTGCTACAATTTCCCACGTGTGAAGAGAAGAGCCTCCAAGGTGATCGAACCAATCAGATGAGGAGAGAGAAATGTGTGAGGATCTGATGAGTGAAAATGTCCTCCAATGTTGACCAAATTATATCCATCAATGAGGGTGCGTGATACAACTGTTGGGGCTTCAAACCTTCAGGCTGACCAACACATATTTTGAATAAGTTCAAAATAAATGTTCTGCTCATTGGATCAAGATGATCTTTCGATCGATCTTGCACCTCTCTGAAAGAGGAGTCCAAAAAAAATATTGGCATCTTCATCTGAGCATCACAACATGGATTTTGGACCTAGTTGTTCAAAATTAACACTCCCTCTCAACTTGGGAGAACTCCATCCACCTGTGCAATCCAAACATTGTGCGTCATCCCACCGTAACTTGCTTTGATGGCTTCTTTATTTCAGAACAGAAGTGGGTCAGTCACAAAGACATCATCCCTGGCTGACAGATTCAGCCCAGAGGTTTGAAACCTCTATAGGACTCAAAAAGAGTCTCATACCAACTTGAAGTTGGTTTATCTAACCCAAAGTCAGTTGGAGGTCTGAAACCTCACTTGGACTCAAGAGAGTCATATACTAACCTAAATTTATTTTCACTCACCCGAAGTCATTTGGAGGTCTGAAACCTCACTAGACTTAATCCCAGATAAAGTGGTCAGACACGTGCCATCCTAGATAGAGAGTATGGTAATCTCTGATGCGTCCATCAGTCTTTGCTACATGTCTTTAGCTTTTCCCACCTCACTGACCAAATGAGAGGTACTTCCCATGAGCCCGAGACTCAATGGGTAGGATGCACACGGGGCACAGATCATGAGAGGTGAACCAACTCAATCATCATAATGGTGGGGCATAAGCACACCAACAAGGTTTGGAAAGCCTAGCCCTATGGTTGCTTATAGCTCCGAGAAGCTATTCCCAAAGCCCCCTAGAGCTCCAAGAGCTCATCGTCCAATAGGACCCTCAGAATAGGGTCATTCCACGATACCAAGATTCTCATGGAAGGTTAGGAACATGACCTTCCATAAGGGCATTGTGAGAATATTCGCGAACTACTCATCAATTCTTATATGATCGAGCCTTACGGCGCCTCGTTGTACCATATCTCGGATAAAGTGGTACCAGCCATCAACATGCTTGGATCAATCATGGAACACGAGATTCTCTGACAAATGAATCCCCCTCTGGTTATAACAAAGGATAATGGTGGCATCTAGCACATGCTCTAACAACTCACTAAAGAGCTTTCACAACCAAGTGACTTCACATAGGCCATACATGTTGCAATATATTCGACCTCAGCGGTGCTCAAGGCTACCAACTTTTTCTTCCTACTCGAAGCAGACCTACGTGTGAAGCAGCATCCAGATGTGCTCTTGCGATCCACCACACTGCCAGCCCAATCAGCATCAGTATATACATGGAGTGTCATGCTCTCGACAGTGTATCTCATCCCATGGTCTATCGTGCCCTAGAGATATCTCAAGAGTTTCTTGGCACCAACCCAGTGAAATTTATGAGGATCAACCATGTGTGTGACTCAAAGTGTTCACTTCACAACATATGTCCGAACGGGTGTTCACTAAGAACATCAGGGCCCCTACAATTTGACGATACTCAGTAGGATTTGCTAGCATAGGCCCAGCAACACTGCCACTCAACTTCTTAAATTAGAGCTCCATCAGTGTTGACACAGACTTACAGTCCACCATTCCAAATCTTTCCTGAAGCTTCACAATATATTTTCCTTGAGAAAGGAAAATCTCATCAGGTCCAGGCCTAGGAAGTAGGGCATCAGTCCTATGTCCTTCATTTCGAACTCAACAGTGAAATCCCTCTTGCACTGATGAATGATAGGGTCAACACCTGTCAGGAAGATTTTTTCCACATACAACACCAGAATGAGAGGCGTTTCTCTATCAACCTTGAAGTAAAGGTTTGGATCAACATTAATATGAGTGAAGCCCAGCTTCATCAGGTAGCTATCTATCCTCTTGTACCAAGCTCTGGGTACTTAATTCAACCCATAGAGGGATTTCTTCAACCTGCAAACATGGGTGTCCCGTTCCTGGACTTCGAACCCAGAGGTTGCTCCACATACACCTCTTCCTTTATCGCACCATGTAGAAATACGGTCTTCACATCCATCCGATGAAGATTCCATCCTTACGTAGCAGCAAGGGCTATGATAGATCAGATGGTGGTATATCAGGCCACAGGTGCAAATATATCATCATAGTCTACGCCTTCCTTTTGAGAGAAGCCGCAGGCAACGAAGCTTGCTTTGAACTTTTCAGCACTTCCATCAGATCCATGCTTGATCTTGTAGAGTCATTTCAAGGTGACAACTGCTTTGTCCTCTAGTCTTGGAACCACATCCCAAACATCATTCTTCATAATGGACTCATATTCTTCGTGCATCGCATTATTCCAGACTTGATGCTTTACGGCTTCCTCAAAAGATCCAGGCTCAGATTGTACGATAGTACTCATGGCTGTTAGATACCCTTGGTATCTATTCGGCTTCTTACTTTCACGAAATGTCCCCCTTGGGGCCATATGTCCCTCGGCATCCTCGAGAGTGTCCCTAAGCCATGATGGTATCTTCCTCATCGAAGGAGGTGGATCAATCGGGTCCATTGGTCCTTTAGCATTGGGCATCTTCTCATCCTTCGATTCTTCTTGATTTTCAGGCCTTACTTCATGATCTTCCTTAGATCTCAAAATATTGACTCCTTTCCTCAGGGAAGCATCTTAGTCAAAGGTAACATTGTGGCATATCTCCACTTCCCTTTGAATAGACACATAGACTCTATAAGCCTTCAAAGTTTCGTTGTAGCCCATAAAAATTCCTTTCTTCCTAGAAGCATCCAGCTTGCTCCTCTTCTCCTTCAGTACATGAAAATAAACAGAAAATCCAAAAACTCTAAAATGTGAGACGTTAGGTTTCTTGCCAGATAAAACCTCTTCGGTAGTTTTGGAGCCCAGAGCAGAATGCGGGCATTGGTTTTGTATGTACACGATAGTGTTTGCAGCCTCTCCCCATAGAAACTTTGGTAGACCTTGGTCACATAGCATGGCATGGGAAGATTCCACAATGGCAATGTTCTTTATTTCAGCAACGCCATTCTTCTCAGGAGTATAGACAGTCATGGTCTCCCTCTTAATGCCAGCTTCTCTGCAAAAGTTCTTGAACTCGTTCATCTCATATTCAGTGCCATTATCGGTCTGTCAGATAGTATCACATGTCATCGCTCCTCGTGGACTTCCCCCAACCTAGTAGAGTGAATCAACTCTAAACCCAATCGTGATAGCTTCCTTGAAACTCTTCTTTCAGATACACACCTTACCATCAATGAATGCCACATTTTAACCTTTGTCTTTCATGGTCGAAATAGACACAAGTTTTTTCTTCAAATCAGGTACGTATAGTACATCTTGCAAACAGAGGACTTGGCCTTAAGACAAGTAGAGGGTCAGAGTCCCTATCCCTTTCGCAGGATATATGGAATTATCTCCAAGGATAATTTTTAGATTAACATCCTTCTCAACCATGTCAGAAAGTGCTTCCTTGAACCCAGTGATGTGCCTTGAGGCACCACTATCTATCAACCAGACATCCATAGTGTCAGGTGGAGATGCAACAGAGAAGGCAGATACAAGAATGAATTCATTTCTTTTATCAACAACATTTGATTCCTCATACCTAGAATTTCTAGACCTTTTGAAAGGTTGCCCATTTCTACTGGAGGAGCCTTCCTCTTCCCCTTGAACCTATTTTTCCTTTGATTTCCATTCCTCTGGTAGTTTTTGTTGTCATCATCATCAGGATAATCCTTCTTGAAAGGATATTCTCTAGCATAGTGACCTGGCTTGTGACAAGTGTAACACTTGCCTTTCTTTCCTTGGGCCCCTGCTCTTCCTTTGTTCCTTGGACCACCAAATTTATTCTTCTTAGTATGAGCAGCGAAGGCAACATTTCCTTCATTTTAATATTCCTTCATCCTTGTCTCTTCTTCTACGCATATCAATAATACTTCGTCAAAATTAGGTATGACATTGTTATTAAGAATGGTAGTGTTGAATACATGCCATTCAGATGAGAGACATCCAAGTGCGGTGAGAACCATCTCTCGATTAACTATTGTCTCCCCAATAGCCAACATATTATTCCTGATCTCGGTCAGCTTCAGAAAATATGATTGAACAGACGCATCCCTGCCTTTCTTCAGATTCTTCAATTGGTTCTTGAAGAATAGAACTTGATTCGCATTTTTGGCCATGAACATGTTGACCAATTTATCATACATCTCCTTGGATGTGCCCAGCTCAGAGATGTAGGCAACCAGAACCTTATGAATTGAGTCCCTTATCATTAGCTTTTCTTTGGTTTCCCCCTTCTTGTACTTGTTTTTGCAGCAGCAGTTGCAGTGGATGGAGGCTCTTGAATTTTACCTTGCACATAGTCCATGACATCTTGGTCTTCCAACATAAGATCCAATGTCATCTTCTAGGCATGGAAGTCATCCTTCCTAGTCAATTTATCATTAACCTTAAAGCCATTGTAGTTAGAGGAACCCATTCTCTTCTTTAGTGATTGCTACAAACTAGTGCTTTGTCTTCACCTCAGCTCTGATACCATGTAATTTTTTGTAGATGTTTTATAATTGGTGCAAATTTACTTTTTATCCCAATATTAGTTAGAAATCACATAAACAAGAAATTAAAATAATGATAGAACATATCATTATATCGACAGAAGACAAGCCAAAAATATATATGTGTGTTTGTGCATTACGGCGGTCAGCAGGATGCTTCAACCAGCAAAGTCTCAATATGGTCAGCCAACCAGAAGTGTCACACAACCCTCTAGGACAGCCAGATCAGTCAACCCCAAAATTCAACGAAAGTCAATGATGTTAGTCAACAGTCAACGCAAACAGCAGCAACAACGATGTCAACGCAACCAATTCAAAGTCAACGTCCAACCTCGAGAATTGTGCCAAAAAATACAGATTGAGGAAATTGAAAGATTGGGAGAGTTTCAGGTCAATTTGACCATGCATTGACCAAAGTTAATGCTGGTCAATGTTGCGGTAGAAACCCTAGGCCGAAAACAAATTTTCTCCTTGCTGTAATTTCCCACGTGTGAAGAGAAGAGCCTCCAAGTGATCGAACCACTTAGATGATGAGAGAGAAATGTGTCAGGATGTGATGAGTGAAAATTTCCTCCAACGTTGACCAATTTATATCCATCAATGAGGGTGTGTGACACAACTGCTAGGGCTTCAAAACTTCAAGTTGACCAGCACATATTTTGAATAAATTCAAAATAAATGTTCTGCTCATCGGATCAAGATGATCTTTAGATCGATCTTGCACCTCTTTGAAAGTGGAGTCTAACAAAAATATTGGCATCTTCATCTAAGCATCACAACATGGAGTTTGGACCTAGTTGTCCAAAATTAACATTTTTATATTTAATATTTGCATCCAATGTGCCCATTTCTTATTATGAGATGTACCACATCCGAAAATAACATCATTCACGTCATTTTGAAGAAGTCTATAAATTAGGTCAACATTATTTTTTTCACATTTGTTGGTTCTTGAAGCTCGACACTTTCATAACAAAAATAGGCAAATTCAAACAACAAAAATGGTCCACTCCCTTTTCATTTTCTAATATTATAATGAGGTTTTATTAGAGGCACTGTTTGTTTGTTTGTTTTGGTTAGAAAATGGTTTTCTCTTGGTTTTATGTGACTGTCAATTTTCATATGTAGCATGTTAATAAATGGGAAACAATAATGTGTGACATTTATCTTGTATAAATTTATGTAGAATGAAAGGATACATAGCTTAACCAAGCTACATTTCACTTTGGTAAAGGTAGAGGAACATCTTAAAAAGCTGCTTAAGAATACACCATATACAAAGTTTGAACATAAGTAATATATGCATTTTTATTTTTTAGATATGTTCTTTTTTCTACCCAAGATATCACAACAAGAAAAGAAATTGTTTGAGGAACTCACTGAGGTCGATTTTTCTGTTGTCCTACTTGATTGATACCTTCTCATATGTCAGGAAGGCTTTAAATATGAATTAATATGTTGATGAAACAAATCAAATTCATATTTTATAGATATAAAATATAAAAACAAATGTCAACGTGCTTGTTTGATTGTTACTTGACTCTGTTGTGGGCAGGTTACATGAAATGTCATTGGAAAAAGGATGGGGAGACAATGCATAGCATGTCTTGGATATGATTCATTTGTTGTTAGAGATCCTTTAGACATGTGAGCCATCAACTTTAGAAATGTTTCTAGTAGGAATTCCTATGGTTTTAAATGTAACTGTGATTATTTCACATCATGGTTATTTTGGGCAAGAAAAGTTTTTAGGAATGCCAAACACGACATCGGTGGACAAGTAAACAATTTTTTTTTATAATAGCAATTTCCATTCCATGATATCCTCTCTTTATTGTTTGATTGTATTTTGGACGTTTCTTTTGATTTTGTTGTCTTTTAACGATGACATTGAAAATACCTAGTATCATGTCCATTTAAACAACAACCAAAGCTTGAAGATGGAATTAGTATTACATGATATTGATTGGAATCTTTATAGCTATTTTGTGTTAAAATATTTTCATGACTATCATAATAGTTTACTTTCATGTTGTTATTTGAGAACATGTTGTTTATATACCCGACCAAGTTCATGCATTAGAAAATGAAATGTTGTTGTGAATAAAATGAAAAATATTAAACATCACACCTCACATTATTTGTTTTCACAAGCTATCTATAGCTTGAGCTTTTTAGCATATAACTTAGTTGACATGATTGTTCTTAAGCTTTCTCTTAAGGTTGAATACTAAGCTACTAAGGTGTTATTTTCTATATATGGTGACATTTTATTTTCTTTGTTTATACAGGTCATCTAAACACATTATAATGGCCACTATTGCCCCCCCTAGGAAAATTTATTCGAATTTCTTTCTTGTATGGGGAAAATGGCTTTGACATTGCTGATGTTGAGGTATATGTTGTATAAACTATTTATAGTCTAATTTAGTTTATATTCTAGTGTTCAATGTCTTTCATGTCTTACACTCTGCATTGTATCTTATTTTGTTTTCAGAAAATGAACTCAGTATTTACGTTAAAATGCAGGAATTGAAGAAAGAGGAGAGCCATAACATTGGAGCGACAAATGCAAAAAGAAAGAGAGAATATAACTGGTCTAGTGATACCCTTAGAGCCAATATCCCGCATAAGACAAATATATAGAGACTGATGATCAAGCCTTCAGAGTTGGTGAATTCACCTGCACTGC
The DNA here is from genome assembly GCA_034641835.2 of Pinus albicaulis. Taxonomy (NCBI): domain Eukaryota; kingdom Viridiplantae; phylum Streptophyta; class Pinopsida; order Pinales; family Pinaceae; genus Pinus; species Pinus albicaulis. Next base: position 714,250,257 of record CM076575.1, on the reverse strand, counting down.
CTTAGCAACACAATGATAATGTTTTGAAGTGATGAAACATCATTTCATGTGTAAATTGTAGTCCAACCAATATTAAGTCGGAAACTCATATTGTAATACTTTTAACTTTTCATATAATATAATTTATGTGGTTGAAATTATTTATAGTTGCACTTGATATTGTTTAATATTGTAATTAATATATGCAACTTTATGTTTTGATATTAGATGAACATGCACATTGTATGCCATTTTTTAAATCATACAAATTAATTTATGTTGATTAATAAGGAACACAAAATCAATTTAAAACTACTAAATTGGTATTTTATATTGATTAACGATAAACACAAATAAAATGAATATACGAATAAATTAGTCATTTATAATGATTATTAATGAAAGTAAATAAAATGAATATAAACTAATAAATTAGTCGTTTATATAATGAATATGAAACTACCAAAAATAGATAAATGACTACTGCAAATGATAAATTTGTGATTACAAATGACGACTAAATTTTGCATATATATGACTATTAGTAGCTAATTTACAATATCTTATAACAAGACCAAAATTTAGTCATATTTCTTTGGTCATTAATTTGTTTCAAACAATGACTAAAATTTGCAAATATATATGACTACTAGTAGCTAATTTAGAATATCTTATAACACGACCAACATTTTGGTCATTTTTTTAGCTGTCTGTTTTTCTCGATGATCATAGTATTGTATATTTGATCATTAATTGTGACAATTAATGACCAAATTAATGATTAAATCAATGACCAAATCAATGACTAAATTAATGACCAAATCAGTGACTAAATTAATGACCAAATTAATATCCAAATATACTACTAGACAACAAAATTGAGATAATCAATTAATGATTAAGCTAAAAATGACTAAAAGTTGGTCGCGTTATAAGATACTGTAAATTAGCTACTATTGGTCACCGATCAAAAAATAGTCGTTTATATGCAAATTTTATTCGTTTTTTAGTAACTAATTAGCCATTTTGTACTAGTGAATATTCATGGTAAAGTGAGGGTGAATCTCTCTAGTTTTGTTTAATCTTGGCAATATGAGATGTATTATGAGGTGTGTGTTTTGATATTCATTATGTATTGATGTTTATGGACCTTTCCCACACATTTAATTTATATAGCTAAGATATTTTTAATCTTAATTCTTTACAAAGAACGAATTACTAAATTTCATACTTTAATTTAATTTTATTAAAAAAACAAAAAATGAAAAATGAAAACAAAACATATTTGTGATTTCACATTTGCTCCCCAACAGGCAACCTAGTCCTTTGATTATTTTGTTATGATTATAAGTCATTGAGTAGCAAAGAGTTTTCTTTCAGGGATATTAGCTCAAATCATTATATATATTTGAGAAGGCAATGAAGATTATTTACAAATCTATAAAGAATCAACGAAACAATGATGACTATGATAATCTTACCTATCTAGAAAATTTTCTCTCCATACTAAGAATTGACAAAAGGAAGCTTTCATAATTTAGTAGTTTGAATAAGATATTTTGATACAAACTCAATAGCATTTTAGGTTACAAGTTAGGATTTTATCTTTTGATTAGTATCATTATTTTACTTTTAATCTATTCTATCTTCACTCTTTATGAAACTAGAAGAATGTGATATGAATTACGAGGGTAGGAGTGATGAAAAATGCAATAAGAAAGTCTCAAGTTGATTTTGCCTTGGTCAAATTGAGAAAATTTGAATTTCCACATCAGCAGACAACTTGGATGCAGTGAACATGTGTGACATAGACCTTTTCACCCAATTAGCTCTGTAAATTTGAGTTAGAGGAGTTGGAGTTCAGTTGAGCATGTGTGATTGCTAATTTGTAGTAATCAAGGCTAGTTATTTCAAGTTATTTTTTCATTAAACTAGTTCTAACTATTGGAGGAACTACTGAAAGGTCACTTGTGCAGTGGGACAACATTCTAACTCATTGATCATCCAGTTAACTGATCAATCAACCCAAAATAGCTAGTGTATGCAAGAGGAATCTAGTTCCCCATCTGTGGTGGATATTCCAAGGCTGTGTAACTTCAGTTATAGACTAATATTGAGTGTACAAGTGTTACATGCAGTCAGGTGATCAAACTTGGAAATTGCACAATCATTTTGGAGAAATTTTCTAATTAATAGGGGTCTAATTTCTTAGTAATTGTGCAAGGAAATAGGGGCTCAAGCAGAGACATAAATTGACTAAGTCTGGGTCAAAGCTTCTCAGTGAGCAAAGAGATAAGTTATTCACTTACAGGATGTGATCAGATTGAGCTAGAAATTGTAATACATCTATATTCATCAAATTAATGCAAGCTGCCATAAGGGGTTTTTAGCAGATTGTTTTCCCCTAGAAAAATCTTGTGCATGGGTGTTATTTCATATTGCATGTTTGTGATTGATGTTATAAATTGTGAATTTAATTCCGCAAAGCAGTAGAGGAGGATTGTGTCTTGTGATTTAGATTAAAATTTCATGAGAAGTTGCAATTCTACACCATAATTTCTACAAGGGGTCACTAATTTCTTTAGGCAAATGTTCTGATGGAAAATGAAAAACTATATATGATACAGTCATTAATTTAAAGGAAACAAGGCAATTGAAAAATTAGGAACTAGTAATAGTTTCGACTGAGGGTGCGTCATCTATGGTTGGATTTGAAAATGGATTTGTCACATTGCTAAAGAATGATATACCATATATTATTGATACTCGTTGCATTGCACATTGTGAAGCACTTGCAACATCAAATACTTCAAAGAAGATACCAAAATTTTTGTATGTTGAGAAAACACCAAACAAGGTATATTTGTGGGTTGAAAATTCGACAAAGAGAAATACTGAAATATTTTCTTTATTAGAGATAATGGAATTAGAATCCTTGCATGTTATTCAAATAAATGGGATTATATGACTCTCTAGGGCTCAAGTGGTTGAAATACTAGTTACATTGATGCCTGTTATTTTGAGTTTGTGGAAGAGAGAAAGAAAGAATTCATCGATCATAAAACAATGATTTTTTCAGTTCAATTTTGTTTGAATATGCTTGTTGATGTTTTAAGGGAGTTGAATAATATAAAAAAAAAAACTGGGAAGATAATATGGATGTACAATGCATTAAATACTCTTAAAAGATACTTATGTAGTCCAGATTCTTTTGCAGAAGGTGTTGTACATCTTACTAAATTTTTGAAAGACTCTGAAGATGGTTTCCTTGAAAATGTTGGCAAAGAGGGGACTACCCATAGACATGGTTTGTTGTATATTTCAAGCCATGATGAACAATTTTCACAACTAATGACAACTTGCATTGATGGCTCCCTCAAGAGTTTCATACAACTTACATGAAATTATGTCTAGGCATTGATTGAGAGTTTCAATTCAAGATTTCCATATGTTCATATTTTTTATGCAACAAGGTTATTTTTTCCTTTTCATTATATGTCTGATCCAGGTGGATATCGATGGCCACCCACCTATTCCATTTGGACCCGCACCATCAATTCTTGCAGTTTTTCACTTTCAACACAACTTACTATTTTTAGTAGGTTTTCGGGTCCTGCACTCCCGGAGCCGTTTCAGGGCCCTGATGATCTAGGTGGATATTGATGGCCACCCACCTATTCCATTTGAACCTCCACCATTAGTTCTTTCAATTGTTCAGTTTCAGCACAACTTACTATTTTTAGCAGTTTTTTGGATCCTAAACTTCCGGAGTTGTTTTGAGGCCCTAAACGACATTTTTTTAATCGAGAGCAACATGTGTCGTTCACTAAAAAGTTGTAGTCCTCATATAGATATTTCTAACGAGTTATTGAGCGCGTCAAATGAAGATTAGATGCCAAAGTTATGTCCTCAGGAAGTTGAAACACCAATTTACCCAAACGGGACCCACAGTTTTGGCGTTTCATCTCTTAGGGTTAGGTTTTTGGATATTTAGGGTTTTCCATTATTTCTCAACTATAAATAGGCCTTCAAGCCTCATTATAACCCAATGGAGGGGCCTACAGCCAACACATCTCTTCTTAGAGATACACCATCAGTGCCCTCGCTCGTTCATTTCCATTATGTCTCATTGTAACACAGTTCAGAGGCTTGTAGCCACCACATCTCTTCTCAGAGAAAAGCTACCAGCACCCTAGCTAATTTATTTCCATTATGTATGTAAGTATATTTCAGTCATTTATTTTTAATAAAAGGAAGCATTATTTCCGTTGCATCTCTGTGTTTATGGTTATATGTGTATTTTGTTGTGTTTCTGCATAAATCTAGATCAGTGGTATCAGAGTGGTCTGCTCTTTCTATGTTTTTCTTTGCATGTCCCCAACGCGGTCAGGGTATAAGGAGTTCGGGCTCAATCTCTTTGAACCGTTGCAAGATCAACCTCTCAAACCTCGATGACCTCCCATGGTGGAAGGAAAGAAAGGCGAGGGAGTAGGATATCTTATCAAAATATTGCTCAAGGAGGCCCTCGAGAAACAAAGGAATGCTATGATGGATAACTTTGCCCAGATCCTTCAATGGCTTCCCACCGACGACACATCTACATCTAGCACGTTCGCCAATAGGTCCGAGACATCCTAGACAAATCCAATACCAAGTTCAGCAGAATTTGCCTCTTATGGAGGAACTTAATGCAATGGGGACCATTGCTTCCTCAGGAGGGAGGAATGATCCAGGTGGATATCGGTGGCCACCCACCTATTCCATTTGCACCCGCACCATCAATTCTTGCAGTTTTTCACTTTTAGCACAACTTACTATTTTTAGAAGGTTTTCAGGTCCTACACTCCTGGAGTCGTTTCAGGGCCCTAATGATCCAGGTGGATATTGGTGGCCACCCACCTATTCCATTTTAACCCCCACCACCAGTTCTTTCAATTGTTCAGTTTCAGCACGACTTACTATTTTTAGCAGTTTTTCGGGTCCTGAACTTCTGGAGCCATGTTGATGCCCTAAACGACATTGTTTTGGGAAAACTAGGAGCAACATGGTTTTATATATCAATGTTTCTCACTCAAAAGTTGTAGTCCTCAGACATATATTTCTAACGAGGTATGGAGTGTGTCAAACGGAGATCGGATGCCAAAGTTATGTCCCAAGGAAGTTGAAACACCAATCTACCCAAACAGGACCCACAGTTTTGGCGCTTCATCTCTTAGGGTTAGGTTTTTGGATGTTTAGGGTTTTCCATTGTTTCTAAACAATAAATAGGCCTTCAAGCCTCATTGTAACCCAGTGGAGGGGCCTATATCCGTCACATCTCTTCTCAGAGATAAGCTACCAGTGCCCTCACTCATTCATTTCCATTATGTCTCATTGTAACACAGTTCAGAGGTTTTTAACCACTGCATATCTTCTCATAGATAAGCTATTAGTGCCCTAGCTAGTTTATTTCCATTATGCCTCTAAGCATATTTCAGTCTTTTGTTTTTAATTAAAGGAAGCATTATTTCCGTTGCATCTATGTGTTTATGGTTAAATGTGTATTCTATTGCATTCCTGCATAAATCCGGATCAATGTCAGATCTTTATGTAAGGGAAAACAATGAAAAACATTGGCTTGAAATACCTTTTCCACATTTGCAGCATAAAACATGTAATGAAGGTGAAAATGTACCAACGTTTGATATTGCAAATTTTTAAAGAGAATTATATCAATTTATTGATGTGATTTATTTGAATGGAGAAAAATTTCACATGAAAGATGCATGGAAAATATTTTCTCAAATAAAAGATTGGTACTTTAGGTATCCAAATATGCTAAAATTATGGAAATCAATGCTTGTCATACAAGTGAGCACCCTTGCATGTGAATGAGGGTCTAAGAAAAATATGATCAAATATATAAAGAGAACAACGCTATCAATTAACACACTTGATGCACTGATGTGTATATAATTAGTAGGTCCCAAGACAACACGGGTGGAATGGGAACGAGTTTATGAGATTTGGCAAGCTGCAAAGGAAAGAAGTCTCTTTGACCTATGAGAATTATTAAGTTACATGTTTTTTGACTTTGCACAAAGTTTATTTACACATATTTTTTCTTTTACTTTTGTTGACCTCTACTATATTTATATTTTTTATATGGAATTTTAATTTTCATTCTATAATGATGGAAGGTGGAATACAAACATTAATAGTTACATGGATGACAATCTCCATAAGAAGAAATTGAAGATATAATTTGAAATATTTTTCGTGTGTTGTTGTTATAGGTTGATGGCACGTGAAAAATGCCATCAAGGTTGAGAAATGGCCACATCTTACCAACCTTTTGAAAAATGCAATAAAGGTGTGACACATTTAGATTGGATCATTTTGCGACTATGGCATAACTTCTCTCACTTTATGCTTCTCAAGATGCATTTAAATAGGAGGAGATTATTTTGCACATATATCCAATCCCCCTCTTTGTTTGGCTTTAATGCATAGCTTCCATGCAACTTGAGGCATTTCACTCCTTTCATTATCATTGGAGCAATGTCCAATTTAGAAATTTGTAAGTTGTGAAATTAGTTTGGTGTAGCTCGATTTTTTAGTAAACCATCATTTTGAATACTATGTATATGTATCAATTAATAACTTGTTGTCAAATTCATTTCTCTTATTGGATGGATCTGAAAACTGGATGTTGGTGGTATGTTCTTGTGTCATTTTAGGGTGTCATATATTTATATTTTGTATCAAACCTTATATTAGATAATGTCAGAATTTATCTCCGAATTTTCATGAAACTTGGTCATATTGGGCATCTAAATACTTAGGTGGCATAATATAAATTGTTGTTTTTAAATGATAATTTAAAGCTATGCAATGAATAACCATCAATTACTTTACCAATAACTGATTATATACTTTCAATAGCAAAATAAAGATGTTTCAAATGTTCAACACCTTTTGTTGAAACATCCACACTTGTAATTGTCAAGGTATTATAATTTGAATATATTTGAATTTTCATCGATGTGTCTACAAGTTAGATTAAAGGGTATAGTTTCTAAATAATACACTGAGGTGAAAATTATTTTTCAATTTTCAATGAATTTTTTTGTCTAAAAAATAAACTAGTTAGATACTATATGGAGCCATTTTAGAGGGAGTTTGTTATTGTATTCAATGTTACTTTTATACACATTGACTTTGTTGTTTATATATATATATAGGTTTAGTTGTTTATATATATTATCTCAATTTTACTATATTTTGGTGATAAATAGAAGGAAAGATTGGATAAGAGCAGCAATTAATACTTATAAGTGTTTGCTATTTGAGATTATAGCAATGAAGGAAAACACAACATAGTCTTATAACATGATGTTAAGAGATCCACAATATCCATTTATTATAAGTTTAGTCTTTTAATTTTTAAATTGTTTGAATACTATGCATTCAATCTTGTTAATATTAAAGTATATCCCATGATCCAAAACATGTACACTTTATCTTTAGATCCAATAATATATATTAGATTATGTAAATCATAACATAAACCATATTAATGAATTACTTTGAGTTTTTATTGTTAAGATTTAATAGTTTTACTATGTTGGTCATCTTATATGTCCCATAAGATCTCCTTAGTCATATCTCTTATATACAAATGGTATGGCATGTACGACATTTGATTTTGGGTTCCAAAAATTTTATTCTAAGTGTTCCATGCAATTTCAAATCAAAATTCAAGATTTAATAAGTCATTTGTGTGTTATGATCATTTTGTTTTATTCTTTATGATAAAATGTGTGACAATTTTTAACATAACTATGTTATTGAAGGGTAATTTTTTAATCAAGCTTTTATTGGTGAAGAGAGAGTTAATTTACCAATCACTCTTGAAGGAAAAAATTTTAAACATAATCTCGGAAGTATAAAATCTATTAAAAAAAAAAATATTTATTTGATGAATAAAGAAAAATCCAAATTCCAACCCTAGCAGAAAGTATATCTCAACTCCATACAACAAATTTTCGCTTCGGCTTTCTGTGTCTTTGTTGTTGCGGAAAGCGGCGAGTACAGATCCCTTAGTTTTTTTGTTTGGTTTGTAATTAGGAGTTTATGCTGAAAAAATTAAGCTTTTGCTATAAGAGGACATTTTTTTGGCCTAATGATTCGCAACATCAAGCTGTGCAATCATTTTCATACTTTTGTAAGCTTCAATATTTGTTGTTTTAATTAATACAAATTCCTAAAAACTTGTTATTGATATTTAATTTTTCAATGTGGAATCTATATTATTCAATTAATTTTAATCATTTTAATTCCACAACATATAACATGAATAGATCATACCAAAAATAATAATGTTGGCTACTTTTTAAAAATTAGTCACTAGTCACGTCCTTTAAAGTGAAAAGAAAAATAAAATAAATGTTGTGTTATTTTTTTTTTGGAAATTTTATATAATTATAAGAACATGAGAAAGGTGGGCTTGGATTATTTTTTAAAATTATTTTTGTTTGGCTAATTGCTTAGAACTTAAAGAAATAGATTAATAGCCCAATATCATTACCAAGCCACTAATTATAATTCGAGGTGATATGGTTTTCCTTAAATAACAATGATAAATAAAGATACATTCTTGAATAGCAACCCAGAATCATTGTCTCCACTAGGGGAGAGATGTCTAATGTTGTGCAGGGACCAGTAATTGTTATAGTACTTGTCCCATCAACCCACCAAAAATAGACATATATGCAACCAATAATTAAACAAAAAGAAATAACTTGAAGTCCAAATATATATTAAAGTAAAATCAAAATTTCCCAAGTCATTGACTGGGCCCGCAACTATCCATAAATAGTTTAATAAGTATCAAGAGTACAAATCCTATTGTGTCAACTAAGAAACTCATAAAACCATTTTTTCTTCCAAAATGGTAAAGTCAAGAAGTACAAAAAGCCAGTCACTTCATCTCATCTGATGAGCCCCGATGTTGTGTATCACAAGTAAATATCAATACCTGCACATAATAAAAGGAAATGCATTTCAACCATAACTGTTGTGTTATTCAACATTTAAACCCATTGTGTTCAATAAATGGCACCCACCCAATAACAACATTTAAAACTATTGTGTACAATAAATGACACCCACCCAATAAATTCAATAAATGATTTCCCATTAAAACAAATCAAAGCACATGAATCAACAAAAACAAATTCCCAGTCATTAGATCACATCAAATTCAATCTTGATCACACATGAAAAATGAAGCCATTGCAATCCATGTCCATCATTGTCACCAATTAAATTCAACTGCAAAAAACTATAAAAGAAGTTCAACCACTACTGAAGTTGCATGTTTCACATTCAAACTATTCACCAGCCTTGGAGACAAAATAGCACAGAACACACCCCAAAACATTTCACAGTATATTCAAGTTAGTTTTCTCAATTATAGCACAATCTTCTTACAATTTTATTTTAATTTCTGAGTCTTTATTTCAGTTTTCTTACACTTTTATTTTCATTTATGAGCCTTTATTTCAGTTTTCTTATTTTCATTTCTAAGTCTTTATTTCAAGTTTCTTACAGTTTAATTTTCATGAAAATATATTTTTTTTTCTAATTTTCTACAAGAGGTTTATAGTTGAACACAGATTCATCCCAATGGGAGATTGAATTCAAAAAAAAAAATTCCCCAAAACAGAATTGCAAACAATCTCTACAAAAAGTTTATAGTTGAACATAGATTCATCACAATGGGAGATTGAATTCAAAAAAAAATCCCCAAAATAGAATTCCAAACAATCTCTACAATAGGTTTATAGTTGAACACAGATTCATCCCAATGGGAGATTGAATTCAAAAAAAAATTCCCAAAACAAAATTGCAAACAATCTCTATAAGAGGTTTATAGTTGAACACAGATTCATCCCAATGGGAGATTGAATTCAAAAATGAGTTCATAGAAAGACAGTTTTCTACTCCATTTTCCAAGAATCTAATTTGAGTTGACAAAAATTCTATATTAGATACATCTTTATATTTTAATATAAATTATAGTATCATCTAAAATGATCAGAGATAACTTAATAGGTTTTTCAAATGTACAAGAAAATTGAAGAGCTAATAATATACCCGAAATTAAATGGACACTTGAGTTGCTCTGCTTCAAATCACCTAGTCATATTGTAGTCTTCAATTTACAAACGTTAGACACTCATCTGATAGACCAGATTAACTAAAATGTATTCGAGTACTAGTTAAAAAACCAAAGTCAAATCCACTATCTTGTAATATGCACAAGATGATTTGGTTATTTCAAATTCTTATAAATGGAAGCTTGGTTGTCAGGGAATATGATAGGATGGATCATTATTAGTATGGCTAGCTACAGATGAAAAAGAACAGAACAAAAAACAAAACTCATTTATAGTTGAACACATATTCATCCGAATGCCTAGGCAAGTTTCAATGTTTTAAAGAGAGTGTGTATGTTAAATTTCTCCAAAACAGAATTGCAAACGATCTCTATAAGAGGTTTATAGTTGAACACAGATTCATCCAAATGGGAGATTGAATTCAAAAAAAAAATTCCAAAACAGAATTGCAAACAATCTCTACAAGAGGTTTATAGTTGAACACAGATTCATCCCAATGGGAGATTGAGTTCAAAAAAATTTCCCCAAAACAGAATTGCCACACAATCTCTACAAGAGGTTTATAGTTGAACATGGATTCATCCCAATGGGAGATTGAATTTAAAAATGAGTTCATAGAAAGACATTTTTCTACTCCATTTTACAAGAATCTAATTTGAGTTGACAAAAAATATATATTAGATAGGTCTTTATATTTTAAGATAAATTATAGTATCATCTAAAATAATCAAAGATAACTTAATAGTTTTTGCAACTGTAAAAGAAAATTGAAGAGATAATAATATACCCAAAATTAAATGGACACTTGAGTTGCTCTGCTTCAAATCACCTAGTCATCTTGTAGTCTTCAATTTACAAACGCTAGACACTCATCTGATAGACCAGATTACCTAAAACGTATTCGAGTACTAGTTAAAAAAACAAAGTCAGATCCACTTTCTTGTAATATGCACAAGCTGATTTGGTTATTTCAAATTCGTATAAATGGAAGCTCGGTTGTCTGGGAATATGATAGGATGGATCAATATTTGTATGGCTAGCTACAGATGAAAAAGAATAGAACAAAGAACAAAACTCGTTTATAGTTGAACACATATTCATCCCAATGCCTAGGCAAGTTTCAATTTTTTAAAGAGATTGTGTATGTTAAATTTCTTCAAAACAAAATTGCAAACAATCTCTACAAGAGGTTTATAATTGAACACATATTCATCCCAATGGAAGATTGAATTCAAAAATGAGTTATGAAACATAAATGTGGAGTTATGAAACACTAGATAGTTGGAATACCACCATTTGATGACCAGTGCAAAGGAAGACCATAGGTCATGTTATCTAGGGAAGGAATGGTACAAAATGACTTCAAATTACAAACAAAGATTAGAATGGAAGTCATTTCAAGCTCACTAATCCAAAAGGCTAAATCCCTCAGTGTAAAAAATCCAATCAAACTCTCGTAGGCCAAGTAAAACAACTAGCAAAACCTGGAGTAGTAGTACAACAACTAGAAAAACCCGAACAAGTAGTATAACAGGCACTTTTCTGGTCCTATTTTCCCAACATCTGCATCCTTATAAGCAGAAAAATAAGTGATCAAAAGGTGCCACTAGGCTAGATTAAATTTCACTATATACCCCATATTTATATATTTCTATCTAGTCCCAAAGTGTTTGATGAAAGCCCATGAAGGTTTATATGCATGTTGAGCATAGAAGTTGGAAAAACAAAACATAAGAAAACAATTCATAATATTTAAGGAACTGCATCATTTGTGTAAAAAATTGTATCATTAAGTCAGCCTGTGGAAAATATCTCAGTAGCTGAGCATAGAAGTTGTAGCATTTGAAGTTATCATATCTATCTGCCATAGTTGAGCAAAGAAGATGTAGCATTTGAAGTTAACATATCTATCTACAATCGCTGAGCATAGAAGTTGTATCAATTGAACTTGAAGTCAACATATCTTTCTGCATTAGCTGAGCATAGGAATCAAAGATGACAAGACATAAAATAAGAAAAAGGGTAACAGAAGGAAAGGCATTCAGAAACCTTGGGCATGAACACACCAACTAATTGTAAACTATTATAAATTGTTATAAATGGGAAGAGATGATGTTACCAGATTGAACCGCTATTTTCAATCTTAGAAAGTTGCAAAGAAAGAATTCTAAATAAGAGAAACCACTCAAATAATTAGAAGGTGTCGTGAGTCTATCTTAAAACTGGTTTTGCATGTAGTCAAATGAAAATTAAACATGTCCATTTTGATTTGTAAAGCCAAACAACTCTAAACAATACTAACTTTTATAGACAAGTTATCAAATCAGTCATTGTATTTTAGGTGTTAAAACAAGTTATCAAAACAGTCATTATATTTTGTGTAAAAACAAGTTATCAAAACAATAATCACTGATATATTCAAAGACATACAACTAATTCCAAGCTGCAATTTCAACTAAAAAGATCAGCGCTATAAGAGGTTGGACAAAAAAAGAAATGTTCCTTGTAATTAACGACATAGAGTTTAATGGATATTTTGTTCGGGCATCTGCAAAGAAACATAGTTTTCCTCCCTTATCAATACATTATTGGATAAATGGGCTCACTCACACCAAACATAGAGGGCCTGTTACAGTTATGACTAAAGAGGAGGAGGCCGTGGTAGTTGAGTGGTGTAAAGAAATAGCCCAATTGGGACATGGGCTAGAGTTGATACAACTCAAATCCACAGTTGCTCAAATATGTCAAGGGAGGCCAAACCCATTCAAAAATGTGTTTCCTTGTAAATCATGGTGGTTTGGGTTTAAAAAAAGGCATCCAAACCTTGTATTGTGTATAATTGAGGGCCTTGATAGAGACAGAGCATTAAATTTGCGCCCTGCGGTTGTATGTAAGTTATATGACACTCTTTCTAGTGCATACGATAAACATTTTTATGGTGCAGACCATATATGGAACTCTGATGAAACAAGTTTACAAGTGGGAAGGAATTGTGGCATGAGGGTAATTTCCAAGAGAGGCATCCAAAACGTGCCAAAGATTTTTCCTAAGAGCAAGGAGTGGATAATCATTTTATGTTGTGTCAATGCAATTGGTATTTCAATCTTGGAATTTTATCTATTCAAAGGTAAAAATCAGATGAAAAGTTATATACAAAACTGTGAACCAGGAGCATGCATGGCTAGACATCCCCATGCATGGATGACTAAAGAACTTTTTTTAAATTGGCTTTGCCACTTTGTTGCATCTGTGTCAAGTGGTGTCTCACCTAATAACAGAGACCTATTGATATTAGATGACCATGGAAGCCACATGGTTGTACAAACAATTGAGGAAGCAAACAATTTGGGCATTGACCTTTTAACATTGCCCGTTCATACCACTCATAGATTGCAACCCCTTGATGTTAGTGTGTTTGGTCCTTCCAAGAACTATTCCAGGTTTGAGAGTGCTGCATGGATGGTAAAGAATCCAGGGGTTGAGGTGAAAATGTTCGAGTTAGCAGAGCTTGAATTAAGGTTTTTAAAATGGCTCTGACGCCATCAAATATCAAGGTTGTCTTTAGGAAGACAAGAATATGGCCAATAAATTATGAAGCTCTTATGCATGATACTGGTTGTATCCAAGCTTTTCATGTGGATGGTCAGGAAGAAGAGCATGAAGTGCAAGAAGAAGTACATGAACATGTTGATGTGGTTGCAGCTGGTAATATAATTTCCCTCTCTCAAGGAAAGTGATATGTTGATGATGATGAGCAGGTATGTGAAACACAGTATATTCATCAACAAATTGATAGCAACATGAAGGTTGTTCTACCAACTCAAGCAAATGGAACTTTTGTTGCTGATATTGTTAATGACATTGTTGAACATGCAGTTGACAACGTTGATTTTGTTGAAAATGAAATTATTGATATTGTTAATGCAGATGTAGTTGAAAATTAAATCATTGATATTGTTAATGACATTGAAAATGACCAATTGACATTGCTAAGCCAAGTAAACCCACCATCATGGCTGGCAGAAGCCATGACTAATTTGAACGAACACATTGTCTCAAGAAGCAATTAACAAAGCATGAACATGTCTTCACAATCGACTGAATTGAACAGTGAAATTTTTCATTTTTTGTGGACAACAGATCAATGGAAGAAGATGGAGCACATAATGAGGCACCAGATGAAGAAAACAATATAGTTTAATCAAGTTCCACGGATACTGAAGTGCCAAGAAATGACATGCAGGTGGGAGGGGGGGAGAAGTTACTTGAGCAGTTCCTAAAGCTACCAGTAGAAAGAGTGTCAATGAAAAAGAAGCAAGGGACACCTGATAGTATTCATTTGGAGAGAAGTTCACAGTTACTCACCTCAGAAGACTATATAAAACTCCTAGTTGAGTCTAAAAAGAAAAAATTGGAAATTCAGAAATTAAATCAGAAAAAAATGATCAAGCCAAGGAGAAGAAGGCAGCAAGGGCTATTGTAGCACAACATCGAGTAGATGAAAGGCTTGAAAGGGAGAGAGCAAGGCAAGAGAAGGAGCAACAAAAAAAAATGTCAAGACAGGAAAAGGAAGCAAGGAAGGCTAAACAAATGCTTGAAAGGGAACAAGGGATGACTGATATGGTTGACATAAATGCAAGCACAATTGATGAGAATGAAACCAGGTACATGTCCAACACATTGGACAATATTGCAAATGATACAACATTGTTCCAATATCTCATAAACATTCAAGTGCCTCACTATCAAAATGGGGGTTTACCCACTTGCCTTATTCCTACACTAGGAGGTGTGAATTGAATGTATTCTCATCACACACCTCCACTTAGCGAAGTGTGAGGTGTGGGTACTCAATTCCTCCATGGTTGGAAGGGACAAATTGGTCTCAATTATGTGGCAGCAATCAACCATAACCTAATAAACCCTTCTTAGGGAGGCCAACCTACTTGGCTCAATCAAGCAACTCAGGGTTTGGCACTGAAAATACTCAAGGCCATAAAGAATAGGGGTGTTATATCTTTTTGGTTGTAACCACATTATGATGTGGATTTTAGATGGACTGTCTATTTTTCTTGTCACATGAAGGTTGATTTATTCCATATTGTATGTGGCATTGTAAGGAAGGAACATCTATAGTCTAGTAATGTACATTCTGACAGAATGACATGACAATGTTGTTAGGTGTGTTATATTTTTGATACTGTATACTATTAGTTCTATATACTGTATACACTCTTCGCATGTTTATGGGACTCCATCTCTGTTATCAATTGGATGAAAAGATCTACCCAACCACATAAACATACTGTTATTTTTTATTCCAAAAAGTAAGCTATTTAAAATCTACTCTAATATCTCTTGTGATCATGTCTACTGCCATAGGAACACTGAAACAAATGTCTTCTCAAAGGCTCGAGTGGACATGGAAAAAACTTCAAGCCAGCACTAATAAGAATTCCTGGACTGGACATGGACACTCTTTTTTTTAAATCTCATGGTAGATATGGAAGCAACTATTTTTTTGTTAGACAATGCCTAGTGGCATATGTACATATAATTTCCAAAAAAATAAAATGTTTGAATTCTTAAATGGTTGTTAAAAAAGACAGGTATCAAAAATACATCTCACGTAGGATAGGTATCAAAAATACATGTTAGATTGCCCCTAGTTTTTGATAATTGGAATAGACTCAAACAAATAACGACATATTGAAACACATAACACAATATGACCAAAACAAGATTGAAGAAACAAATAACAGATGGAACATATAAAGAGATAAAATGTCTATTAAAGATTCAAGGTTGACCAATCTAAGCCTTAAGGTACCCCTCTAAGGCAACATTGTCTCTCAGACTTATAGAAAGGATGCTTAATGGGCCAAGAAAGTCTCATTATAAAATGTTTGTGCTGACCTCTTGCTCAGTTACACAATCTTGTGAACATGTAAGATGCTTAATTTACTCTGTATAAGATGGCTGAAATCCCACTATGGCTATTAATTATCTCTAGAAAGGTGCATGCTTTAGGAAGAAAGGAGGTTTATGCTTAGTATGCAAGAGCCTCTCTATTACTATAACTAGTTGATCTCAATACTCACACATCATCTTGGTAGATGCTTCAATTCTTTTTTAGTCATATATAAACAAAGACATTCATGTTTAGATTTACAAAACCTACTATTTAGTTTATAGGAGATATTGAAACTCTATCACTACTTCAATAAACATCTTAACTTAGTAAATGAATTGAGATTTGCAAAATTTACTTTTTAGTTTAAGGGAGATATTGAAACTCTATCCCTAATTCAATACACATCTTAACTTAATAAATAGATTCAACAAACCACTTTGAGTACATAATCACACCACAGTTGTTTTTCAACCTAAAAGTTCCTAATACTCTTTCAATGTCAAATTCACATTGAGATAGAGGAATGTATAATTTACTTCAAAGTGCATTATTTACAAGCTATTTGCATACTATTTGAAGCCTCTTTATGTTGACAATTAAACTTTAACAATGGCACTATTGCATCAAATAACCTTTTATCATACCCTTCCAAGTGATTATAACAAAACTACAGCCAAAACTTTATCATACCCTTCAAAGTGATTATAACAAAACCACGGTCAAAACTTTTTGGACCATATAAAAATTAAAAAGTACTCATCGAATGGCACAGGATAAGAAAAGTCCCATGTTTGATTTATGGGCCCTTCTTTTTTCACAATTTCTAAAGAGATTGATTCTTGTTGAGGGAAAAGGAATTCCAAGAATCGAACATGGAATTCCAAAATAATTTCAATACATAATAAATTGGGGGGGGGGGCTAAGGAAAACATGGAAACCAAAATGATTTGTAAGCATGCAGACAAACTAAAACCTTATATCTCATGGACTGTAAATAATGTGTATTACATGATAATCCTTCTATGGTATTTCACTACAGAGTTCCTTTCATTTCAGACTTGGAATAAGTGAGATGATATCATTCTCCAGATATGGATAATTATGAATATTAATTCTACTCGATGGTCTCTTATATATGGGATTCATGCGAAGCGATGGATCAATATTATCCTATTTCAACCCTTCACTAGATATTAGGAAACAAAGGTAATAAATTTGCAACTAAGGAGACAATATTGGGCATTCTTTCAGCCTTGGAAAGTTTTCGTGAGTGTTAGTGATCTTTGGTTGACAAGAGAATAGTTTCACAAAACAAGAACATGGGTATAGCCTTAAAACAAAACAAGAACCAAAACATCTTCATGTAACACTTTTTGGGACTCAGATATATTACAGGGGATTTGGGAGATGAACACCAACAGAATCGCAAATAAGGAGGAACTACTCGCTTGACTAGAGGGAGGGTTAGGAGGATTTTCAGAAATAGTTTTTTTTAATGGTGTTAACCTACCACAATATGGTTAATCTATTTAACCATGTTGTATGCTCAGGGTTTCCACCGGCATGGTGAGATTGGTTATAGTTGGTCCATTACGAATATAAGCAGCTTGTCCAAACTAGAGCAGAGCAGAAGCCCGCGTATAGAAAAAAAAATAGAGGCTACGCGACATAGGAACAAAGACCCGCAGTTATATATTGCTAAAGGATGCGCCAACAAAACGACTACAGAAGAAGAAAAAGGAGTTTTTGGGGTTTGAGAAATGTCAAGCCACTCTGAACAGACAACCCTAAAACAAAACAAGAACTAGAAAATGGGTATAGACTTAAAACCAGTGCCAAATCAAACAAGAAAAACCAGTGCCATTCAAAGAAGAACAAACAATCCACCGAAGAAGAGCTAAAAGAGCTAAATTCCACTGAAGAAGATTAAAAGTGTTAAAAAACACATGATTTCAAATGTTAAAAAACACAACAGTGGGCTTGTAGGAAAATAATTCCTACCGGGAGGTGAAGAAGCCAATTGAAGAGCCAGAACTTGATGCAGAAGCCCACTGGAGAGCCAAACCTCACCACAGTTCGGCATTACCTCCAACAAAATGGAAATGAGCATAAATTAGCAAAACCAAGGAAAAATGCAGGGAAAATGCAAGAAAAACACCAAATTTACTTGCAAAACCATAATTTACCTGGACCGTCATGGAACTTCTGCAAACAAACACAAGGGACGAAGCCGTCAACAACTTCGCGCAGCATTGACAAGTCGACGAGCACAGTGTCACAGTCGAGGAGCAAAGTTTCACAATCTTTGGAGCCGAACAGGTCCACAATGGGGCGCAGGAGCAGCATGAACGAAACCATCCCTGGGTAACAAGCCATCCTAACAGTGACAACAAATGCATTGAGCTGGATAACAGTTGCAGTGAAGGTGCACCAGCATAGGCGACACAGCATGCAACGACTGGCAGAGCTCTCCGAGCAACATCCCACCTCGAACAAAAATGCACAGAGAGAATAACACATCAAGAATAATGGCACATATGAAACCCTAACTGTACGACAAATTGGTGGATTTAAGGCCCTCACTAGTCGAAGACCAGTGACATGGTTCTCTTGCTAGATGTCAGGAAAGGCGCCCAACAACTTGCATCTCTCCCCTATTAATTTAACCACTCAGCGTTAATAAATTTTCTCACCATTTTAAAAAAACCCTAAAAATCCGCTGTCACGTTCTGCGTAACATAAAAATTAGACATGCGGCCACATGAAATGTGCGCAGGGGCGTTGTCTGGAATTAGTGAACACGTGGGCACGATGAAGTGGTCCACTACACCATTTTGGAAGTTCACTCTTTCCTTACACAAGTCTTTAAAATTCACAGTAATCGAAGACACCATTTTTGAAATTCACTTTTTCCCTACAGACGCTCCTTACACTATTCTTTAAAATTCACAGTAATCGAAGACTCTGGCGCACCCCTCAATAAATCCAGATAAATCAAATGATTAATTTTATGAAAACAATGGTTTAAAAATTATAAATTTATAACGTTTAATTCACCAAATTTTGTGAATATTTAGATGGTCTATGACAAATAGATCTCTTATATTTAAAAATTATTTCTCGTTAGTGGATCCGATGCTTAAAGCTGTTAAGCTGAAAAGTGATCGTACTGGACTTTAAAGAATCAGTTAACGAAATATTCTAGATTTCAAAACAAAATTGTGTGATTTTGTAAATTACATTATTATTGATAGATTTCTGGGACTCTATCTTATTGAAATAAATTTTATATTACAAAAGTGATTAAAAACCATAAAAATAAATAGATTATATTTATCACATAAATCCATCCATATAAAGTGTTTGGTATCATAATTGTAATTATGCGGTCCAGTCAACTTCATTCCAATTCACATAGGTTTCCGGATTGGCGCAGGAGACTGCCTTCACAGGGTACCCAGCGATGGTCCCCGAGCTTCCGCACTGCACAGCATAGTCGTAATTATACTTTCCTCCCAGTCTAGTGGTTTGCTTGAATTCTGCATTCACAATTCAAAAAGGGCAAAAAAGCCACAGAAGTGATTTTTAGGTTTCTGGTTTCTGCACTGTGGTATATTGTTCGATAATTTTCTTGAATTTTGGAATACTTTTTTAACGATGATAGAACTAGCAGTAGAAGTGTTCTGGAATTAGGGTTTGATTTGGAATTAGGGTTTATATGCTTGAATCCTGCATTCCCATTTCAAAAAGGGGAAAAAAAACAGCAGTGATTTTTAGGTTTCTGGTTTGTGGTTTCTGCACTGATTTGTTAGATACGTTTCTTGAATTTTGGAAAACATTTTCAACAACAATGATAGAACTAGCAGTATAAATTCCACGGAATTAGGGCTTGATTGGGAACTAGTGTTTAATATGTCATAAATAAAAACAAAATACATCACAAAAATTCAAATCCCATCAAATCAAATCAAATCAAATCACTAGAGATGATTTTCAAAATCCGTCGAAACCCTCGATAATACCGCCCTAGAGATTTTTACAAAACCAGGAAACTTGAGGTGAGTACCTTATCGAGAGGGATTAGCGATGAAATCGTAGAGAATCTCACATAAATGACTTTTGCGCCCTTGAGCTGGCCTTGCAGCGACGCGACCTCTCCTTTCAGTAAGCCACTGTAATAGCGAACTGCGTCGTTGTAGAAAATAGAGCGGTTATACTACGTGTCGAAATCGTTGGGGCAATGACCAAAGTAAGTGAGCCAGAAGGGCTGGCAGCCTTGAGGCCCCGCGTCCTTCACCCATTCAAAGAACACGAATGAGATGAGATGAGATGAGATGAGATCAGATGGGTTTCGTTTTCGTAACACTGAGCATGACAGGACTGGTCACGAGGATTGACAGGGAGATCGATAGTACCTTGGGACATCTCTGGCCACTGCAGGGAAAATGGTCTGCTACACTTGGCTAGGGTTTATTTCTGTGGTATTTATATATTAATTATTTAAAATCAAATGTAGTTATAGTTTAATGACCCATTTGTCCAGAAAACTTTTAAATCCAGGTTATAAGTGTCAAGTTTCAAGATTTTGGGTGTTTTATTAGTTTTTATTTTATTTTATGGTGTATCATTTTCACCATCAAAAACACTCTTAACACTCATACTCCCACATTTTTTTTAAATAAAATTGTTAAATTCCAATCATTTTTTTGTTGTCCAATCAAATTTATAGATAAACAAAACTTTTTAATATATTTCCAATTAAAAATTAATTAAATAATAAAATAAAATAAATTAAGAAATCATTAAATTAATAAAATTATTTAAATAATTAAAATTTATATTTACAGATATGTTAAATTAAAAATTAAACTAGTTAACTAAATTGAACCAATCAATTAAATCAAATTATCTTAACTTACAGTAAATTAAACTAGTTAGTTACATTTTACTTACATATTAAAATTAATTTAATTTATAATACAGCTTGAGTGGGCCTAATGGGCCTAATGGTTAAGAGCATGTGTTTCCTCCTAAGAAATCACGAGTTCAAAACTAGAGGGGGTTAGAGTATGTATGCCTTTGTAGTCTTAGCAGTCAAATCACTCCAGGGAGGTGGGTCCCTTGTCCCACAAACAAGGGGGTTTCATACACCAATTTGGTGTCTGGCTTGGCTACATAATAAGATACATATTTGTCATCCAACAATATAATAAGTTGATCCATCTATGGTATTGAAACTATTTGACTTCCTCTCATAAAGTCTTGTCCCAATATCATCTCAAAATTATCCATCGAGATAATCGTGAAATCCAAGAGTCCCTTCCAACCATCAATGTGAATTGGCACATTTGCTACCAATACTGACATTGACTTAGCCCCGTAGTTGACTACTTACATCATGGTACTGCTCACAGTTACTTTCAACCCAAGATGCTTTGCCAAACTTGCCCTCAAGAAGTTGTGTGAGACACGTGTCAACAAGTGTGAGTACTACCTTCTTACCAATCTCCAAGTTCACAAAGCACAACTTGTGCCTTAGGTTGTCATATTCCTTCCCTAAACGCTTATCCTTTTAACAAAATATTCCAATGAACATGAATATTGAAACTATTTGACTTCCTCTCACAAAGTCTTGTCCCAATATCATCTCAAAATTATCCATCGAGTTAACCGTGAAATCCAAGAGTCCCTTCCAACCATCAATGTGAATTGGCACATTTGCTACCAATCCTGACATTGACTTAGCCCCGTAGTTGACTACTTACACTGTGGTACTGCTCACGTTTACTTTCAACCCAAGATGCTTTTCCAAACTTGCCCTCAAGAAGTTGTGTGAGACACGTGTCAACAAGTGTGAGTACTACCTTCTTACCAATCTCCAGGTTCACAAAGCACAACTTGTGCCTTAGGTTGTCATATTCCTTCCCTAAACACTTATCCTTTTAGCAAAATATTGAAATGAACATGAATATCGAAACTATTTGACTTCTTCTCATAAAGTCTTGTCCCAATATCATCTCAAAATTATCCATCGAGATAACCGTGAAATCCAAGAGTCCCTTCCAACCATCAATGTGAATTGGCACATTTGCTACCAATCTTGACATTGACTTAGCCCCGGAGTTGACTACTTACACCGTTGTATTGCTCATGGTTACTTTCAACCCAAGATGCTTTGCCAAACTTGCCCTCAAGAAGTTGTGTGAGACACGTGTCAACAAGTGTGAGTACTACCTTCTTACCAATCTCCAGGTTCACAAAGCACAACTTGTGCCTTAGGTTGTCATATTCCTTCCCTAAACACTTATCCTTTTAACAAAATATTCAAATGAACATGAACTGCAAAACTTGACATACTTTTTGACTTGCACATCTCCATCTTGGCTACATTGTTAAACAACTTCACTTTCATTGAGTGTTTGCTCCAATACCATCTCCGTGTGGTGAAGAGCTTCACCTAGTCTTTGTATATGCTAGGATACTACCTCTCACGACCCTAGGGCCTCCTATGATCATAAGGTGCCTCTTGGGCACACCGCGATCCCTTGACCATGTAGCACTAGCATGTTCCATAGCTACCTAGTGTAGCATATTATTACTTCACCTACACTACTCCTCACATTGTAATTACCCGTGTTGTTCCCTATATTTATATTAATGTGCGAAATCCGTGAAACGTAGAGTAGTAAAAAAGTCATCACATCATCTTCCATTAACATAAATTACGTACATGATATGCAAGATATAGAACATCATCATAACAATGCACAATTTCAATGGAAATGGCCCTATGACCTTTTCTTTCTATTAAAATAAATAAGTGCAAGGATTCATTGAGGAAATGGCTTGATCCAACCAAAACCCCTTAGAGAATACAATGAATCCCAGCCACAAAACGATGTTGAACCTAGTGGGCCATCCTACTAACCTACCACGGGTCATCTTGGTTCTTCCCTACTCCTTGGTTGGGCCACTCGGTAGGGTTTCCTTCGTCCTCGGGCCCTACCCTACTACAGGTTTGAGCCGCTCAAACCTGACTCTCCATCCTTCACATATCCCAATGGTTCTGTTTGGATATTTTTTTCCTGGTTATCCAAATCCATTCAGTTGTTCTTCTTCAATCCAATATTTCTCTACTTATATTAGACAAGACCCTTCATATAACTTTGTCTTCGCCCCCTTGTACAAGTTGGATCGGTCATGCAACACTTGTTTCGTGTGATGACCTCAATTTTTTTTCTATCGAGCGTTAAATTTCGTTTCGCTAGGTGCTAAATTTACGTTTTATTGGGCGTCAAATTTATGTTCAACCGACTCATTCATGCCTTTGGTCAACCCATCCCATCTCGGCCAACACCCTTGACTCATCTCATTTCGAGCGCTCTTGGCATGTCTTACCCAAGTCATCTAGGCTAGCCAATGCAACTTCTATTTTTTGACACCTCTCCATAACATCACATTTTTTGCGATGTGAATGTCACATTTCCTTCGATGGGGTGTCACACTAAAGAAATCATCTCGTTAAGGCTTCCAGGGACATGCCTTGGTGTGTTGTTGGGACGAGGGTACCCCACAACACCCGGGGCCTGACAGAAGCCAACCAAAGGGAAAAGAGAAAAGATAGAAAATAAGTAGAAGTTATAGGGCACCTAAATGACTATAGAGATGGCTTTAGGAACAAGCAAAGAAAGATTAGAAAGGCAGGATCCTCAACCTCATCACTTGATGGCAATAAAGGACCAAATACTAAGTAATGGTCATTGTCTTCAAGAATTGTAGAGGCATATAGTTTTAAGATAGAAACTATGAAATTTATAATAAAAGTAGAAAGGTCAATTATCCGTTTCTAGGAGACAAAGGTAGAAGTAATGAAAGTTGTCAAAACATGTAAGCTACGTGAAAAAATAGTGAAGGATAGTCAATAGTTCAAGAAGTGCATATGGAGGCCTATGCACCATATGGAATAACTTCCTCTTACATATGGAATTTTCATTTAAAACCTTACATTAGTTGTTAATAAGTTTCTCGCATAATCAGGTAGGGTGAAAATTAAATATCATAAACGTTTATATGCCTACAATTTTCATAAGTAATGGTGCATTGCTAGGAATCACTTTCAGCGTTTAGAGGCTCAAAGTTTTGGTAGAACAACACTATTGTGGGTGATTTTAATAAAAGACTTAGTCAGAAAGGAAAAAGGGGGAGGGATTCTAGTTTGAGACTTGTTTCAAGGGAGAATGGAAGATTTGATCTTTGACTGGGATCTAGTGGATGTCAAGCCAACTAAGGGGAACTTCAATTGCTATAAGAAGATAATAGATCTTAGAATATATTACAGTAATACTAGATAAAATTCTAGTTCAAAGCAATTTTCTTATTACCATATCATCAATTTCTTCTAAAGTTCTTCCTTGGGCTACATACAAACACAACCCCATAGCTCTTTTGATGAGGAGCACACCTGACTATAGCCCCTTTCATTTTAAGTTTAATATTTTATGACCTTCGGATCGATCAATGGTAGGAATACTCTCTAAAGAATGGGGCAAGTGAGTGATTGGCTACCTTGTATTTACTTGGGAGCAAAAGTTGAGACTAGTCAAATTCACCCTTAAGGAATGGGGAAAAAATGTTTATTCTCCTCTTGAGTGTGAAAAAGAGAAATGAAAAGTGTAAATTGCTTCTATATATGAAAAAATAGAATCTAGAATGATTACAAATGAATTGATTAGAGAAGAAAATTTGGTCTCCCAAAAATTTTGACAAAGGTTTAGAATGGAGGAAATGTGGAGGCCAAAGTCTCATGGCTTATGGTTAAAATCCAGGGATATAAACACAATGTTTTTCCATAGGCAAGAAAAATCTCATACATGGAGGGTCATTTCAAAGAAATTACAAAGGAATGTGGTTGGATTCTTAGAACATTTGAAGGAATAAAATAGGTTGCATGATCTTACTATGACGATCTATATATTGAATGGGAGAGGGTATACCTTGAGGATTTATCACTTATGTTGGAAATAATTCCCTTATCCATATCTCAAAGAGAGAATTGATACTTGATCAAGGAAATACATAAGGAAGAAATTTTAAGAGCAATATGCGGCCCATCCCTTAATGAAGCAATAAGGTTGGAAGGATTTAATATTCATGTTTGTAGGGAATGTTAGAATATAATTAAATTTCATTTGAAGATAATGTTATAGTATGTTCAAAAGTCATGTAGGACAGGAAAAAACACTAATGTAGGGAACTCAGTAGATAAAAATTGGGAACTCATAAAATATTAAGCATTTACATCAAACATCCATGAATTACACTACATTACGCATATCATCTGTTTTAAATTCTATTGACTATAGGAACAACACAATCATATGACAGAAAATCATAAATACGACATGTATCGTTTACCTAGAGAGGAGATTTTATCTTTCCATTGCCACTACTTGCACTCCCTTTCTTTCGTCTTCCTCGAAGTGTGAATTTTGATGTGCTTGACTGAATGTAGTGACCCATCGGTTTACCTCTCAACCTACTCCTTGGATGCTCTCCTTCCCCGCAGACCCCTGAGCTGCAATGGGGTTTTACAATGGAGGAAACATGCTAGTTGATAGAAGTGATCACTCCTTGGCTCAAGAGTCCCCTCTCTAAATTCCTCTACCTCACCAAACCCAACTCTAGCTCATAGCCACTCATAATCTCATCCATCCAACAATAGGGTAAGCAAAAGTCTCCTCTCCCATGGTTTTCCCATTCTTTTATAGAAGGCTTCATAGGTGACACTTGGCACTTAATGCATAATTAATTATTTTTATTAATCCAAAAGTTTGATTATTCACTCACCCCTGTATAACCCTCTCACTAAGACTCTCCAAAATTATTTACTTACATTTTAATTCAAAAATAAAAATTTCCTCACCCAAACAAGACTCCTTATTTCTTCTCCTAGTTGTCTCTTGATCCCCCTTTCTACTCCTTAATTTGTGTTCATTACCGAAGTCAATTGATTAGTCTCAGATTTGGTCCCCTAACTACCTCCTAATTTAACTCATTTTTCCTCTTAGATGGATATTCTTATGTTGTCTCGTGCACATGGAGGTTCTCTAAATTTCTCTAATTTTAATAAATTAATATTTATTTTAATTTACCACCCTCTTCCCTTAATGAAATTTAATATTTTAGGATTTATCTTTTTATAAAATTAATTATGTGTCACTCTTTCTCCCTTTTTAATAATTAAAATACTTATGTACATTATCTACCTTATATTTTCCAATATGGGAAGGGTAGTGTTTCTAAGATACAATATTTTTATCTCTTCCATTTCTCCCTTTATCCCAAGTTTATTCTTGATTTAAATGTCTTAGTTCTAACCTAGTTTACCACTTTGTGTGAATTAGTTCTAACCTATCATCATCATAACATCGGTAGAAAACATGCATATCCATCAAATTTGTCAGTATCGTAACATCAATATAAAACATGCATACCCATCAAAGCTATCATCAACAAAACATCAACAGAGAACATACATATTCATCAATGTTATCATCATCATAATATCAATAGAAGACATACATATCCATCGAATTTATCATCATCCTAACATCAACTAAGAAACAAATATAACCATCACATCCACTAATAGTAGAGTCAAGTGTATGGATCCTCAACCTAAGGTCTTCAAAGAATAATGTGTGAATCTTAAGGCTAAATTAATGTTAATGTCATATCAAGGTCATTCAACTAGAGTGGGGCACCGCAACCAACTCGTACTACCTTGGAATAATCCCAAAAGAGACCAATCCCTCTTTCTTCTCCAGGTTTCATGCCATCTCGTTATGCAATACATTTTATAAAGTTTTTTCCAAGAATGTTGCTAACTGGTTAAAACAACTCCTTGAACCCAAGATCATATAAAAAAATCAAGAAGGATTCATGTTAAAAAGGCAAAGAGAGGACAATGTTATAATGGTTCAAGAAGTGATACATTATAGTCAAGAAAATAGAGATAAAGGTATGATTGTCATCAAATTATTTTTTATAAGGTTGGGCACTCATTCCACTTGACATTCTTTTTTATTTTGGCTTATGTCCTGTATCAATTTAATGTGCTTTTGTCGTATAAATAATCCTTGGATAACCCCATTGGTAAATGGAATATCTACCTATATTTTTTAAATAAAGTAGAGGTGTACATCAAGTATACACCTTATCCCTTCTACTCTACATTAAAATTATTATGTCCTTGAGTGGGAAATTGTAATCATAAAGATGCTCTAGAAATATTCCAAGGATAAAAGTGTTAAGGTGTCAAAAGAATCAACCACTCAATTTTTTATGATGCCTTATCACTAGGTGGTGATTCTTCCATCATGTCAACTAGACTTTAAAAAGTCTTGGATCTTTTTACTAATTTATAGAGGGGAATGTTAACCAAAAAAAATTCAAACATATGGTTGGAAAGTAAGTAAGACCCTATTACATACCATATTCATAATCTTAATTTCCCCCCATCAAGAATCATGGTTTTCATTCAAGTGCCTCAGAATTCCTATATTTATGTTTGTCCCATCATCACAATCTCATCAAAGTATTTTAAGAAAGTTCAAATAGTGATCGGAATTTGAATTGGGGGAAAAAACTAGTTTGTCCATATTCAGATCAAGTTGGTACCAGAGCACAATTTAGTTCATTTTAGCCCTGAGATGGTTTTCCAAGGTTAGTTAGCGAATTAGCTATTGGTTTTGTATTTGTGCAAGGAGAATTTAACTGTGTGCAAGTTTATGTGTGTAAAGAGAAGGTCAAGATTGAGGAATGAACTCTCAAATCACAAAAAAATATGTTATGGAACCAGCTCCAACAATAGAAGAAAAGAGATATCAACACCTTATAAATAAGCCACTTTGAGGGGGAAACCTCCTTTAAATTACATAAATGGACAATTCTTGGATGATACAAATGACAAAACTCCTTTCTATATATAGGAGTCCATGGGATCACAATATAATCCTAGTTGAACTAAAAATAATGTAAGGGAACAACAATAACAATAGTGGGATATTATGGGGAACAATAATAACAATAAGGGGGCTATAATAACAATAACAATAAGGGGATACACAAACATTATAGGGACCTAACATGCCCCTCTCCTTCAAACAAGTGTTGTCCTCAATGCTTGATTATTTCTTGATGCTTCTGTATAAAATTTTCATCCTCGCATGTGAAATATTCAGTGGGTAAGTTCTTCCACTTGATGAGATACTCTGGAATTGATCGATTTCATATTTTTCGAGTTCTTATTTCCATGACTGCTTCATAACTTCTTTCGTTGCGATGTTGATCTTCCTATTGTTTCATTCGATTTTGCACCAAAGTTAGGTTATCCTTTGATCGTTGGAGAACTTGTTGTTGATGCTCGATGTGATCTTCCACTTCTTTATCATCCATATTAGCTTTCATTTGATCCTTCAAACCATCCAACTTAGCCTTCATGTCTTCTATTAAACCATCTATGTCATCTTTGGTTTCTCTTTGTAAGATCAAAATTTGTTGTGCGTGGTACTGTAATTTTGACAACAAATTTTGATATATCATACTGCAATTCTTCCTCTTCATGTGTCATAGTATAGCTTTATGAGGGCTTAATGGGTGTGGAATTATTTTTGGGAGGCATTATCTAACTCAATACTGATATCTATGCTTCAATATGCCCTTGGAATCACTTCAAACTGATTTTTTCAAACAAATGTTATGCAATTTTTAAAAACAAATACACACTTTTTTCTTGATTTTTAGGAGGTCGATATTAAATTTGAACTATCTCTATGATTTTGTATCTTCAATATCTGAAATTATGTCATATAGTATCCCTCTGAATATTCTTTCTAATGCCACAATTCAGACCTTATTTCGATTCTTCAAGGCAAATTTATGCCCAATCTCCCACAATGATCTAATTATGGATTGGTTCAGTAGAGCTCACTTGTACGACATGCCACGTGTCACTATTTCCTCCTTTGGCTCTGAAATTGATATACAAGAAACTAAATTTTGTGTGATTCCAACGAATTTTTACAGAATTCCAATCCGATGCTCAGAGAGAGAGTTATGATGATTTTCCCAAGGTCACCTCTTTTAGATGAAATTCAGGAGCCTACAAAAACCCTAATGTCCACAGATTATATTGCCATCCAAGATCTAAAATTTTTACACAAATTTCCTTCGGATTTCTTGCAAATGGGTTTTTTTAGCGTCTAAAACTTCGTAGAAAACAAATTATAGCGAAAATTCCACGATGATCCGTTTGAAGCAGTAAAACCCTAGAATCCAAAGCTCTAATACCAAATGCTATGGAACCAACTCCAAAAATAGAATAAAATTGAGATAAATTCCTTATAAATAAGCCACTTCGAGGGGAAACCTCCTTTACATTACATAAATGAACAATTCTTGGATGATACAAATGACAAAACCTCCTTTCTATATATAGGAGTCCATGGGGTCACAATATAATCCTAGTCGAACTAACAATAATAATGTAAGGGCATAATAATAACAATATTGGGCTATTATTGGGCACAGTAATAAAAATAAGGGGGCTATACTAACAATAACAATAAAGGGATACACTAGTATTATAGGGACCTAACAAAAGAAGCTTTTTATACATTACAAGTGTGATGGAAACTTCATCAAACACTATTTCTAATCATGTTCCTTAGCAAGACTCTTTGATAAAGAGATGTTGCATAAGCTCTTCATCATGAGAGATATGGTGCAAGAGATGTATGAAGATAAGAGGGAGATCACTATACTTCAAGAGCAGTTGATTTCCATGAAGGAGGAGAAGCAATAGCTTCTTGAAAAGATGCATGAGATGGAGACTCAACTCCATATTGCAAATGAAACTCTAGCCAAGTATGTGCATGAAAAAGAGGTATGAAATTCAAGTTTATCTTCAATTTCCTCTAAAGATGAATGTTTTTGTGTTTTTGAAAGACACACTAGAGGAATAGGGTCAAAATTAGGAAGATGGCCACGTATAAAAGGATTTAGAGGCCAAATATTTGGGACAGCTATAATTGGCTCAGTTTCTGTTGTTTATTTCTATTCCTCCTACTTGTCATCTATGATAATTTATTCTTCTAGATTTCTCATCAAATTTTCCTCTTCATGCTTCTTCCTCTTTCCTCCTCAAGTTGCAATCTTATTTTTTCTTCTTCCTCCTACTTCTTAAGGCCTTCCTCTTGCTACTCTTTAAGAGTTTCCTCCTCTTTCCTTTTCCTCTACTCTTATTTTCTTCATTGTGCGACCTCTTGGTTTGCCTTTTCTTATTCTTCCTTCTACCTTTTCTCTTATTCATGTTTCTTTCTTCTAGCTTCTTCAATTTCTTTCTTTCTCTTTCTTCTTGAATTTCCCCCTTAGTACTTTCATCTGCTTTGAACTTATTTGTCCTCTCCTCCTCAACTTCCTATTCCTATTTCCTTTTCAACTTAGTAATATTATTAATATACACTCCCTTATAGGTCCCTTCTTTCCACTTATCCAAAACATTTTTTGTATTAGAAGGGCTTGCTTCTTCACCTGCTCCAATTTTTCTAGAATCATTATGATGGTTCTTGATATTTTACTCATCTTCCCAGTATACCAAGGCATATGGCCATGTGAATTTTGTCTTTGCACAATGTTGTGCACATATACCTCTAGGGTCATATCAGTGATAACCCATCTCACCAAATATGAGGCGATTAAGGTCCTCAATTTCTACCTCTGCCACCTTCAAATTATTTAGTTCGTATGACCCTATTTTCAATGGGAAGATGGGCCATGGTGACTTCTTTGACTTTTGGAATGACCTTGACAGTCTTATATAAAGTTGGGAACCAACTTCTTTCATGGCTACTTTATCTGTTACAAACAACGACAAGATATGTGGACTTCAATACGCTCCAAATACCTCGATTACTGTACCATGAGGTGATGTAAACCAATATGCAACATCAATTAGGATTCCCCAAATTTTTCTATCATGTAATCTACCTCGATACCAAAGATCATCCGATATAATACTAAGATGAACTACTTGGTGATATTTTTGTACATTCCTCTATAATTGGTGTCCCACAATATCCTATAGTATATGTGAACATGAGGTTGTTCTTTATTCCACATCCACTTCAAACTTGATAATTTTTTCTTAGCACATATTCTATCTAGAAAATAAAATGACATATAAAACTGATATTTCCTTCCCTGTGCCATAATTTTTGTCTTAGTGATACTTTTCTACAATTGTTGAGATATGAGATTATACCAATTAAAAATAGTTACCTTGGCGGGGCATGGGCGTACCAAGAGACCCGTCCCTCATTAAGTAATTCTACATTCTAACATCCATAAATCCTGCAACACATGGCCATTATATATTAGTACTTTCCTCAATGGCTTAGTTCTATAGATTCCATTGTATTTTGTCAAAATTTTCTCAGTTCATGCCACCATGTTTAAAGAATATCCTTCATGGATTCTCCAAATTCAACATATAATCTTATAATGACTTATTCTTTAGGCTTCGGGAGCCTATAGTAGCTATGAATATCATGAGCCTGGTATGTGGTAAGTACGTCTCCCTTTACACTTCTGAAAATCATGCTTTGGGAGTCAAAGTGTTGCAATTTGCACCCTGTGGCTTTTGCGCAAGCTAGCACCGAATAATGGAAAGCAACTCTATGGAATTTGGATCTTTTTATATTGACATACACTTCCTTGTATTCTATACCTTGTAGGATTTTTATCTTATGAAGCATGTTGTATTTGTCATGATTGATATTTGTGGTTTTGGGCTATCCATAATACCTTCAATACTACTTTGAATTTCATGTTGTGTATGTCCTTTCCTTGTAACTCGTGGCCTGTTGTTGGTAGAGGATGACAAGATAATACACTAGAGATTTGGGGTACTTCAAAGCTGAAGATCATTCATGGCAAGAAAGTACAAGATCAGTCTCCAAAAATCCCTACTCTAACTAGCTCAATTGAAATGTTGACTATGGAAAAAAATTCACTCAGATTGGGTGCAAGCGCTAAGTTTAGAGGCATGAATGGTTGGTATAAACACTAAAATCACACAATGGACTAATGTTGGGAGAGGGATTATGTGTTGGGAACATGGTTCATTGGCTAAGGGTAGAGGTTAGTTAGACTGAGTTCTAGGAGTGTGTGGTGCAATGATAAGGTTAGAGTATGTGTGGTGGTTGTGAGTGCAAGAGTTAGGGATGGGAATTGGTGTGTCTATCGACTACAGGCATGGAATTTTCTATTAAATTTGGGGTAACATGTGGTGGTCGCATCTGGTGAGCCCTGGCATTGCCCCAAGAGTGCTGCAACTCCCATGGATTGCCCTACTTTACTTTATCAATCTGGGGTTCGTACAAACTTGGAGGTGACAGTGCTATATACACAGCAAATGCATTCTTCTCATGTCATCCTCTTCTACTTTATGAAAGGGTGTTATTTATTAAACTGTGATAAGGACTAGAAATTAAATTGCTGGAAAGAAATGACAGAAAGGAAACTAAACTAAATTGCTGAAAAGAAATGACAAGAATGAAACTAATTTAATCTGCAGAAAAGGAAATGAATGAAAAGAAACTAAACTATACTGTTGAAAAGAAGTGGCAGAAAGGAAAATAATTCTAAACCACGCTTAACTTGGCCAAATGGATAAATGCACTCTATTTATCCTATTGTCTATCTACCATGCTTCTACCCATGCAACTAAGATATCCATGACTTAATCCTAATTGAAAAAGTGTTGATTTGCAGCTTGGAGGAAAGAAAAGGACTAAAGAGGCTAATGGAGGACTTAACACATGAAACACGGCTTAGGAGTGGAAAGCAGGGGGTTAAACCTTGTAAAACATTATTATAGTGTAGAAATGGCTTTGGAGTGGAATGAATTGAAAAGTGTGATGGCAGAGATGTGATAATAATATCGCAATCAACAGGAAAAAAGAAGTAAGTATTAACGAAAAGGGAAATAATTACAGTTTGTGATTGCGATGTGTGACGTGGCAGGAGGACCGGCGAAGGAGTGTAATAGCAATATCGCAATCAGCATGAAAAGAGCGGTAAGTATTAACGAAACAAGGAAAAGGTACGAATTGTGTTTGCGATGGGTGACGTGGCAGTGGGACTGGTGACGGAGCAATATCGCAATATCACAGTCGATGTTTGAAAGAGGTAAGTCTTAAAGAAACAAGGAAAAGGTGCGAAGTGCGATTGCGATGGGTAACGTGGCAGTGCGACCGGCAATGGAGCGCGAATACAATATCGTAATCAATGTTTGGAAGCGGTAAGTCTTAAAGAAAACGGGAAAACAATGTGATCTGCGATGAGGGGTGATGATAAGTCCAAAAGTAACAAAAGTGTGTTTTCTAATGTTTTTGACTGTTTTAATAAAATAGTAGCGAAGGGAAGTGGAAAGGGATATCACATTCGGGCTTTGAATGAGAGAGCGTTAACAAATATCACAAGCGATTTGCGATTTTCGATTTGCAATGGAGGGAGGTACGATGAGTGAGAGTTTCGAGGAGAAATGGGCGAAGGTCTAATTCTAATTCTTTTCAACCGTTTTGGGAATGAAAAGGGCGACATATGAAAATAATAGAAAAATGAGGGAAATGGAGGCACAATAGTGATGCTCAGGTTGTGACTACAAGGATGGAAAATGAAGCGGGGAAGCACCACGGAGCTCTAGGTTTTTAACAATAAGTTTTTCAATCAACCTGCTAACTTATGCACAAAGAAACATGCAAATGCGTAAAAATACAGTGCAAAGGAAGACTGAGAAATGGTAATGAAACACTACTTTTAATCTCAGAAATAGTGAACAGAAATTAGTTTTTGGGCCTGTGGGAAGGTTTTCCCTCCTCGAGATCTAATGACAGAGATGAGAAGGGGGGTCTTGATCCACAACTTTTCTTGGTTTTTCTCCTATATTCTATCACTCACAAGAAAATGAAAAACTACAGCAACACACTGAAAGAAAAAACTAACCAGTAGTGAAACTATCAGAAGCAAAGCTAATTGAATGATAGAAAGAAAACTAGCTTAATGACAGAAAGGAAAAGATAGTAACAATAGAGAGGTTGAGGCACATGGATTGGGCCCTAACACACGAGCCTAACTCTCTGAAACTTAAATCAGTTGAATGAAATTAGTCTACTCATTTCATAAAAGAATAACCTCATACATCTCTGAAAGTTTGATCACTGAGTAAAATACTAAAAAGCTCAATAGCTTGCAACAAAGTTTCAACTAAAATCAACTAACTCTTCCTAGCTCTAGCTCTGCTCTATTTATTCTACATGGTAGCTACCAACAGCTCCCCAGAAAATAGTGATTGAGTCCACTTGACTCCAATTAAACCAATATTGAGTGCTTGGTTGCCTCTGGAATTCGAATTGCTGGAGATAATCCTTGGGGATCCTTTGGCTGCCTTTGGAATTCGAATTGTTGGAGAGAATCTTTGGGATCCTTTGGCTGCCTTTGAGAGTTAAGGAGGGTGGAAAATCCTCCAATAATTTCTCTTTGTTGTCTCCTCCAAGTCTTTATGATAAAATCCTTATAAAAATTCTTAATAAAACATGATTTTTTTCACTCAACCTCATATTAGGCACTCAGAGTATGTTAGCCTTAATCACCACCTATAATAGCATCATAAAACCAAATAATAATAAAAATTCAAGAATAAGAGATATAACAAGGCAAAAAGGTGATCATTAACCCCTCCAAATATGTCTAATGATGGAGCTCATCATCACCCCCCTACTGAATGGTTTCTCATCCTCCTCCTGCATTTCCTTCAAGGATTTGATAGCACCCCTGATTTCCTAAGGAAGAAGTGTGGGAGTTTCCCCAAGGGGGTAAAAACCATTATTCTTTTCTGCATTCTCCCATTATCTATCTTGTGCATCTATGTCATTTTCATCATTGATCCCCAACAACAAAGGTGGGCTGAGATTTAGTCCCAACCATTAGATCTTTTTGGCCTGCATGGCCCTCTTGTATAATTGTGCCCTTTCCAATGCACCCCTCAATATTTATGGAGTATGGTATTCCTTGTTCTTGAGGTTGTGAGGGAGGTTGTTCCATCTCCTCTGGCTGGCCATAATGCACTCATCTTCTATCTGCCTAGAAACATCATCAAAGTGGCCTATCACCTGGGTTTGAGTCTGAAGGTAGCTTTCAACCAGTGCAGGGTCCCTTTCAATCTCTCGACAGTTGAGGATGACTCCACTTGGGTTGAAAAATTCTGGTCTAATAAATAAGGGTTCTCTGTTTCTTCTTCCCATGACCCTCCATATCTCTTTTTTTCTAGTGTCCTCATTCATCATCCAACATACTAGATCCATCAACTGCATATCCCCCATTGTAGGATTGGGGTCCCAAATATCCGGATTTGTCAGGAAAGCGTTATGCACATAAAACTCTGCCATCTTTACCTAATCGGCCATGTTAGCTTGCTTGTAGAAATTCATGAATTTCCTACAATATTGGAAATATAGTGATCCATGGGAGGCTAGTGTTTTGATCTAAAATAGAAGCCATTTCTCCTTGAGGTACACATCATATGAGTCAGAAGGGAATATATGTTGAAAGGCTTCTATGCACAATTCTACCATGGTGGCTACTTGCTGCCCCTTTTTCTGCAATTTCTCCTTCAGTGCTACATTTTTTTCCTGTGCCTTCTACAACTACTCCTTCAGAACTATTTCTTCAATTCTTTCCTCATTTGCAGACTTTGAACTGATGAGGTAATCTTCTTTGGAAATCTTTCAGGTCTTTCTTGAATAACCGTGTCTTGAAATTCTATTACATCTAAGCTAGATTCTAGCAAAGGAAAAGCAGTGCCTGAAACATCCAATGATGACCTTAAAATGTGTGAAACCCTAATGACCTAGTGGGAGGGTCCTTTGGCTTGATTTTGACTAAAATTTTGACCTGGAGATCTTCAAGTGAAAACAGAGTATGGTCAAAAGTGCTGCATTGAAGATCTAAAATCCAATATACTTGATTTATCTAAAGAGCCTACAGAGATAGTTTTGAGACCATCAATGCTTAAGGAACCTGGGGAACATGGTAATGAGTTAGCTATAGGAAGCCCTAGATGAAGGATGAAGTCTATTGAAAGGGGAACAATGAGGCAATGAGGTTATAGGCATGAAAGGAGGTTGAAAATGATAGGTAAAAGCACATAAGGAGTTTTTAGGAGCAATAGGGTGACTTTGGGATGGCAAACTTGATAAATAGTGAAAAAGTTTCTTTAAGAATAATGAAGGCAGTGAGATTTCTGAAACTCACAATATTCAAGGAATGTTGTTTTCAGAAATCTAGAACCAGTATATAGTCATCTAAAGACAGTGAAAAATACCAATGACTAATAGAGAAGACTAAGCCGACTAATTTGTGATTTTCTTAAAAAAGGGCTTGAAGGAGTTGTTACTGGATGAAGTTGTGTTATATTTTCTCTTTAGGTCAGATACTTCATTTATCAGTTGCTTCAATGATTTTTCCAATTTCTCCATATCAAAAGAATCATTTTCCTTTACTTTTCCAAAAGAGGTTTGGGGCTTCTTACTAGTATCCTTTGAGTGTTCCTAATCTATAATAACTCTAATGGATCTCGAGTCCTTTTCGACAAATATTTCCTCGAAAAAAATTTCAGCCATTGTATCTTTTGCAACTCTTTTCACAAACATGGGAATGTTTGTTGGAAAGTATTATGCAACCGGCTCACAAAATAAAAGAAAACATAGTTCAATGACTTAAAAATCATCCTCTTCGAGGGGGAAACCTTCTTTACATTACATAAATGAAAAATTCTTGGATGATTCAAGTGACAAGAACTCCTTTCTATATATAGGAGTCTAAGGGGTCACAATATAATCAAATCCGACATAAAATAATAATGTAAGGGCACAATAATAACAATAGTGGGCTTCTATGGGGCACAATAATAACAATAAGTGGGATATACTAACAATAACGATAAGGGTATACACTATTATTATAGGGACCTAACATGCCCCTTTCCTTCAAAAAAGTGTTGTCCTCAACGCTTGAGTAGTTCTGGGTGCTTCTGTATAAAATTCTCATCCTCCCATGTTGAATATTCAGTGGGTAAGTTCTTCCACTTGATGAAATACTCTAAGATTGATCGATTTCATAGTTGTCGAGTTCTTGTTTCCTTGACTACTTCAGGTTCCAATATGATTTTTCCTTCCTCATAGTGTTCTGGAAATATTGTTTGAACTGGGAGCTTGTCACCTATAACCTTATTTAAGCATGAAACATGGAAAACGGGGTACACTCGAGAAGATGCAGGAAGCTCCAATTTGTATGCCATAGTACCAATATTTTGCAACACCTTGTAAGGGCCATAATACTTTGGTGATAATTTATTATCCTTCTTAGCTTAATTAAGGGACATTTGTTTGTATGGTTATAGCTGTAAAAATACCCAGTCGCCTACATCAAAACTTCTTTCGCTGTGATGTTGATCTACCTATTGTTTCATTCGATTCTGCGAAAAAGTGAGGTTATCCTTTAAGAGTTCGAGAACTTGTTGTTGATGCTCGATGTGATCTTCCACTTCTTTAACCATAGAATTTTCTCTTAAATATGATGTGATGGACAGTGGTTGATATCCATAAAGTACCATAAATGGGGTCATTTTTGTTGTAGCATGGAAGGAAGTGTTATACCACCATTCAACCAGAGGTAACCACCTGACCCATTTTGCATTTTTATAAAATACAAAGCATCTAAGTTATCCTTCGAAAAATTTGTTCACTATCTTAGTTTTCCCATCAGACTGAGGATGATAAGATGATCTATGAGTTAATTGAGTACCCAGAAAAGAAAATAATTTCTTCCACAAATTTCCAGTGAAAATGGGATCTCTGTCGCTTACAATAATCATTGGGTTTCCATGTAGATTTTGAATATTTTACATAAATGCAATAGCAACTATACTAGATTCCATAAATGCAGTAGCAACTATACTCACTATCTAAGTTTCAATATGCATCTGGAATCACTTCAAACTGATTTTTCAAACAAAAGTTGTGAAATTTGAAAAACATTACACACATTTTTCTTGATTTTAGGAGCTCTATCTTGAAATTGTTGTATCTATGTGATTTCGGATCTCCAAGATTTGAAATTAGGTCCCGTGGTATCCCTATGAGTCTTATTTCTAATGGCACAAGTTAGACCAAATTTGGATTCTTCAAGATAAATTTATGCCAAATATCCCACGATGACCTGATTATGGACTAGTTCAGTACAACAAAGTTGGAATCCACATGTCATTGTTTACACATTCGGCTCTGAAATTGATGCAAGAAACTTTATATTCCATGCACTTTCGGTCACTATTTACAGAATTCAAATCCGATTCCTAAAACGAAAGTTATGACTATTTGTCCTCTGTCACTTGTCTGAGATGAAATTTTGGAGCCTGCAAAAACCCTAACTTCCTCAAATCATATCTTCGAAAATATAGTGAACCAAGATCTGAAATTCTAACACAAGGCTCACCAGTGTTTTGAGTCCACGTGGTTTCAATTTTAGCTTCTGTAGCTTCGTAGAAAAAAAATTTATAGTGAAAATTCCAATATGCCCTATTTGAAGAAGAAAAACCCTAAAATCCAAAGCTCTAATACCAAATGTCATGCAACCAGCTCATAAAATAGAAACAAATATAGATCAACGGCTTAAAAAATATTCTCTTTGAGGGGGAAACCTCCTTTACATTACATAAATGAACAATTATTGGATGATTCAAATGACAAAACCTCATTTATGTATATAAGAGTCTAAGGGGTCACAATATAATCAGAGGCGACATAACAATAATAATGTGAGGGCACAAAAAGAACAATAATGGGCTTCTATTTGGCACAATAATAACAATATGGGGACTACATAGGCACAACAATTACAATAAGGTGGCTATATTAAGAATAACAATAAGGGAATACACTAGTATTATAGGGACCTAACAACAAGGCATAAGTGTAATATTCCTTTGTGATGGAGTCATGTCACTACACTTCCATATGGAATTTATTCAAGAAACAAGTGAACCTTTTATTAAAGTCTTTAACCATCTCCTTGTTCCCCATATTGAGATTACTGAGTTCTTTCAATAACATGGCAGGGGTCTTGTCATCAACAATTTTTTCTAAGATAATCTTTTTGAACTCACGACAATTATGGATTGAATCGGTCGAAAGGTTATGATACCACATCAATGCCCCGCCTTCAAGAGTGTATGGGAACAATATATAGGCTACGTCATAAAAATGAACTTCCAACATTCTTAAATGCAAGTAAAATTTGTCGATAAGGTCCTCAGCCTTAGTTTTTTATTGGGGTCATACTTCATTAAGAATTTATCTGGGTGTTAACGTAAGCATTGAAGAGCACCTGGAAGAGCATGAGTACCTTAAGGCATCCAATCCAATTGATCATAAACCAAATTTTCATTATGTCCTTCTTGTCACTATTTGATTTTGAAGGTTCCTATGATTCACCGTTAATGTTCTCATTATCGTTCAACTCTTTGTTCTCCAAAATATGAATGTCCTCCTTGTCTCCCTCCAGATTTTCAATTTCAGTTGGTATCACATTCCCTTAGTTGAATTCTTTTTCAAATGAATCAATTAGGTTTCCTAAGGAATCAATCACCAATTCTTGGAATGTAGAGACTAATACATCATGACAATTTGTTTCTCTAGTTGACCATTTGTGAGGGAGAGGTTATGTGACATGAAGTAACCTGATGGCCTTCGCGAAATCATTAGTGATAGGATGTAAATATTGAATTTGGTCATATGTCACTTTGTAAGCATGTTCTTGACTATCAAGGGGTGATTCTCTTTTCTTAGATACGTGTGAGAGAGGTGAACCCATAGAATTTCTTCCTTGGTGTGAGGACTTGTGATGTGAATGTGATGAATGACTGACCATACACTGGTGACCCTCCTTCTAGTGCGAAAAATGTGTTAATGATACTGGAAATTCTACCAACACTATATGATCTCCCTGGTATAAAGTCCCAATTACAATCTACACCATTTGGAGTAGGAGTTCCATCAGGGATAATGGCCTGACTACCATTTGGTTAGGTTTATGATTTTCCTTGGTGAAAATCAGTCACATATGAGAGAAATCACAATTACTTTTGTGACCTCCAAGTATGTTAGCTTTGTGAAATGTACAAATATAATATACATTAGCTACTTCCACAAAAAAATTAAATAAGATGAGCCTTTATAAGAACAATATTAGTACTATCTGAATAAAGACACATGTGAAAAAAATTTGTTACTTAATTGAAAAATATTTTTCAATCAAGCATGATCATGAAAGTAAAAGGACATGCATTTTCATTAAGATTTGTACTAAAGATAATGAAATAGTTCATTTATTTAATACATACAAACATAAAAATGTATCATACCATTACAAGAATATCTTACAATAAGTTTGACAAATGTGGGTAAAGGTTGTCTGACTCTATGAGATTCTTATGTTTATGCAGAAGTATCAAGATGCACCATTACATAGACATATCACTTGTTCCAATAGTGGGACAAAGAAGCCACAACTTGCTTTTCAAATAACTCTCTCTCTCTCTCTCTCTCTCTCTCTCTCTCTCTCGCTCGCTCTCTCTCTTTCTCTCTCTCTCTCTCTCCAATGCTAACAAGAGAAACAAAGGCTAAAATTCCCTTTTCTTGAGCCATGAGGGTCTATATATAAAAAATAAGGTGACCTTTCACCTCCATGTGAATCTTGAGCTCCCTTCTGACTTTTTAGCTTCCAAGTGACCTTTAGACTTCTTGGTGGCTTTTGCACTTCTACATAACTTTTCATTTTCCCTTTATTTTATAATTACAAAATTTAGCCCCTTTTACAAATTTGTGCTTAATATTCACAAAATACAAAAAAAAAAAAAACACATCCATTCTATAGTTTGAGGACATTGTAATTCAACCACTATGACATGGAGTTCCCTTGTGATGTATGGGTACCAATATTAGTCACCTAGTCACTAATTTCATCATTTTCTACTAGTGATTTATAATTTGTTTCTATTATTTTGACCTTTGGTGGTAACTTTGCCTCATGCCTTATCCTACCCTCCAAAGCATGAATTGTTCATTTATGTAATGTAAAGGAGGTTGGCTCCTTGAAGAGGATAATTTTTAAGTCGTTGATCTATATTTTCTTCTATTTTTGGAGCTGGTTTCATAACAACTTCCATGAACATGACACTGGGAAACTAGCCAAGATTTCTCTTATAAAGTGTCATTGTATGTACTTATGTAAAAAAATATGTGTTTCCAAATAAAATCTATATGGTTTCTATTGTACACGATCTCCTCTGTGATTCTTGCTTTCAAGTTAACCTAGTATTTCTTAAGATTTAATTTAGAGAAAATTGGTGGCCAATTCTCATCAACTACATCAAAGCTCCATCTGAAATTTAAGTTTGCAACAAAGCATAGAACTAGGTAGATAGGAAATTTTGAAATAAGGAAAGGTATGCTCTGAATAATTTTTAGTTGCAACAATCTTATTGATAGGTGACAAGGTTTGAAAATTTATCCCTTGTATCTTAAAATTGATATGCTTTCTTCCTTTATTGAAAATGGTAAAGCAGGAACAAAATTGTTACTAACATAGCTTCTTGAACAGTGGTGTATTCTAAACTATGAATAGGTTTTCATGGGCATGTGACATGAAAAAATTAGGAATGAATTTATCATTCTGTTAATATAGGTAGGCACCATATGTAAGTTTTACTTTTTCTAATAAGTCAAATGTTGGGAAGTTACGCAGAGATGCAACATTAAAATTTTGCAAGAAAACAATTCAAAATTTGAGAATCCTTACACTAGCCATAACATTTACTGTCTCATAAATTCAATATTAACTAAATTTAATATTTAAGGATAGGAAAAGTTGAAGTTGAGTCTATTTGTAGTGTTTAATGAACCAAAATTAGTTTTATAATCATAGTAGTGTATGGTTTTATGATGTTCTTAATGAGGTATTGCATCATTCAAGGCAGTTGTTAAAATGAGACATAGAGGCCATATTGTCACTGATTAGATTTTTTGATGTAAATAGTGTAATAATGGTTAGGTATGTTTCCAATTCAACACTGATCGGATCAGTTGAGATGCTCAAAGTGTAAATGCTTTTGAATTTAAATATTTCATGGAGGGTATGATAATTACTTCATTAATTTGTGCTTTTTGTAAATTTTCTACCAGCAATATGTACTTCGCTCGCGATCTCTTTCTCATGGTATTGTACAATTGGATTTTTTGCTGATGCATTTTTTCATTGGATTGGGCCTCTTTCTCATTATTATTTTAGTTCTTAACATTAGAATTTTTTTGCAAAAATCCAATAGTTGAGGACAATTTTCTTTACATCAGGTTACTCCATTTATTATGTTAATCTTTCCATGGTTATTTGACTCTAAAAGGAGTCAAAAAAAATTCCATACATTTGTATTCTCTTCTCTGTAAAATACTAATTCATTTTTGCCATTTATATCACAGGCAACATAAATAAGATTGCAACAACGACTCTTGAGGCACTCAACTTTTCTTCAAATGCATTATCTCTTCATGTTTCTCAACCTTTTGTTGGATATTGTCAAGATAACCATATTTAGTGATCTCAACATTATCCAACAAAAAGGTTGAGCAACATGAAGAGATAGTGCTTTTGAAGAAAGGTTGAGCCTCAAGAGTTGTTGTTGCAATCTTGTTTACATTTTCTGTGATATAAATGAAAAAAATGAATTAGTATTTTACAAAGAAGAGAATCCATATTTCTGGACACTTGTTTGACTCCTTTTAGAGTAAAATAACCATGGAAATATTAACATAAGAAATGGAGTAACCTGATGTAAACAAAATTGTCCTCAACGGTTTTTTAGCATTGTTATTTTTTGCATAGTATTGTACAATTGGATTTTGTCCTTATGCATTTTTTCATTGGATTGGGCCTCTTTCTCATTGTTATTTTTGTCCTCGGACATTGAATTTTTTTCAATATGTTGGAGAACTTTGTGGGAGTGAAATTTCTAGTTTTTCCACATTTGAAGATAGTTATTTTCACCAAAATATTTGTTTTAAGAAAGCACAAAAAGACAACGTTGGAAATCTATATTTATGTGGAAAATTATTGCATGATCATATTACTAAAAAATTTCACTGAATTTTGGAAATGAAACAAATTAATTGTATGAAAATTTTGAAGGTAAAATTTACACAAGGGATAATTAAAGGCTAGAATTCAAGCTTAATATTGGAGAAGAAACATGGGGGATAGATATCACACTTACAATCATGGGGAATAAGTTAAAGGTTTGAATATCAATGAGGGAAATGAGGAGGTAGAATCTAATGAGTACAAATAAAGTATTGAATCATTATAATCGGTAGAAATGACGAGGAGCTTGAAGTTGGAGGTGTGAGCTATAACATTGATAACACAAGAATGTTAAGGACTCAAGAAAAGAAAAATCAATTGAACA
The DNA here is from genome assembly GCA_034641835.2 of Pinus albicaulis. Classification (NCBI taxonomy): domain Eukaryota; kingdom Viridiplantae; phylum Streptophyta; class Pinopsida; order Pinales; family Pinaceae; genus Pinus; species Pinus albicaulis. Next base: position 714,206,564 of record CM076575.1, on the reverse strand, counting down.
CATAACTAATATAAATATTAAATCAATTTTAGAGGAAAATGAAAATTGATTCACTACTATAAATTTTAAATCAATTAGAGGTAAATGAAGAATGGATCAGGTTTGTGTAAAGAGGGGGAACACAAAGCATATTCAAATAGGGGGTCTCAAGGAAACCTCTATGCACATAAGAAGTATTATTAGAGTTCTAAACATCACCACTCACCATATTATTCAATGAAAATGTCTCACATTTTAAGAATCAAATAGTACCCTGAAAGTACATTTTTGAGCATTACATAGGTAAAGATACATAAGTTCTTTAGTAGGTCGCTTGCATTCTATAGAGACAAGATTTGATGTGATGGACTAAAAATCTTGATATGACAATCAAGAAGCAAAACTACTTGTGTTATTAGAACTTGGGTGGAGTAGACTTCTAAAATAACCAATAAGATCAAAAAAAGAAGGGAATTAAACTTATTTTCATTAAAAATAATCCTAAGACATTGTCAAAGTCAACCAATCTAGAATGGATTCAAGATGGAATAATATTTGGGGAAAATGGGAAACGCTTTCAGTAAAATGTTAGTGTTGTGAAGGGGATCATTTGTATAGAGAGTATCCTCATAATGAAGACAAAATCAGGAATGTGCACAATATTCAAGAAGCAATCAGAATGGAATATCTAGTGAGATGTAGCTAAGCAACTTTCCCTCAAGGCTAAACATTGCCTAAATTAGAAATCACCCAAGTTTCCAAGTGGTCTCTTCAATTAAATCAAAGTTGGTTTATTTCCTAGAACATTAGATCATGATTTTGTTGCATCATATCAAGCTACAACCATGTGTTTTTGGCAAACATATTTTTGAATAATGCCATAAATTCAATGCCAAGTAGATGTTCATCAATTAATTATATTGTGAATGAGGAGAGGAATGGAGTGAAGTGTTGTGAACGTACATTAAAAATTAGAATTCATTTATTAACTTAACACAATATATTTTTTTAGTTGTTGGCCATTAAAATATGGGGTTCTTGCATTTCTTGAATAATCGTCGGTCTTGGCAATACAAGCAGTGAACCAAGCCAACTAGTCTTGACCAAATAGAGCCACTCATTCATCCTTGTCGGAAAAGAAGCCTTGAGATTAACTTAATAGAGAACACATTTTTTTAATTAATTCCACGAAAGTGTGCATGTTTATGAGATGGATAGGCCATAGTCACATCATCTACATATCAACATTAGAGCAAGATTTCACATTGAAGAAGGAATAACCCATGATAGAGGATTGAAGAAGGGAGGGTAATAATTAAAGGTTGAGTGTAACCTCCTGTAGGGTATTCTCTATGTGAATGTCATCTGTCATTATAATTTGCTAGAGTTTACATTTGTATATGTTGTTGGAGTGTGACTGCACATTCTGTATGTGCTAGATATTTTGCATTAGTTTATAAGTGAACTAGGAAAATCACAACGTAAAATACAATACTTAATCAAGCACGCATGCCTATAAATATGACACAATTATTTGACTTGGAAACTTGCACCCCATTAAAGCTTGTTTTTGGTAAATAAAAGAAATGATTTATCTTATTGAGAATTTACAAATAATCACATCACATCATTGTAGAGACTAGAAAATATTCATCTATTTTAGTGTTCCTATACCATAGTCTGTATATACAACATTTTCCAAAAAAAATAGCAAATTTCTCTTCTATTGCTTATAATTTGTAAATACTACCAAAAAAAAAAATTGTTACTTATAAATAAGGGTGGTTGTTTATGTCCATTAGAATTCACCATGAATGCACGAGTATAGCAATATTATTAGATATGCATTGCAATAACACACAAGGAGGTTGCTCTCTTTATTCCTCTCCAAAGACCCAAATAGGTTGTCATAATTTCCCTTGCTTAAGAGATAGTGAGTGAATGATTAATTGAGTGATGGGGATATAACCCAACGCTTTATATGGATTTGATATTTGGGGCCCTAACCTTGGTTGTAGATAGTGGTCTTGCATCTAGAGGGTCTAGACTTGTGATTGAACACCTTATTTGGTGCCACTTTGGTCCAAACATATTCATAAATATTCATTAAATGATTTTTCACCATCATATAGATCAATTTAAATTTCATTTTATATACATGCACATAATCAATCTTCCTAAAACATGGTTGATCTTTGTATGCCTTAGACCATTAAATGCCACAAATCATATTGAGATGTGCTTCAGTGTGGATTGAGTAATCACATTGTGGAAATACTGATATGCATCTCCTATGTATATCAAAAGAAGAAAGGTGCATTGTAGAATGCATGTTGGGTAATAAGAGAGGCATCATGTCATTATGTTAGGGATATAAATATAAAGGGGTATAAAAAATGTTATTGAAAAAATGGATCCCTACAATATCTAGTGAAAGTAAGGGTTTTTTTTTAATTTGGAAAATGTATTGGGTTAGTATTGGTAGCGGGTTAAATAAAGTCATTTTTATAGGTATTTTCCAATATGTAGTCAAATTAAGGGTATTGTTTAGTATGCCACGAACGCACGTGCTATGTCATAGGTTAAATGAGTGAAGCCCCCGTAGTACAATCCCACTGAAATATTTTAGTAATGTTCATGCATCTCGTTTCATGTATGATAGATTAATTGGAGTTTGGGTCATGTTCCCCAACCATGGCCAGGTAACAGTTTATTTTGTTAAGCATTTGTATGCATAGTTTGTGTTACATATGAGGACAACTTACACTGATACCAGATCTCATTTTTATGGTATCGGCATGGGACGTACCTATGCGTGTGAGGGGGCTTATAGGAACCCTTGGAAAGTACCACCACCTCTGAGTTTCTTTCCACTACCATCTCAGAGCGTGATATTACCTAGAGAGATAGAGGAGTTGTCGTAGCTCGGTGGTGAGACAGGGCAAACTATTGCAGACAACATGCATGCATCATTGGCTAGTGCATATGTTGCATTTCATAGAGAGATTAGGAGACCACCACTACTGCCTCGTGACCCACCAGTGCCCTTATATGATGATGCATTTTTCACAGGTTTACCTTTTGATCATATTTTGACACACATGTATGTATTGTGATGCCATTCGTGAGACTTGGAGGGTGCATGGCCTACATAGCGAAATCGGTACATATATATATATATATATATATATATATATATATATATATATATATATATATATATATATATATATATATATATATATATATATATATATATATATATATATATATATATATATATATATATATGAAACTTTTGACTCTTATTGTCAAATTATGTATAATTATTTATATTAAAAATTCTAGTTCATATTAGATTGCATAATTTACATTAATAATTTCATGATAACATGTAGACATGTAGAGCTTATGAGGTCATCCGAGAGGGCAGTTGATTAGTCAGGGCATCCTCGACCAGAGGACTTTCCATGGATTCTCCTCCACCTCCAACTCCACATTATATGTTCACTAATGTGGAGGAGAGTCGGTATGTAAAACCACATGGACCAACATTTGAGGTAAACATATTTATTCCTAAGATTTCAACATTTTTTTTTTAAGTTACATAAATATGTCAATTAATTAATAGACTAATTATAATTTGTCCTTTCCATTGTGTACAAAGGCCCATGTGCAGAGTGACGTTGATGGCACTTTTATGTCGAGACATGAGTGGGATGTTGGGTTTATAGTCATTGATGATGCAGGTCCATCGATGCAAGCCCCAATCATCAAGCCACGGGTAGGGGAGCACCAAACCCAGATTCATGATCAGACCCCCATCCTATTGGACTTGCATTTGGACTCGAATGAGGTTAGTAGATTTGTGTATATATGTTTACAATTAAAAATGTGGTTCAATATAATTTATTTCCATATCGTTTATTTTGTACAAATAATTATCTAATTAGTTCTAATTTGAATGTGTTATATTGCAATACCATCTTATGGACACTTACCTTGCGCAATGAAATTCACATAAGAGTTTTGGTGGTACTTAGAGTGTCATCATTTACATATTTTCAAGCTCATTTCATAGGGCATATTCACATGTGTGATAAAAATTTTCTATATTTTCATACATGGATAGTTTATGGATGTACATCATGGACATTATTTTAGTTTATGGATTTTCATGTGATATTTGTAATTTGTATATATTTTCATATGGATAGTTTATTGATACGTGTATTCACTATTTCAATTTATGGATTTGTAGTAAAATTGTTTATGGATGCTTATTAATTTTTTAAGTTTAAATGGACCAGTCAAAAATATTTAGCTAATTTAATCATTTTTCTATATTTTATAACTTTTATTAGTAAAACATATGTTCAATTTTGATTTCAGGTTTCAAATATTAAGAAAATAAGTACAATCTTAAAAGTTGTGATGCAAGTCACTTCAGTACTTAAAATGAACTAAAATATATTATGTATGAAATTAATATTGAACATGGAAATAATTCCAATCATGCTTCATACTGGCTTGTAGAAAGTGTCTTTTAGTGCAATCAACATGTATGTTAGTACAATTCAATTTTAAAAATAAACTATTTGACTTATAAAGTCATTCGTATTATAATAATAATAATAATATGAAATTTTTTGTGACACACCCATATACCACAATGCATGGACAACTTTTTTAAGTAGTTCAATCAATTTATTATCTCAAGGTTCAATTAAAAAAGGTAAAATATGATTGAAATTAGTTTTATTCATTTTTAATATGAAAAGATTTAATGTGAACAACAAATAGGTTTTATTCAGCATTATTTATTTTGAGATTTTCTACAAGAGATTAGTCATAACATGATATAATTCAATGGCATTGAAATTTAATATATAGGTCAAACAACAATATATGGCAACATTTGTATAATTTTATTTAATGTTATCAACTTTCCTAAATTTACAAGTAGTTATCCAAGTATTTCAATCAATTATTTATGATGGAAATTTAAGTTTTATTCAATTTTTGAAAACTGAAATATGATTGAAATAAGTTATATATTCAATTCTAAAAGATGTGGAGATGTAAAAGTTACAAATACAAGTTTTATTCTATTTTATTTTGTTTGAGGCTATCTACAAAAGCTTAGTCATAACGCACGTTGTCAATAATTTTTTTGTGCTTACACTAAAATCAATACACAATGTTAAACTAATTACTTTGAAATTAATGTGCACCATATATCTAGTTACGTAATCTATCAGAAATCAACATCTTCGTTGAAATCAAAGTATTTAATGCAAGAAATCAAATAGGATGAGAAATCAACATCTACACTCAAATAAATGCATCTAATGAAAACAATCAAATGGGATTAGAAATCAACATCTACACTCAAATCAATGCATCTAATGATGTAAGCAATCAAATAGGATTATAAATCAACATCTACATTGAAATTAATGCATCTACCGCTCGCAATCAAATAGGATTAGGAATCAACATCTACCCCGAAATTTATGCATCTAATGCAAGCTCAATCAAACAAGATTACAAATTAACATTGTTGATGAAATGAATGCATCTAATGCAAGCAATGAAATAGAATTAGAAATCAACATCTACACATAAATCAATGCATCTACTTTGCAATAAATCAAATACGATTAGAAATCAACATATGTGCATTGAAATCAATGCATCTAGTAAAAGAAATTTTATTCCCTTTCTTCCCCCCCTCAATCTATATCAATCTCTCCCTCCATCTCTCCTTCTTTGTCTCTCTATCTCACCCCCCTAGAAACACGCACACACACACACACACACTCTTCATATCTATCTAGATCTCTCCCTCACCCCCTTATCTCTCGCTTCTTCCCTCTCTCCCCCCTTCCATCTATATCTCTATCTCCCTATGTCTCTCCTTCTTCATCTATCTATATCACCCCATAAACATACACATTGTTTCTCCATATCTATATATATCTCCCTCCTTCTCCTTCTCTCTCACTCTTCCCCTTCTCTCCCTATGTCTCCCCTTCTATATATCTTCCCTCCTACTCCCCTCTCCTCCCTCTCTCTCCATCTCCCTTGTCACTCTCTCTCTCTCTATCCATCCCCCTTTCCACTCCCTCTCTTTCTCTTTATATATGTCTTTCTTCTTATATCCCTCTCTCTCCCACTCCAAGTCCATCTCTCTTTCCCCCTCCCTCTCAAGTCCTCTCTCTCCCACCGTTCTTTGTCTCCCCCCCACGTCACTCACTCAGTCTCTCTCTCTCTATCGAGCCTCGGCCTGCAACTCTGTTGACTATCTCCATCGCTCTCTCATACCTCATTTTTCTTTCTACCTCACCCCAAAACATACCCTCTCTCTCTCTCTCTCTCTCTCTCTCTCTCTCTTGAACTTCTTCCTTCCCTATCTTTTCCTCCAACTCCATCTCTCGAGCTCCCTCTCTTTCACAGAGACTCTCTCCTACTCTCCCTCTCTCCCTATGTCTCTCTCTTACCCTTCTCTCCCACTCTCTCTCACACTATATTTCAAAAAAAAATCAATACTTTGACCATTAAAATATGTTTAATTAATTTTATTTTTTATTTTGATGTCGTACAACAATTTTTTATATATATAATATATATTTAAAGTGCAAGATTTCAAATGTGTGTTGTACATTCACCCAGAGGGAAAATGATAATTTTTCATGGAAATATTATCTAAAATTTTCTAAAATATTAATGTTCCAGCTACCTCCATAAAGATACATAGAGCGCTTCATGTCTTCCAATTGAAAATGTTTAGGTTTTAATTCTTTAAAGGTAGCTTTAGGTTATGATTACTTCAGGATTTTAAAAATATTATATATTTTATTATGTTGGATTTATAAAATTAAATAAAATTAACATATATTGAATCAGCTTGTATGACTCTCTTTTTTTAATGGTCAAATAGTTTTTTAATGCCTATGGCGTATATCAACCATGTTTATTAATGTGGTTGTGCTAGTATGTATTATAATATAATAAGTTTTATATTATATTAAAGTTAATAATATTATATTAATCCAAAATTAATAAATTTGATATTAACATTAAAATATATTAATATTAAATTTGTTATATTAATATCATTTCATCATTTAATTTAATAATAACAATAATAATGTCAAGTCTCACTAGCACAACCGGTTGAGGATGGGCCTCTTTAGAAGGGCGACCCAAGATCAAACCTCACAGAGGCTATTGTGCTTCTACAAAAATTTTGAATCCTCTATCCAATGGCATAGCACCTCTTCTACAAAATTTCCTGCAACTCCATTTCATTTTGTACCCTATGGCATATGAGTTTGACATTTTCGAATTCATATGATATTTTTATCTAATTTATTTTAAACATAATACTTGAAAAAAAATTAACTATTTTAAAGAGGTTGAATAAAAAATCAATATCATAAAATATACACAACTAAAAAATTTCAAAATATATCACTATATTTCTTTACAAGTCCTCTATTGATAAGCGTACTTTTGGTTTTTAAATTTATTTAAATAGTTGAAAAAATACTTAAGTGAACACCTGTTTGCAAAATGCAATTGAAATATTACTTAGCTAACTTGGAAAAATAAAAAATATATATATATTTTTATTAAAAAAATAAAATTTTAATATGAAAAACTTAAATCTTTTCTTATAAATCATGCTTATATATATTCATTGTCACATTTCACCCAAAATATAACCCTTCTTCATACTTTCACTCAACTAAATATAGACACAAAACCATAAAAATATAAAACCAAAAACATTATAACCACCCACATATATTGATTGTTAAAGATGTGAACGGTCATTGTATAGGAAACGACGCAAAAGACAAGGTCGAGGAAACAAAATGACAAAAATATAGGCGCAAATTTTAAGTGTGAAAAGGAAGAAATTATATATAGAAAGCTCACAACGGGATCACGATATGGGAGGATGGCTTTGTGCTCAGAAAGTGCGTGGAGATCCCAATGAGCCAAATAAACTATGAGGTGAGCTCTCGGGATCAACCCTATATATAGCATGACCTCACATGTGGCCCTATCAGACTTTTGAAATGCACCGGACGCAGATCCTTGCAACAAGGGAAATCAATTAGCGCTTGCACTGCTCAGTCTGTTGGTGCTGAGTTTGAGAAGTACTCTAGACTGTCGATCAAAGGTGCGCTGCCAAGGGAAATAACACTAAAATTGGGAGAGAAAAGTGTATTTACACATGGATTTCAAAGCAAACATGAATGACTACAAACACTAAGGACATTTCAGGTAAGGTTGGATGACCTTGAACACGATGGCCAATGGAAAAGATTGCCTTTCACAAAGATGACAAGGGCTTCACAATTAAATAAAGTCAAAATGGAAAAGATTCTCTTTCACAAAGATGACAAGGGCTCCACAATTAAATATAGTCAAAAAATTTGGAGGGGTTGTAGTAGTGACAACATGTTCGATGACAACAATATGAATTAGTTCCTAGATTAGCTCCATTATTGGGAGGAGTTAATGTATCCTAAATTTGATGTGAGAGGATTTGAGAGTCAGCTAGATTCTCTTTGCTATATAACAGGTATCCATACGGATTGTTTGTAGAGTGTGAGAGTTTGTAATCTCCTGTTTGATAATAAAGATTGCCGATGCCTATGTTGTGTGGACGTAGCCCAGATTGGTTGGGTGAACCATGTTAAAAAGCTGTTGTCTTTATCTGTGTTTTGAATGCTGTGTGTTCTGTGTGTCATTATTTTTATATTTCCGCTGCCGTATCTCCAACAATTGGTATCGGAGCAGCAAAGTTGAGCGGTCAAACTTGTTACAGTGCGCTCGTGGTCCTTGGCTGCAAGGTTAAAACTCGTTTTTTGATGTCTTTTAAAGCTCGTGGTTCGTGGCCGTAGATGCCGATTGCAGATAGCCGTGGAAATGCGTCCAAGAGAGAGGCCGTGAGCCGTGCGGATTTGAAGAACAAAGATTCATTTTGTATGTGCATAAAAGAGCACAAAGAGCCGTGGAGCCGATCCGCTGCGTGAGACTGTTATGTTAACTGTGAACCGTAGTTGTACCATCGCTCACTGTGAGAGGAGCCACAGCAAAGCCGTGAGCCGGTTCAAGTGGAAGGGCTTGCCATTCAAATCGATTTTCTGGGCATGTGAAAATCGATTTTGGAGAAACTTTGAAGCAGAGGCGTTTCTGCAGGGTTAGTGCATCACTGGTTTTTTGTTTTAAATCGATATTTTTTTTTTAAAAATGCCGTAGTGGAGGCAGCAACTGCAAAACGTGAAAGATCAAATGGAGTAAAGTGAGTAGAATGCCGTTAATATATTGAATGCCTTTATATAAAATCGATTTTATTGCAATAATGCAAGTTTGTAATTAAAATCGATTTGCATTTTACCTCTATTCACATGCCTTTGTATCTGGCATATATATTTTAAATCGATTATAATGGTGGCATGTTTTTTAAAAACAAAAAAATAAATCGATTTGATATTTGATAATGTAATTACCATTTGCATATGGTATGAAGTGAAAGGCATTTTAAAGGTGAAGGGTATTTTTTTTTAAAGGGCATTTTTTATTAAAAAGAGCATTCTTTATTAAAAAGTTGCAATTGGAGGTTGTTTTTTTTGTGACACAATATGGCGAAAACTCAAAGTGCCCGTTTTGAAATTGAGAAGTTTAATGGCAAGAATAATTTCGAGATATGGAAGGTTAAGATGCACGATCTGCTGATTGAAAAAGGCGTGGCGAAAGTGCTGTTAGGGAAAAGCAAAAGGCCTTCTTCCATAACGGAGGATGAATGGGATGAGTTGGATGACAGAGCTCTGAGCGCAATTCGGTTATGTCTGGCGGATGACGTTCTGTTCAACATTGTGTCAGAGAAGACCGCCGCAGGCTTGTGGTCGAAGCTTGAGAAGCTCTACATGACGAAATCCTTGACAAATCAGATTCTCCTGAAGCGATAGCTTTATGGTTTGCGGATGAAGGAAGGTACCTCGATTACTGACCATCTGAATGTTTTCAATACTCTATTGGTACAATTACAAAGTCTAGATGTAAAATTTGATTCAGAGGATAAGGCAATAACTCTATTGTGTTCATTGCCCGAATCGTGGGATCACTTTGTTACTTCCATAAGCTTTAGTACTGCAGACATCCTTGAATTTGATGATGTCGTTGGAGCTTTGTTGTCCGAGGAGACAAGGAAGAGGTCGAATGCTGACACCTCTACATCAGAGGCAATGATGGCTAGAGGTCATTCTAGAGAAAGACGCTCTGGTAAGCACAACGACTCGCGTTCAAAATCGAAAGTGAAGAAGAGCAAAGTAAAGTGCTGGTTTTGTGGCAAATCGGGGCATTTGAAGAAGGACTGTTGGAAGAGACAGCAAACAGAGAAGAAAGCAGATTCTTTGACAGAGAAGAAGGAGGAAAATACGACAGATACAGGTTCGACATCTGGTTCAGGTATGAGTGATGAAGTATTATCAGTTAATGTGTCAAATCATGGTCAACATTGGTTGTTAGATTCCGGTGCATCAAACCACATGTGTATCCATAAAGAATGGTTTAAGGAATATAAATCAATTAATGATGGAGTTGTGTACATGGGTAATGATGTAACATGTAATATTGTGGGGATTGGGAGCATACAACTACAAATGTTTGATGGGACAACTAGAATATTAACTGATGTGAGGCATGTACCAGATTTAAGGAAAATTTTGATTTCATTAGGAGCACTTGATTCAAATGGATATAAAACTGTAATTCAAGGTGGAGTAATGAAAATTTACAAAGGCATTTTACTAGTTATGAAAGCTAAGAAAGTAGGAAATCTATTTCAGTTAGAAGGAGGTACAGGGCCAGATTTTGTGTGTACTGTGTCTGAACATGACAGTAGTTCCATTCACTTATGGCATCAAAGATTGGGGCATATGAGTGAAAGAGGGTTGAAAATTTTGGCTGATCGCAAGTTACTTCCAAATCTGAAGTCTGGAAAGTTAGATTTCTGTAAGCATTGTCTGTTTGGAAAACAAAGTAAACAAAAGTTTAAAACAAGCAAACATACTAGTAAAGGCATACTTGATTATATCCATTCAGATGTTTGGGGACCAGCCCCTACAACCTCATATGGTGGTTCGTCTTATTTTGTATCATTTATTGATGACTTTTCTAGGAAAGTGTGGGTCTACATGTTAAAAAGGAAGTCTGATGTTTTTACAGTTTTCAAGCAGTTTAGAGCATTGGTAGAAAACATCACTGGTAGAACTATAAAATGTTTAAGAACTGACAATGGTGGTGAGTTTACCTCCAAGGAGTTTGAAAACTATTGCAAGGATGCAGGGATCGAGAGACATAAGACCACTGTTTATACTCCTCAGCAAAATGGAGTTGTTGAACGCATGAATAGGACTCTTTTGGAGAGAGCAAGGAGTATGCTTAGTAACGCCGGTTTGCAAAAGGAATTGTGGACATAAGCGGTGGCTACAGCTTGTTATGTGATAAACCGATCTCCATCGACAACGATAGACTGCAAGATTCCGCAAGAGGTATGGAAAGGACATCCTTGTGACTATTCTAAACTCAGAGTGTTTGGTTGTGATGCATATGCTCTAGTGCCTAAACATCAGCGAACTAAATTAGATCCAAAGTCTAAAAGGTATATCTTTGTTGGGGATGGTGTTGGAACAAAGGGATATAGATTGTGGGATCCTACTACCCGTAAAATCATCATCAACAGAGATGTAAAGTTTAATGAATCCTCTCTTGTACAGTTAGATGTAGATAGTAAATTGAAACAGGATGATGTATTTGATTTTCAGCACATTCAGTTTGATAGTATTTCTAATGATAGTCATGATGACCATAGTTCAGATACTAGTCATGAACAGGTTTCAGAATCAGAACATGAACAGGGTTCAGGTTTAGATCATGAACAGGTCTCAGATACTGATCGGCAAGAAGTTCCTACAGATGGTAGTCAGCCAATTGCGGAAGCACCAGAAACATCCTTAAGGAGGTCTACAAGAATCAAATGCCCTCCGAGAAGGTATGATGATTATGTTACTTCAGTTGCTTTGACAGCTAACGATGATGAACCTCTGTGCTATCAGGAAGCTATAGAAGGTTCGAAAAGTGACAAATGGAAAGCAGCTATGAAGGAAGAAATGATGGCCTTAAGTAAGAACGGCACATGGGATCTGGTTGAACTTCCAAAAGACAGGAAAACTGTGGGATGAAAATGGGTTTTCAAGCTGAAACGGGGTGTGAATGATACGGAGGACAGGTACAAAGCGCGACTGGTTGCAAAAGGGTTTCCTCAGAAAGCCGGTATTGAATTTCATGAGATTTTTTCACCAGTGGTTAAAATTGTTTCAATTAGAATTGTGTTAGCATTAGTGGCTTTTCTTGATTTAGAGTTGCAGCAATTAGATGTTAAGACTGCATTTCTACATGGAGATTTAGATGAGGAAATTTATATGGAACAACCGGAAGGGTTTGTTCAACATCGCAATAAGAAATTTGTCTGCAGGCTCAAGAAGTCATTGTATGGTCTGAAGCAGTCGCCTCGACAGTGGTACAAGAAATTTGATTCTTTCATGTTGAGTCAGAAATATATAAGAAGTGAATATGATCATTGTGTTTACTTTAAGCAGTTAAGTAATGGCATGTTCACTATCTTAGTGTTGTATGTTGACGATATGCTTTTAGCAAGCAAAAGCATTGAAGAAATCAACAGGTTGAAGACTCAGATGGCAAGGACATTTGATATGAAAGATCTAGGAGCAGCAAGACATATTTTGGGCATGGAGATTTTCAGAGACAGGAGCAGTGGTAAGCTGTGGCTATCACAACAGAAGTATATTGAGAAAATACTTGTGAGGTTTGGTATGAACAATGTGAAGCCTGTGTCAGTCCCTTTAGCTTCCCATTTTAAGCTTTCTTCCAGTTTATGTCCTAATACAGATAAAGAAAAGGATTATATGTCTCTAATTCCATATGCTAATGTAGTAGGATGTTTGATGTATGCGATGGTTTGTACTCGACCAGATATTTCACATGCAGTTGGGGTTGTCAGCAGGTATATGGCAAATCCGGGTAAAGAACACTGGTCAGCAGTGAAATGGGTGCTTCGGTACTTGAGAGGCACAAGTAGTTATTGTATTACTTATAATAAGAGTAGTGAATCTGTTTGCGGGTATGTTGATTCTGATTTTGCAGGTGATTTGGATAAGAGAAGGTCAACTTCAGGGTATGTCTTTACTCTTGCAGGTGGAGCTATTAGCTGGATGTCAAAGCTACAAAACATTGTTGCTTTATCCACTACTGAAGCAGAATACATTGCTGCTTCTCATGCTTGCAAAGAAGCGGTTTGGTTGAAAGGTTTATTTGGTGAATTTGGTAGGTTGCAGGACAACATCAAGTTATTTTGTGACAGTCAAAGTGCAATACATTTGGCTAAGAATCCGGCCTATCATAGTAAATCAAAGCATATACCGATCAAGTACCATTTTGTAAGACATGTTATCACTGAAAGGGGAGTCTCTCTTGAAAAGGTGCATACAAAGGAGAATTGTGCAGACATGTTCACGAAACCAGTTTTGTTAGAGAAGCTACGCTGGTGTTTGGCTTCTCTTGGCTTGCATAAGAGATAAAATAATAATAACAGGGCATCAGGCTAATTGTTGTCAAGGTGGAGATTGTTGAGATTTTCTGTTTTCAATAAAATAGGCAAAATCTCAGTAGATGACAACAATAGGAATTAGTTCCTAGATTAGCTCCAGTTTGTTGGGAGGGAGTTAATGCATCCTAAATTTGATGTGAGAGGATTTATGAGGCAGTTAGATTCTCTTTGCTATATAACAGGTATCCATACGGATGGTTTGAGTGTGTGAGAGTTTGTAATCTCCTGTTTGATAATAAAGATTGCCGATGCCTATGTTGTGTGGACGTAGCCCAGATTGGTTGGGTGAACCACGTTAAAAAACTGTGTTCTTTATGTGTGTTTTCTGCTGTGTGTGTTAATTGTTTAAATGTTTTCCAATAGAATAATTCCAACATCTCATGCATATGTACACTGACCATAGAACCTTTATACCCCACAGAAGCATTCAAAGGCATATAGCCGAAGACCACAATACTTATTTTCTTATCATCGCTGATTATTTTAAATGTAGTGGAGAACATAGGATCTGTCTTTTACTTTTTGGAATGCAGACTCACTATAACTGTGTAGGATTCCATTATAGAGAATACCTCTTCATAGTTTCCTTCATCAAAAGTAACTTTCAATTATGATCATTTACTTCTTGCATAATATGTCATCTTCAATCATAGTTCACTTCCAATACTAAGAATATCGCTTTTATGAAAATGTCATATGCAAGTAAATATAAAATACATTCTCCAGCTAGAAGACTCATTACATATCAAGGAATAACTCAACCTCGTTCAATGCACCTCAAGAAAAATAAAAGTCCACCACTACAGAGTTGGTGTCAGCCTTCCATGACAAGTCATCCTTATTGCAAGGTTGACTTCGTGTGAATCCAAAGCTTGCCATGCACGCTACTTTCTCCTGGGCATCATTCTTTGTGCAGAGACCATTTGGTTGGAGCTTGATGTGTCGTGTTGGTCGTTACCTTTGTTGCAGACTCTCACTACTGCAATGTCGTATGGTGTTACTGTCCATGCACCTGCGCAACACTATATTGCGCACTCATCTTCCATATCCAAACCCACAGATCTCCTTGTATTTGCGCCTATGTCATTGGTTGCCACGTTCATAGCCAAATTCATCAAAACACATATGACTTTTTTTAACGTGAGAATGCCCGCTAAAGTTGACAGTTTTCACAGTTTGCTCCAAAATTTTCCCTCCGACAGTGGTTGGCTTGTCCATTACAGCTATGTAGGTACACCAAGAGGAACGGGTGATTACCAGGCATAATATGTGCTACACATTACAATCATCTCTAATCTATCGCCTCCAGAATCCAAGTTGCCACAATACAGTCCCTGGCCCATTCTAACTGAAGCAAAACTCCTCCGTTTTTATAAAAATGTGAGTCCTTTCCCACCGTTGCAAAAAGGATAGCCAATTCTAGTTCCTCTGCCGTGTATGTGGTCTCTATTTCCATAAGGAAAACACTACATGAGCCCCACGAATGAGGAGAAGCGTTTGGAAGCACATAGGTAGCTACTAGCCTAGATCCATTAACTCTGGATCTATCATGCGCTGAGAGAGATCAAATTTCTAGAGGTGCAAACTTATTTTTTGAGTGCAAAACTTGAAGAAAGGTTTGTACCTCGAGAGATTTGATCCCTCTCGGCACATGATAGATCCGGAGTTAGATGGATCTAGGCTAGTTTTAGTAGTGTGAAGCCAAGGAAAATATATCGAACTCAATTTGTTGAGATAAATATTGTTAATAACTTTAATGATGAAATATAAATTTTGAATGCAAAGTGACAATGTAATATTGTTGAATGATAGAAAATGTGAATAATAAGAATGCACTCAATTACAAATAGTCTTCATTGTAATCAATCTTAAATTATTTTCTTCTACTATTCTTATTGTCAGCTTTGGTAGTTTAGTCATCTTTTCATATCGATTATATGAAAAGGACAGTTGAAATCATAAACCATTTAATATTTAGCTGAAACTATTGTACTAAACATCATACATTGTCTCTCTTGCTCTTCGATATTAATAGGTTGAATTACTAAAACAAAAAAATAAATGTACATTGTCAATAATATTTCATGCTTACAATGAAATTAATGCACAATGTTAATCCAATCACTTTAAAATTAATGTGCCATCAATGTACATCCAATTACATCAAATCAGAAATCAACGTCTACACTGAAATCAATGCATCTAATGCAAACAATCAAATAGGATTAGAAAACAACATCTACACTGAAATGAATGCATCTAATGTAGGTAATCAAATAGGATTAGAAATCAACATCTACACGGAAATCAATGTATCTAGTGCAAGTAAGAAAATAATATTAGAAACAAACATCACTGAAATCAATGCATCTAGTGCAAGCAATCAAATAGGATTAGAAATCACCATCTATATTGAAATCGATGCATTTAGTGCAAACAATCAAATACGATTAGAAATCATCTACATTGAAATCAATGCATCTAGTGGAAGTAGTCAAATATAATTAGAAATCAACATCTACACTAAAATTAATGCATCTAGTGCAAGCAATCAAATAGGATAAAAAATCACTTTCTACACTGAAATCAATGCATTTAGTGCGAGAAATCATATAGGATTAGCAATCATCTACATTGAAATCAATGCATATAGTGCAAGCAATTAAATATAATTAGAAATAAACATATACACTAAAATCAATGCATCTAGTGCAAGCAATCAAAATGGATTAGAAATCTCCATCTACACTGAAATCAATTCATCTAGTGCATGAAATCTTCTTCCCTCTCTCCCCCCTCGAAGTACATCTTTGTTTCCTTCCCTCTATCCACTCTCTCACATCCTCCCTTTCCTTCCTATCTCTCCATTTCTCTCCTACATCTCTATCGCTCTCTCTCTTCACCCTCCAACTTTGTTACTATATCCCTACCTCTCTCCTTCTCTCATCCCTTCTCTTCATATCCCATTCTTTGTCTATTTATCTCATCCGAAAACATACACACTCTCTCTCCATCTCTCTCTCCACGTATCAATCTCTCTGTATTTCTTCTTCCCTCCCTCTCTCCCCCTCTAAATCCATCTCTCTCTCTCTCTCTCTCTCTCTCTATATATATATATATATATTTTCCCTCCAATTTTCTCTCTTCCCCCATCACTCTCTTCCTCTCTCTCCAATCCTCTTTCTTCCTCCCTCTCTTCTCCTCTCTCTCTCTCCCTTCCTCTCCTACCTCCCTCTCTCTTCCCCCATCTCTCTCTTTTCCCTCTAATCCTCTCTCTTCCCCCATAACTCTCTCTCTCTGCCCTCCAATCCTCTCACTATCTCCATCCCTCTCTCCTCCTCTCCCCCCCCCCTCCATATTTATGTCTCCCTCTTCCTTGCATACCCTTTTCTACCTCTCTCACTCCTCTCCCTCTCTCTCTTCATTCCTCCTCTCCCCTCTCCTTGATTTTATCCCCATCTCTCCCTTCTCAGTCCCTCTATCTCTCCACCTCTATCACTCTATGTCTTTGTTCTTCCCTTCCATATATATCTAGAGTTAATATATATCATGATACATTAATGTATATAATAATATAGAAAATTTAATATTGTATTAATCCAAATTTATTAAATATAATAATATTAATATGAATATTAGATTTAATAATAATATTATTATTATTAATATTTTGATATTAATATTAGGGATAATAATGGTTTTTTTGGCATGATATTAATAATAATTTGGCCCATAGTATTTGACCTATAAGCTTCCCCTAAATAAGACCTATTATTTGAGTGTTGGTAAATATAAAGAGGTTTATGGAGTAAATATAAAAAGGCTTTATTTATTTACCATACCTTTAGAGTAAGTATCAAAGGAGGTTTTATTTATTTAGCATACCTCTCATTTATTTATATTTTTATTTATTTATCATACCTAAGCCTCTTTATATTTTAAATTTATATTATGTTTATACATAATAATTAAGTTTATTTTTAAATAGGACTGACATTAGATCAAAAATATTAAATTTTAAACATTACATTTACCTTTACATGTTTACTTTTTTACTTGAGATATATCCCCATACTGGGTTGTAGAGATCAATTGGGAACGAAATATTATAGAGCCCGTGGAATCCAATGACTCGTAACAAATGCGAATCCACCTCAATTTGCATAATCGATCAAACTCAGCTTGTGGTTTTTAATTATTTATTTTTAAGTTATTTATATGACTATTAAAATTTAATGTTGCCGACACTTCAATTTTTATTTTTATATATTTTTTTTAATTTATGATTTAAGCCGACATTAGCAAAAATAAAATTTATTATTTTTTCAAGACATGACAAACCTAACATCGGGTCATATCAAGTTGTAGATTTTGGCACAACTAGAGTAACGAGGAGCCACAATATAATAGGAACCCATAAAATTTTGATCCAAGAAACTAATGATTTTGAGCTCTTCCTAAAATTATAGGTTGGTGAGGCCCACAACCTCTGTTCGACCTCAAGTTCGTCCACCTAGCCTCCTTTTCATTGTTGCTGCCACCCAACAGAAGAGGGAAACTAGACTTTTCCCCGCTAGTGAAAATTTGTTGGCGACCCTTTGTCGAGGATGGCCAACGAAAGAAAACAAAAATGAATTGCAGAAACAAACACATTGCATGGACAACAAACGAAACTAACTACCAATTAAACCAGCAACTTACCACACAACACCATTGTTGCAAATGAAGCATAAGCCTACACAACAAACTAAACCATAAATTGTTGCATGCACAAAGTTGTTGCAAGTACAATGCAACAGGAATCCAGATCCTTCATCTCACTAACATGAAAATAACTTACATAGTATGCAACCCTCCTTGTCATGGGGCAGGGAGGTTGCGTTACCTCCAAGGCTCTCCTCAAGCTCTCAACAACCCTACGAACTCTACAACAAAAAATAGACTGGAATCCCCATGAATACCTCCTCCAAAACCCACAACCCTAAAATCTTTTATAATGATGAGCGGGAAATATTTTAATGAAAATATCTTTAAGTGCTTTCCCTCTATTAGAAATTCACATTCCATGGAATTTAAATTTCATATCATTTTATTTATATTTACAAATACATTTTACATTCTTCTAATTAACCCAAATTCACCCTTATGTACCCTAAATCACATTTGGGCATCACATTTGGGCTCCAACCGGCCCAAAAAATCACATTTGGGCTCCAACAACCCAAAGATATCTCATCTGTTGAAAATTGTGTAACTGGGTTCATAAACCTGAAATGTATTTTTGATTTTGTAAATTATAAAATGAAAGAAAATTATTATTGTTGTTTTTGGAACATGGATTTCACGCTTAAGGTCTTTTATTTTATAGCTCAAGCACCCATTTAGTGCTTCTATGGTTTTGTCTTAGGTCAAGAAGTCAAAATAGCCATTGTCATAAGTTGAAGACCGCGTCGGGCACATTGTAACTTGTAAAGAAAATTATTTTTGTTTTTAAAAGTGTGAAAATACCTTCCAAGACCAAGTTGGCTTGGCATCTGGCAAGTTGGCCTAAAAAGAAGAGCCACATCCACCTTGAAGAGCCTATATAAAAGAGGAAACTTAACCTCCTTGAAGCACATTCATTCATCACTCATTCTAGCAAAGGAGGAAGAAGAAGGCGGCGAAGAAGGAAGAAGACAATGAATACTTTTGTTTGGGCTAATTCTCTCTCACACGTGCGAAGGAGGACTGGGGTTTTTGCAGTAGATCTAGGGCTTTCATATACAAGTCTGATCTTGGAGAAAAGAAGACAAAAAGGTCAAGTGAAGGTCACTAGAGGTCATCCCTAAGCTCCAGAAGTCAGAGAAAGGAAAGTGAAGGTCTAAGGAACCCTTGGAAGGCAGATCGAGGCTCACACATGTGGCAGTGGTAACTGCAGGAGGGCCGAAAATTTCAGGTCTGTAGTGGTGGCCGAAATTCTATAGCAGAAGGTTGAAGTTGTGCTATTGGAAGAGATTTGACTGGGTTTGACTGGATCGAGCATAGCACTTCATCTAGAGAGGTTGGTCTTGGTCTTGGAGGTTATTGGTCTGAGTCTAAAGGTCTTGGAATTCGTCAATTGAAGAATCTATAAGGAAGAGAAGAGATTTGCAGGTTTTCCTGTCAAGTGGAGAGGTTTTATCCTTGGCTTGCAACCTATATTTTGTGTTCTTGTTCTTATTGTTTTGGTAGTTGTTTGATGATATACAAACACAATAACAAGTAAAAAAATCTAATAAGTAAAAAAACATCACAAGTAGTTATCAAGTAACAAGAAATCACTCTAATTACTTCCCTTAAGATTTCTCAACGCCCTCGTGGTAATTGAAACCAAGTGAAGAAGATACCATCCCATTGTTCCAACCACTCAATTGTCCAACAAGAGGACCAATTTAATATTATATTTATTAAAGTAAATATTGATATTTATGAGGTGGTAGGAGCAATGGGACATTCTTAAACCAAATATAACAATAATCATTTCCTTCGAATAGAGCTTGGGAGTAATGTCAGTCATCAAGTAAAAACATGTATAAACATATATGCTCTTGCAAGGATTGCAAGAAGCACTTCACTTAAAAATCAAGAAACTCATTATACTTGGAGGCTCTAGTCTCATTATTTGACATGGTCTTCCAATCATTGCCCAAAGACATACATTTGGCTTCTGTTTTAATAAGAGTTCCTCATTTATGCACCAAATTTGAATTGTTAGAGTGGCATCAAAATCACTTTTGTTTTAAAAATAATTCCTCATATATGCACTCGATTTGAAGTGTTGGAGTGGCCTCATAATCTCCATGAACATAACTCCCTTGTAAACACAATGGAAAACAATACCACCAAAAAAATGGGATATTTAATCATAAACGATCAACGTCATTATAGTTCATTCCCTTAATTGCCACATCAATCTCACTCACTCACAACAAGAGGAAAATTGTCTGACATAACCATTACATGAATATGGGACGAGTTTGATTAGTCTCACATGTTCCTGCATAATGTTTCATACTGTTTACATTCACTATCGATTGGTGTGTAATGGCTTGCATGTTACAAGGTGGAATAATTTTCTCTTTAAAATGTTAAATAAAACCCTATCGAGGTTTATATCTCCAGAATATTTTACCTTCTTGGAGGACCGGCATATACAAGATGCCATTGGCATCACTCAGGAATGTCTCCACTCCATGAAGGTTCACAAGAGACAGGCTAGTTTACTCAAAGTGGATCTGATCAAGGCATTTCATTGTACTAATTGGGAGTTCTTGAGGTTGATTTTATACAAGGTGGCCATTTCTGTATATTGTATCAACTAGATATTGGCATGTGTCACTTCTAGGAATTTTATCATTATTCGTTTTCAGAATTGATTCTTCAAAGCTCAACGTGACCTTAGACAGGGTTGTGCCCTTTCTCTTCTTCTCTTCATACTATTCATGGATTGTTTGAGAACCTCCTTGAGAGCGGTCAAAGAACGACGTTCTCTATTGGGTCTGAAGTTATCTAACAATATTTTTCTTGCTTGGCACGACATATCACTATGGGCCAAGATTGAGCAGAAATTTAAGCAGAAGAAAAGAGAATTTGGATCCGTGAATCCAAAGCCAGGGAAAGGCGCCCCCGAACCACATAATAAGGGGCATATCCAAAGCGGGGCAACTCAGAACACCACCACAAATCCAAAGAAGGACACAGGGAAGTGGTGTGAATTCCATGACAACTCCACTCACAACACAACAGAGAGTCGGCCCAAACAGTCATTGGTGGCCGAATTGAAGGCACCCGAATTAGATGCATGTTTTCATCTTGAGCCAGAACCAGACAAGGGAGATGAAAAAGGGAAGCAGATCATTGATGCGGACCCCAGTGCCATTGTTGCCACCACCAAGCTCTAGAGGGAGGATCCTGAGGATCCAGAGGAGAGGGAGCGCCTCTTCCATTCACAGATGTGGGTGAAGGGTTCTCCACTACAATTTCTTGTCGATAGCGGAAACCAAAAGAACCTCATTTCAACAGAGGTTGTGAAGTGGCTCGGCTTAACAACCATAGCACACCCACAGTTGTATACCATCGGGTGGCTTCACCTAGGGAGAGATCTACGCACTCGCCAACAGTGTCGCCTTCCACACAGCATCAAGCCATTCACGGATGAGGTATTGTGTGATGTTGCTCCTCTTGATGTAGCTGATGTATTATTGGGCCAACCATACTTGTGGAGGCGACATGATGTGTATGAGTCTAGGCCTCGTTCTGTTATTATTACCTTGGGAAATAACTTATCCAGGATACTGGAGGTAATACTGCCTCCTGCCATCTCTTTGACTACTGCAAAACAACGCAATAAGATTGTTTTCCAAACCAGGAAATTTATTTGCATTACCATTCACCCACAAGGAAAGAAGAAGATTGCGGTCACAGCCTCGAAGCAAGGCTCCCTTGCACGACAACAGTAGATGGAAAAAGGCATGGAGGAATACGAGGAGATTTTCTCCTCAACCACAGAGGTTCCTCTACACCGTCAGGACAAGGACTCCATCGATCTGACCCACGACGCACCACCCCCTGATATTACCATACCTCATGTGATTACACAAACAATATCCACACATTTAATGTCTAAGGAAACCAAATTTATTGAACGCATCCAACATGTCCGCCAGCAGGTCCATGACATCCTGGACAAATCCAATACCAAGTTCAACAGAATTTGCCTCTCATGGAGGAACTTAACACAATGGGGACCATTGCTTCCTAAGGAGGGAGGAATGATCCAGGTGGATATTGGTGGCCACCCACCTATTCCATTTGGACCCACACCATTAGTTCTTTTAGTGTTTCAGTTTCGGCACAACTTACTATTTTTAGCAGTTTTTCGGGTCTTGAACTTCCGAAGCTGTTTTGAGGCCCTAAATGACGTTTTTTGGGAAAACCGGGAGCAACATGGGTCCATGGAATAATGCTTCTCACATTGAAAGCTATAGTCCTTGGATAGATCTTTCTAGCGAGGTATGGTGCGTGTCAAACGGAGATCGTATGCCAAAATTACGTCCCCAGGAAGTTGAAACACCAATTTACGCAAACGGGACCCATAGTTTTTGCACTTCATCTCCTACGATTATGTTTTTGGATATTTAGAGTTTTCTATTGTTTCTCAACAATAAATAGGCCTTCGAGCCTCATTGTAACACAATTCAGAGGCATGTAGCCGCCACATCTCTTCTCAGAGATAAGCTACCATCGCCCTAGCTAGTTTATTTCCATTTTGTCTGTGAACATATTTCAGTTATTTGATATTAATGAAATGAAGTATAATTTCTGCCGCATCTCTGTGTTTATGTCTATTTCTGTATTTTATTGTGTTCCAGCATAAATCCAGATCACCATTTCTGGTGGCAGGGAGGTAGGGATTCGAACAACAAAGCTAAGGTAATCACCCGCTGGGGAGCATTCACATTCGCGAAATGGCTTGGTTTGGACTCCATTCACATTTACAGTGACGCATAGAGTATCATCGATTGGGTTAAGAATCACAACCATTTTCGCCCACATATCCTCTCCAACTGGATGAGGAGAATCAGGTTGCTAGAGGCCACTTTTTGGAATATCACTTACTCTCATCTCTATAGAGAGCAGATTCAATTTGTGGATCTACTGTCAAAGAGGGGTATCTCAGCTAAATTCGACAAGTATCATTTTGCGGCCTATATCGATAACATGCTCATGAACTCTGGCATCATCGACTCCCTCTAGGCTCCTTTCAGACTGGTTTCTAGTTATTGGTGCAGATCTTTTTTTTTATAGATTTTTGGATGTACTTAACTATGTACCGAACTAAATGTTGGAATTGAATGTAACTAATGATGGTTGATGAGAACCTTTATGTTTTTTTCTCCTTTTTAAAATAGAACAAGAATAGATCAAACAAAACATTTTTTTTATGTAACAAGATGGCCTAAGAGCATGTCTAAAAACAACAATATGTACTTTCTTTTTATTAATGAAAAAGGGAGTGTTTTTTTGTTAAAAAAAAAAGCATAACTCCTACTTGTTTTAGCTGCGTAAATTGGTTTAAGGAGTCGCTTCCTACTATTTAAAGTTACTTAAATCTAGTTGGTGTAAAGGATATTCTCCTACTAACTAGCTTCCTAGATAGGTGTGAGATTTTAGAGTTGCTCAACTAATTATGGTACAATCAAACTAGCTTATTTATCTTTATATTGAGATAGAACTCATGTATTTATACGTGTAACATTATTTGATTATTTTATTGATAGTGTGTTTGTGCATTTTTAAGTTAGTATTAGAGTTGATGTTGACCTAACTGCTTCACCGAATAGCCTTGAATAGAAGTGTTGAGAAATAGAGAATAGAAGAGTTTAGTGAGTGTGAATTGGTATGAAATAGTGTGTGAGTTGTTGTGTAATAATTTGATTTATAAGCATGACAAGAAGAAAGCCAAGTTTACAGAATAGATTGTGTTGGATGAGTTAAACAAAGCAAATGCTAAGCAAATAGAAGGAGAGCAGCCTGGAATTTAAGAAAGGTCGAGATCCCAATGTCCTTAAATTATTGGTATGGCACTCTTGAAAAGAGTCTGACTTCGAAGTTGTGGTTTTTGCAGTATGTGGAGCTATGTGAAATAGGACCATATTAGTGGGTGACATTTCATGCCATACTTTGCATTAGACAGAGCTATCCAAATTTTTTTGTCACTCCGCGCTATTCAGATTGCTTAAGGTCACATATATTACTATCTTGTAGAAGAAGGGTCTTAGACTTGAAAAAACACAGTTGACAGAGATTGCAAACATCGTAGTTGGAATTGGAAAGATAGGATCATTTTGTTGGCATAGAATACCGAGCCAGAGTGGACAAAGCTGGGGAAAATTTTGTTAGATAAACTTGGCATTTACATGGAGTTAAGGTTGTGTTAACAGTTATGGTTTTGAGCACCCGATATTAGTGACCCATGGTAATAATCTCATCGTGTAGTAGAACCCATTAAAAGGCTAGAGAGCTTGTGACAATAGTGGGAAAGGCAGGTCTGGTAAAATGACTTCCGCGAAGTAATTTCTCTCCAAGACTCTCCTCAAGCTCTCAACAACCCTACACAAAACTTTAAAACAAAAAATAGAGTGGAATCCCCATGAATACCTCCTCCAAAAACCATAACCCTAAAATATTTTATAATGAAGAGAGGGAAATATTTTAATGAAAATACCTTTAACTACTTTCCCTCCATTAGAAATTCACATTCCATGGAATTTAAATTTCACATCATTTCATTTATATTTACAAATACATTTTACATTCTTCTAATTAACCCAAATTCACCCTCGTGTACCCTAAATCACATTTGAGTTCCAACACACCAAAATATATCCCCTCTATTGAAAAATGTGTACCTAGGTTCGGTCTTCATAAACTTGAAATGTACTTTTAATTTTGTAAATTATAAAATGAAAGAAAATTGTTATTATTTTTTTTGGAGCATGGGTTTCATGCTTAAGGTATTTTGTTTTATAGGTTAAGCACCCATTTAGTGCTTCTAGGGTTTGTCCTAGGTCAAGAAGTCAAAAGAGTCATTGTCATAAGTTGAAGACCCCATCAGGCACATTGTAACTTGTACAGAAAATTATTTTTGTCTTTAAAAGTGTCAAAATACCTTCCATGACCAAGTTGGCTTGGCAGTTGGCAAGTCGGCCTAAAAAGAAGAGTCGCGTCCACCTTGAAGAGCCTATATAAAGGAGAAAACTTGGCCTCCTTGAAGCACATTCATTCATCACTCATTCTAGCAAAGAAGGAGGAAGGATAAGGCAACGAAGAACGAAGAAGACAATGAATACTTTTGTTTGGGCTAATTCTCTCTCACATGTGCGAAGGAGGATTGTGGTTTTTGCAACAGATCTTGGGTTTTCATCTACAAGTTTGATCCTGGAGAAAAGAAGACAAGAAGGTCAAGCGAAGGTCACTAGAGGTCATCCCTAAGCTCCAGAAGTCAGAGAAAGGAAATTGTAGGTATAAGTAACCCTTGGAAGGCAGATCGAGGCTCACACATGTGGAAGCAAAAACTGCAAGAGCGCTGAAAATTTCAGGTCTGTAGTGGAGGTCGAAGTTCTACAATAGAAGGTTGAAGTTGTGCTACTCGAAGAGATTTGACTGGGTTTGACTCGATCAAGCATAACACATCATCTGGAGAGGTTGGTCTTGGTCTTGGAGGGTATTGGTCTAAGTCTAAAGGTCTTGGAATTTGTCAATTGAAGAATCTATAAGGAAGAGAAGAGATTTGCAGGTTTTCCTGTCGAGTGGAGAGGTTTTGTCCCTCGCTTGTAGCCTATATTATGTGTTCTTGTTCTTATTGTTTTGGTAGTTGTTTGATGACATACAAACATAATAGCAACTAATAAATCTAATAAGTAAAAAAATCACAAGTAGTTATCAAGTAACGAGAAATCACTCTAATTACTGCCCTTAAGATTTCTCAATGCCCTCGTGGTATTTGAAACCAAGTGAAGAAGATACCATCCCATTGTTCCAACCACTCAATTGTCCAACAAGAGGACCAATTTAATATTATATTTTATTAATGTAAATATTGATATTTATGAGGTGGTAAGAGCTATGGGACATTCTTAAGTCAAAGAGAACAATAATCATTTCCTTCGAATAGAGCTTGGGAGTAATGCCAATCATCAAGTAAAAACATGTATAAACATATATGCTCTTGTAAGGATTGCAAGAGGCACTTCACTTACAAATCAAGAAACTCATTATACTTGGAGACTCTAGTCTCATTATCTGACATGGTCTTCCAATCATTGCCCAAAGACATACATTTGGCTTCTGTTTTAACAAGAGTTCCTCATTTATGCATCGGATTTGAATTGTTAGAGTGGCATAACAATCACTTTTGTTTTAAACATAATTCCTCATATATGCACAGGATTTGAAGTGTTGGAGTGGCCTCATAATCTCCATGAGCATAAATCCCTTGTAAACACAATGGCAAACAATACCACAAAAAATGGGATATTTAATCATAAATGATCAATGTCATTATAGTTCAGTCCCTTAATTGCCACATCAATCTCACTCACTCACGACAAGAGAAAAATGGTCTGACATAACAATTACATGAATATAGGACAAGTCTGATTAGTCTCACATGATCCTGCATTATGTTTCACACTCTTTGCATTCACTCTATTGATTTTTTTGTAATGGCTTCCATGTAACAAGGTGGGATAATCTTCTATTTAAAATTTTAAAGTAAACCCTATCGAGGTGTATATCTCTAGAATAGTTTACCTTCCTCGAGGACCGACAAATATAGGATGTCATTGGCATCACTCAGGAATGTCTCCACTCAATGAAGGTTCACAAGAGACAGGCTATTTTACTCAAAGTGGATCTGATCAAGGCATTTGATTGTACTGATTGGGAGTTCTTGAGGTTGATTTTATACAAGGTGGGAATTTCTCTGGATTGTATCAACTCGATATTGGCATGTGTCACTTCTGCGAATTTTTTCATTATTATCAATGGTTTTCCGACTGGATTCTTCAAAGCTCAATGCGACCTCAGACAGGGTTGTGCCCTTTCTCCTCTTCTCTTCATACTAGTCAAGGACTGTCTGAGCACCTCCTTGAGAGTGGCCAAAGAACAAGGTTCCCCATTGGGTCTGAAGGTTTCTAACCATGTGAGGGTGACACATATTATGTTCGTCGTCAACCTCCTCTTTGGTGGAATGAATGATACGAAGGACTGGTGGGTCATCAAACAACTTCTTGTGACTTTTAGCAAGGATTCAAGCCTGAATATGAATGATATGAAATCTATTCTGATCACTAAATTTCTAGAGACTCCTCGCTGTCGGGAAATATGCAAGTTGTTCGGGAACAAAGCGACACCTTTAAATTCAAGTATCCTCTATCTGGGTGTCCAATTAAAAACAAATAATTACTGTAACAATGATTGGGGTTGGATGTTAGACAGATTTCATAAAAAGATGGCAGGCTGGGAAAATAAGTGGCTTTCCATTGGGGGTCATTTAATTTTGATTCGTTCAATACTACATAATTTATCAACTTACTGGATGCACCTGTTCTTGATTCTAAGGGAGGTTTGTGGCAAGATAGATATGCTCATGGCTAGGTTTCTTTGGTCTGATACTGAATTAAAGGGGAAAATTCATCTTGCTAATTTGCAGACCATAGCCAGGCCGGTTGATGAGGGGGGATGGGGTATTTTGTGCACACAAAATTTCAATCGTTTTTTTATCATCAAAATTATGTGGAGGGCCACTCACGTTAACGAAATTTGGGGCAATGTCATCAAGGGAAAATATTTAAAGGGACTCTCACTCTCAGCCTGGTCCATATTGGGGGCTTTATCTAGTAGTGGTTCATCT
Source organism: Pinus albicaulis (assembly GCA_034641835.2). NCBI lineage: Eukaryota > Viridiplantae > Streptophyta > Pinopsida > Pinales > Pinaceae > Pinus > Pinus albicaulis. The sequence continues at coordinate 714,178,443 of CM076575.1, read as the reverse complement.
CTGGTTTGGAGGAGCATGCTAAAGAATCGACACTAGTTGTTTGGGTTTATGAGATGGGCTATCGGGGACAGTTGCCTAGTTGATGTAGGTTTGGACACGTTGAAGGAATTTTTCGGTAACCATTCCCTCTCGGGTGCACTCATCATTTCTCTCTATAGGAAGGGCATCACTCATTTCTCCCATGTTGAATGTGGGCACTGAAGAATCACGGAACACCCAAGATGGAGGATGGTCGTCAAGATTGGGTTGGGTGGCATTTTGGCAATCGAGTGGGAAAGTTATCTTACAAGCCTTTATCATGTTGGGACTTATATAAGTGTCGATTCTGATAGTTTACAGCGGGAGGGACCATCGAGGAATGGGATCCCATGTGTGAAAGATATTTATAACAACCTCCCTCTGACAAACAATGCTTTCATTTTCATTCCCTCTTTCAAGAAGACTTGGGGGTGGGGGATACCCAAAAAAATCTTCTAATTTGGTTGACTGGCCATCCACAACAAGATTTTCACATGGAATAATATGAGGGGCATAAGCTATATTGGTCCGAGCATTTGTCCGATGTGCAGAAACGGGGAGGAGGATTCTAACCACCTCCTCACTGGGTGCTTCTTCGGTGTGGTCAGGGGTGACAAACCAGTTGAAGCTAGATTGTTTGGGTGCACCATACACGCTAACACAGTTCTTCACTTTTTGGTCTAGGAACCAACGGGATTACCAGGCTCTCCCTTTTTACATCATTTGGGATATTTGGCGCAACTTGAATGCCTACCTTTTTTACAACAACATTATGTCGATTTGGGAAGTGATATGGAAAGCTATCAATTTATTCTCCTAAATTGAACCATAAAATTCAATCGTCAAGGTGCGAAGGATTATCAAAAAGAACATAAAGGAAATTTATCCAAGTGGATCTTTCGATGGTGCAAGTCAACAGAGAAATTGTGGATACGGAGTGGTTATAACAACTCAACCTAGGCAGTATTTCCATTTTTGGTGGCAGGGAGGTAGGGGTTCGAACAACATAGCTGCGGTAATCACCCTTTGGGGAGAACTCTTCGCGAAATGGCTTGGTCTGGATTCCATTCAAATTCATGGGGACACAAAGAGTATCATCGATTGGGTTAAGAATAACACCCATTTTTTCCCACATATCCTCTCCAACTGAACGAGGAGAATCAGGTTGCTAGAGGCCACTTTCCGTAATATCACTTACTCTCATATCTACAGACAGTGTAATCAAGTTGCGGAACTACTATGAAAGAGGGGTTTCTCAGCTGAATTCGACAAGTATCATTTTGCAGCCTATATCGATAACAAGCTCATGAACTTTCGCATCATCGACTCCCTCTAGGCTCCTTTCAGGCTGGTTTCTAGTTATTGATGCGGAATTTTTTTTCTATATAGATTTCTAGATGTACTTAACTATGTACCGAAATAAATGTTGGAACTGGATGTAACTAAGGATGGTTGATGAGAACCTTTATGTTTTTTTCTCCTTATGAAAATAGAACATGAATAGATCAAGACAAAACAATTTTATTTTTGTAACATGATGGCCTAAGAGGATGGCCTAAGAGCATGTCTGAAAACAGCAATATGTACTTTCTTTTTATTAATGAAAAAGGGAGCGTTTTTTTGTTATATATGTATATAGCTCCTACTTGTTTTAGGTGCGATAATTGGTTTAAGGAGTTGCTTCCTACTATTTAGTAGTTACTTAAATCTAGTTGGTGTGAAGGATATTCTCCTACTAACTAGCTTCCTAGATTGGTGTGAGATTGAGAGATTTGCTCAACTAATTATGGTACAATCAAACTAGCTTCTTTATATTTATCTTCTTTGTATTTATTCTTTACATTTATATTGACATAGAACTCATGTATTTATGTGTAACATTATTTGAGTATTTTATTGCTAGTGTGTTTCTGCTTTTTCAAGTTAGTATTAGAGTTGATGTTGACCTAACTCCTTCACCGAATGGCCTTGAATAGAAATGTTGAGAAATAGAGAGTAGGAGTTTAGTGAATGTGAATTGGTTATGAAATAGTGTGTGAGCTGTTGTGTAATAATTTGATTTATACGCGTGACAAGAAGAAAGCCAAGTTTACAGAATAGATTGTGTTGGATGAGTTAAACAAAGCAAATGCTAAGCAAATAGAAGGAGAGTAGCATGGCATTTAAGAAAGGCCGAGATTCCAACGTCCTCAAATTGGCATGCCACTCTTGAAAAGAGTCACTTCGGAGTTGTGGTTTGTGCAGTATGTTGAACTATGTGAAATAGGAACATATTAGTGGGTGACTTTTTGTGCCATACTCTGCATTAGACAGAGCCATCCAATTTTTTTGTTACTCCTCGCTATTCAGGTTGCTTAGGGTCACATATATTACTATCCTGTATTAGAAGGGTGTTAGAGTTGAAAAAACACCGTTGACAGATATTGCAAACACCGTAGTTGGAATTGGAAAGATAAGTTCATTTTGCTGGGTATTGAATACCGAGCCAGAGCAGACAAAGCAGCTGTGGAAAATTTTAAGAGAAAATGGCATTGCGTAGGATACACAGAAAATTGCTGAACTTGTGACAATAGTGGGAAAGGCAGGTCTGGTAAAATGACTTTCGCTAATTGTTCTAAGTCAAATGTATGTCCTTATGAGTGGTGTATTTGCGATGCACGGATTAAAGAGTTATTGCATTTTGATTACTAAATTTTACAGTACGAGTCATGGAAGCTCTGAGATCTCGTTTCACAGCTGTTCAGCGACATCTCAAGTTGGAAAAATTGAAGAATCATGATGGGCACACTGTATAATTCCCGAAAGACGTTGATGTCATTGTCATTGCCCAAGGAAATGCACTCTATAGTGGTTGCATTAGTGGAGGAGGTGTGGGCAGAGTTGGGTTGGGGCCATCATTTGGGTTGTTGAATTGGTTTATGGTTGGAAAGAATGCAGTTGAAGTTGTGCTGGGGCAAGAATGACTGCGAGGATAATCAAAAGATTTCGTGGGAGAGGGATTTCAAAAAGGAGATTTGACAGTTGAAGTGCTCTGTGCATTGGTCGGCAACAAAATTGGTTGCCTCCTCTGTTACAATGTATTGTTATGACTTGTCGATGATAGCTTTATGGCATAAACTGTTGAATAGTAGATGATGGCTTTATGGCCTAAACCGTTGAAGTTGTAAATGGACTTGTTATTTGTTGGTAATTTAATAAATCCCTATAAATATTTGTTTTAGGGTAAAATATTATAATTATGTATGTGTGTTGTTGCAGGGAACATGATCCATTGTACTTAGATACTTCAAAACTTTAAAGTTTTTGTCTAAGATGTAAAAGCCTATTCATAAACAAGTGTTGAATTCTCCTTGTTGTGTAAGTTTGGCTAAGTCTAGTTTATATAGATTAATGTGGTAATACATGCAAGAAGGTTGAATGTATTTTTTATGGGGAGGATATGACATCAAGTTATGGAACCAATCACTTGGATATGTATGATGGTGGCAAGTGGATTCATATCTTAGTTTGATGTGGAATTAGAGAATTGTGTCTTTGATTAAAGGGGAATGTGAGATAGAATAATCTTAAAATGTTAGTAGGTTTGAACCAAGTTAGAGAGGGTTTAATATGTTGATGAACCATGTAGGTGAAAAAGTTTCCTAGAGAATTGGAAAGTCTAGCAGATGGCACCCATGTATCTATCTTGATGGATGGATTTCTTTTTATATAGATTCTCATGACAGTTTGTTTGTAGAAAGAAGCAAAAAGTTTTTATACACGGTACAAAAGGAAGAACAAGAAATTTCATAGTGAAGAAAGTGCAAGTGAAGACATGTGTGATACTCAAGTAACAAAAAAGAACAGCTCATGAGATTTTGTGGCAATGATGAAGATGATAGCAATGGAAGTCAAACTATGGTGACAGTGGAAGTCAAATGATGGTGGACACATTGTGATTGTAAGGAAGTCTATTGTGTCATGTCTAAGTTGATGTATTGAATCTAGAGAATGTTTGAGTACCTAGTATTTGCAAGAATGATGTAAACTTGATGAGGCATATGCACTCTCATGTAATTTGTGTTAATCTAAAAAGCACTTTGTAGTGTGATGTTTGTGGTAAGCTATAAACCACATGATGAAGGAAAGCTTGTGGTCAGCGAAAAACCACTTGCTACATGATGGTTTGTGATCATCTAAAACCAATGCATTGTTCATGTTAAGCAGAAACTACATGAGATGTGATGAAAAAACACAAGTTTGCGAGAGACAGAAACATATGAGCAAAAATTCCTATAGATTTTTTTAATTCCTTGAGAGTTCAATAAAGGAGCATCAATAACATGGTTGAGAGTAAGTCTAGAAAACCTAGAACATAGTTGCAGGTAAGAAAGAAAAAACCCAAAATTATGATAATAGTGATGTAGAGGAAGTTAAAAATACATGTATATGTATGAAGATACTTGAGATATTGAAACACTTAGTTATTCATACTATAATGATTGTTTCTTTATATAAACATCAATATTTTAGTAATCATATATGGTTAAAAAAAAACCATTAGTGAAGTCCCTCACTTCATTGAGATTAACAAAGTAATAATTAAGAGTGTATATATATAATTATTTGATTAATTAATTGAGAATATATTTATCCGATTAAAAAAAAAAACAATTGAAAATATATTTTAAATTTGAAAAAAGTCTAGATCAACTAGACTTCGGTTTCGGTTCCCTGTGGGCTCCATGTATTGAATTTGTAGATTCTAGGCATCGGTCCCTGCTCCTTATTGCGGACAGCGAACATGGACCCCTTCTATTTGGGTAAAAGATTAAGCTTCGGGGATAACAGAGCATTTCTTTGTCCTAAAAATTCACAGCATCAAGATGGGAACCATTATTATAATTTTGATGGAAGCTTCACCTCTGCGGTTTGAAGTAATACAAATTGCCAAATATTTGCTATATATATATATATATTTATTTATTGGTATTTAGTTTTTTTAATGTGAAATTTATATTATTTTATTAATATTAAATATTTTAATTTTAGAATATAAAACATAAATTAAAAAAATTGAATAAATTGAAGAGTGTTTTTGAAAGTAAAATTGTTTTTGTTTAGTTAAAAGTTAGTTTTTTTAAAAGTAAAAAATTAAGTTTGGTTTAAGATCAAAAAAATATTTGACAAGAGTAAAAGTTTTAGGAATTGTTTTTAATGAGATTTTTTGGAGTTTTTGGTGTTGGAATTGATGAAAATATTTCAGGTGAAATTTTGATTTGTATTATTTAAACTGGTTTTTTGGTTGTATATACAGATTCAAAGTTTTAGGAGTTGTTTTTAGTGCTATTTTTTGGAGTTTTCGATGCCTGAATCTGATGAAAAAAATTCAGGTGAAATTTTGATTTGGGTTATTTAAACTGGTTTTTTGACTGTATATATGGATTCAGCACCCTAAAAAGCCGGTAAGGTGCAGGGATTACCCATTAAACTTGTGATTTCAATGAATTTCTGCCAGATTTTAAAGAAATTGGATCCCAAAAATCTACCAGAAAATCTCCAAAAATTCACACTAAAAACAACTGGAAAGCAATATTCTTTAAAAAGAGAGCATAATTTTACTTGAACAGTGATGAATAACCATCAATAATACTGTGCCACTATTGATTTGAGAGATACTTGAACGCTTTTTAGAAATTATATCGATAATATTAGTTACTTTTTAAAAATTTAGTAGCTTTTTTCTATGTAAAAAATAAAAAATAAAATAAATGCCATGTTACTTTACTTTACTTCTGTCCCATAACCTATTTACTTCTGTCCCATAACCTATTTTTAGCCTGGACATTAAAAATTATTTCTTTCTTATTATTATAAAGGTCCGCTGTCACGTTCTGCGTATCATAAAATTATTCTTTCTTTCTTATTATTATAAAGGTCCGCTGTCACGTTCTGCGTAGCATAAAATTAGGCATGCGGCCACATGAATTGTGGGCACGCGCCTTGTCTGGAATTAGCGCACATGTTGAAGAGAGATGAAGTGGTCCGCCACCCAATTTTAAAATTGACACTTTTCTTATACACGGTACGTGGCCTATTCTTTATATTCACAGTAATCGAAGACTTGGGGGATCCCTCGATAAATCCAGATGATTCAAAATTAATTTTATAAATATTTTTATAAATTAAAAATTTATAATTATTTAATTTCCAGGTATGATATCCTTGTATATATTTAGACTGTGTTGAAAAATTGACAAATTCTATTTTATATTATTTTTACAAGTAGATTCAATGCTTAAAGTCATTAAGCAGAAAAGTTTTCATGATAGAATTGTGTAATTTTGTAAATTACAATATAGATTTTTGGGTCTCTATTTTGTTTAAACAAAAATTATTTTAAAAAATAAAATTTATTATTATAATAATTATTATTATTTATAATTAAATTAAATAGTTTAATTTAAAATATATTTATTATGACTTCAACATGTTTTATATATATATGATATAGGAACTATGAGTTCAACGTGTTTTATATATATATATATAGGATATAGGAACTATGAGTTCAACGTGTTTTTTTAATATATATATATATATATATCAATTCAGGATATATTTGTTAGGACTTCAACGTGTTATGATTCAGGTAATAAAATTATTTAAGTTATATCTAATTAATATATTTTTTACTAATTTTATTTTTTGAATTTAGTTACTTAAAATTATAAATTTAAATTATTAAATGAATGTATATAATATTAAATGAATGTATATAATTTGTATTCAAAAATTTGTCACAATATTAAAATTTTAATGTATTCAAATAGATACTTTAATTAAAAAAAGTATAATCTCACCAAACAAATTATATATATACTCCGCTATTAATTGATTTGATCTTTTTGCATCCGGCCCAAATTTTCTTCTAGATTGAATTTTGAAGTCCGAGACCACATTGTTGAATAAATTTTGAACCCTAAAACGAGTTCATACCTCCATGGCGTGTAGCCATCATCATATAAATGACATTGCAGAGATCCCAAGATTTTCTGATCAATAGATGCAAGTGCTGCATCTGCCTCTCTTAATTAAATGAAAGAATGCATACAGCCTCTGTTACATCTGTGGTCTGTCCAGTCCACATTACTGTCTATCAAATAAAAGAATCTAACTTTGCATTGCAATTTGCAAGAGTTCAAGCCTACCAGAGTCAGACTGTTTTATTATCAGCATTGTTTACAATGATCTCAAAATGTGTGGATATCACATTGGCTTGCAATCGAAAATGCAGGCTCAAAGTATTTGCCACTCAGGATCTGCTTGGTCAGAAATCTGTTTGCTTGGTCGGTCCAGTGAACTCCATCCCAATTGACATACGTGTCCGGATTGGCGCAGGAGACCGCCTTCACAGGGTGCCCAGCGATGGTTCCCGAGCTTCCGCACTGCACAGCATAGTCGTAATTATGCTTTCCTCCCACTCCACAGCAAGCTCTCGTGGTTTGCTTGAATCCTGCATTCACAATTCAAAAAGGGCAAAAAAGCCACAAAAGTGATTTTTAGGTTTCTGGTTTCTGCACACTGGTATATTGTTAGATAAGTTTCTTGAATTTTGGAAAACTTTTTTTGACAACAATGATAGAACTAGCAGTATAAGTGTTCTGGAATTAGGTTTCGATCAGGAATTAGGGTTTGATTTGGAATTAGGGTTTAATAGACATCACAAAAATTCAAATCGAATCAAATCCCTAGAATGATTTTCGAAATCCGTCGAAGCCCTCGATATTACCGCCATAAAGATTTTTATAAAACCATTTGAAGACCAGAAATTCGGCGAAACCCTCGATATGACCGCCATAAAGATTTTTAAAAAGCCATTACAAATCCAGAAAACCCTCGATATGACCGCCATAAAGAATTTTAAAAAGCCATTACAAAACCAGAAAACATGAGGTGCGTACCGTATCGGGAGGGATTAGCGATAAAATCGTAGAGAATCGCGTATGTATTGACATAGATGACTTTTGCGCCCTTGAGCTGTCCTTGCAGGGATGCGACCTCTCCTTTCAATAAGCCATTGTAATAGCGGACTGCGTCGTTGTAGGAAATAGAGCAGTTATACCTGTCGAAATCGTTGGGGGAATGGCCAAAATAAGTGAGCCAGAAGGGCTGGCAGCCTTGGGGTCCCACGTCCTTCACCAAAATCGTTCTGGCCCCTTCATTGTAGAGCTCCTGAACCCATTCAAACAACCAGAATGAGATGGGATGTGTTGAGTTTCCGTAACACTGAGCATTACAGGACTGTGGTCACGAGGATTGATAGTACCTTGACAGCTGCTGCGACATCCTTGGCCACTGCGGGGAGAATGGTCTGCTTCACTTGGCTGGGTGTCTGTTTCAAGTTCTTGTACCCGTAGCTGAAGTCATTGCCTCCTATTTCTACGATGTAGATTCCCTTGTCAAATGCATCTGCTGATGGCAGAAAGCTTAGAGCACCTGCACCAAAAGACAAAACGCAAAAAGGTTCCAGTGAGTGAACGTTTGTTCCAAGGAAAAGCTGATTCAAATTGCAATCAATCCAAGGGAAAAAAAGTTCATAGCGATAATTTGTTACAAAGAGAATGCCATGATTCAAAGTGCAATCATTCCAAAAGCCTAACAAGAGTGCCCTGTAAAAACTAGCTGTACAAGCCTATTAGAATCAACCAAATAATTACAGCAAATATTTGCACTCAGGAAAGTGACGTGGGACTGCATTGTACAGCGTGATTTGGGGATCTGAGTTTATCTCACTGGGGTCATTGGGCAGTTTATTAACCACTAGATCTTACAAATTATAATAGACAGTAGGCAAGAAATTTTGTATTTTTTTCATATGTATGTAGATTTATTTATACCAGGTTTTCTAATTAGAAATCTTGTACATGGATGGATATTGTGAATCAGATTTTCCAGAGGATATCATGGTTTGTTTTTTAAGTACATAAAATTAGATGATGCAAACCCTTAAGAATAAGAATGTACTATTATATACTTTAAATCATTTAAAACTTTATTTCTATTTACATTTTGATGTCTTCTTCAATGCCTCAATATGGATATTGGCCCAGAACCAAAACCATTTAAACAATGTAGGATGTCTAATTATACAGATCGGTCGACTTATGTCTAGAATGTTGAGATAACTCTGGATCTAAACTAGCATATATCAAAGTGTGATCCCTATATGAACTTTGAGAGTAATTATTGACTGATCATCTAGAACCCCAACTTTCACAGAACGGAGACAGACAGACATAAATCAAATAAGAAACATTCACCCATCTTGCTGTACCTGGCTGTAGAGCCTTACAACTTTAGACCAACCATAACTCATAACTCAAATGGAATTATGAAAACAAGATGTTCTTTTTACCAAAATCAAGTACATGAAAAAACAGTTTTACCCCAATGCAACTTTCAAGATTACAGAGCATCAAATTAGAATGATAGAAATGAGAGTATATTATTCTAATTATATAACATCCTCTCTTTTTCCCAGTTTTTATATTGCAGTTCCAAATATTTAACTAACATCTCTCTTCTTCTCGGTTCTTTTTAGTTTTTATATTGTAATTCCAGATATCTAGGTTTGCAACCCAAATAGAAATGCTTTTTAAAAGTTTAATAACAATCAAGATATATATGTATGTAGATCTGCAACCAAAATAGAATTTTTTTTTTTTTTAAATAAAAATCAAAATATAGAGACCCTTTAATGACATAAGAGAAACATTATTCACATTAAATGCATTGATATCCTGCCATGAAACATTTACCAAAGTTTGCCTACATTAAATGCATTGAATATCCCCAATAAAATTATTCAATTTTCACCCAGTTCGCATGCATTGATATCCCCATGTTCTGCATTGAATATCTGTGCAGATGTAACGCGTGATGACTCTGACTCCATAAAGGGTGAAATAATGTGGAGGACAGAGCATGAACAGTGTGACGACTGTGACTCCATAAAGGGTGAGCACTGAGGAGGAGATAGCATGAACATTGATTACCTTTCCTGGAGGGGGAGATAGCATGAACATTGATTACTTTTCCTGAAAGTGGAATTAACTGATGTTGAATTCATTATCAAATTCGTTCATGGAAATCAATTCAGCACAACTAAACAAACTACCCTTTACCAGATTTTCAAAAAATAGCTAATTCCCTCGACTTGCAATGCTGCTTCTCAAGGCTCTGATATGCAACCATATCATAACACCCACCAGGTTAGTAGCCATGGTGATCCAAGCTCATAGAAATCTATATTCTAGAGTGGGTTATTCAGTGTTACCGCTTCACCACACAGATTTATGAAACCAGTCACTTAAACATACAAGAAAAGGTATCCAGATTAAAGGAAAACACATATTTGAGAAAAAATAAGCAAAAACCCCGGACCCCAGTCACTCAGATGGGTTTAGGCTGGGGTAGCCAGTATTCAAATTCCCAAACGGATCTGAAACTGCAATTACTAATGTTATTGTTAATGGCCTGAATAAAAGATTGCAACTGAGCACATTAGATCAGAGTTCACAAAACCATTAAAGCTTCATTTACCGTGTTTTGTAATGCTGTCGAACACCTGCTTCTTGAAGACCTTGAACTGATTGATCTGAACAGTGAGATAAACCGGGGCAATGAATGAAACATCACGCGCAGTAGCACCAGAAGCAGCAAAGTTGGCACCGTGCCCAAAATTAGAATCCACAGACTGCAAGTATGGACTCAGAAATGGCATCCCCAGAGCTGTAGCTGCAAGACGGAAAAAACTAAAAGACATTGTCATAAAAATCCCCTTCTCATTTACTATTCACAGAGAGAGAGAAAATGCTTGTACCGAAAAAATCAATAGACAGGCGCCCGTCGCTGTAGCGATTTACAGGTTTTCCGAAGTAGGTCCGCCCATAGGGAGGGTTCTCTGCGAGCTCATTATTGGGGAAAATGAAGTGAATAGCCCCAGTATCTGAGCTCGAGTCCCCGAAGTTAAATATGGCAGGATAGTTGCAGTGGCAGTGACACAGAATGGGCAGGAGGGCAACAATGAGACTTGTAAGCAAAAGCAATAATCGAAAAATGTAGCAGCGATCCATTGCAGAAGACTGATGCAATGCAGGATCGATTGCTACAATGATCAAATGCTAGCAAAATGAAAGCCTGTGAGAGATTAGAAAAGGAACGAAAATCACTCTTGTCATCTTGCACAAGGCTACAGAATTGGGTCTTGGATTTTGGGCTGTTGCTGCAGCTTTATATAAGAAGAGTGGCAGAAAATATACTGCTCGAGAATCATGGCCTCGAATCTGCCACAGATGCCCATGAATCTGTTGTCATGCATATATGCCTTACTACAGCTGTTGGTGTGCAACACTCAGCGGGCATGTGAAACAGACAGACATACAGAGACCCCACTCAGATTCCCTAGAAGACCTGACCCTAAAAACTATGCCTGAGCAAACTCAATCCATTAGTGAGAAAAAGATAAAGCAGGCACATGCCATTTATTGCACGGATCGAGCATTATACGCAGGACATTATACTGGGATTTATGTTTGGATGAAGGGTCTACAGATAGCCTGTGTTTTCATAAACATGGTGATGTAAATTTGGTTAATATTTAGTAAATATTATGAGGTGAGTTTGGTCAAAATTTTAGTCTGAGCTTCACTTTCATAAGTTAAAGTTATGATTGAAACATTGGCATTCGAGTTTTAGTCTGGATAAAAATAAGAAAAATCTCGAGATTCTATTTTTCATTCATTGTGATAAGTATGTTTGATTAATTTGCAATTGATATTTCATTAATTTTTGTTGTAACTTGATTATTCGTAATTTTATATAATTTTAAAAGTAAAATAGTTACATTAGTATCTCGAGATTCTATTTTTCAATCATTTTAATAATGATATTTGATTAATTTTTCAATTATTTTAATAAATATGTTTGGTTAATTTAAATTGATATTTGATTAATTTTAAGTTGTAATTTTATTAATTTTAATTATATAAGTTTAAAATTTAAATAATTACATTATTTTAATTTAAAAAATTGCAATAAAGTTAATGTCAAAAAAAGTTAAAAGCTCTATAATTTTAATTAAAAAATTTGTAATAAAGTTAATGTCAAAAAAGTTAAAAGCTCTATAACTCCCCAGGTATTTCATAGTAAAATATCTTTCTTGATCATCGAACGATGGTTCGTATATTATCAACAATATTGTCCTCGGAGCCTATTATATTTACAAAATATAGAAAGTAATTGTTAAGCTAAATGAGATTGCAAATGCTTTGCCATTGTTGAAAGATGTAGTTGTAAAAAGTTGAAGAATTGTCGATGGTGTAAAGAGTGTTGAGTTTGATATATTATTATGGTTTCTATTTTTTTATGGAGCTAGAAAGACATGAATGACATGAATTGGAGAAATTAAAATGTTGTGTAAGTGGATAGGGTAAAGTTTGACTCTATTGAATTCGAGGATTTTTCAATTAAAGAAATTATAATTATTGTAAGAGACTTTAGTTTATCTTTTATTGCTTTCTTCTTTTTTCTTTTCTTTTTTTAATGACTAATTATGTATTTGATAATTATTTGTTTATTATCTCTCAAGTCAATTATTTGAGCATTTATATCCTAAGTTTGTTAGGTTTTTTTTATCTTTACTTAAAATTAATGGTTTTGTTCAGTATCTCTCAAGTCAATTATTTGAGCATTTATATCCTAAGTTTGCTAAGTTTTTTTTATCATTGCTCAAAATTAATGGCTTCTTGCTCGTGTTGCTACTGTGTGAATGAATTAACAAATAATTTAAGTGTCCCCTTTAATCCATGAATTTATCTCTCACACCTTCGAAGACCCCTCCTAATGTTTGTGATCTTACACCAACCACATTACCATGGTTGACAATTGCACTCTCCATGAGAGCAAGAGATAGCCACCCTCTTAAAATCAAGAGAAACCCAAAAGTTAAATCCCCACATACACCATTAGGGAGCCAAAAGGAAGGATTGAGCACACATTTAAAATCAAAATCAAGTGCCACAACTCTATTAATGAAAACAACACAAACCTCCTTGCACCATAGCTCGATCACCATAGAAATCAAACACAAAGGCTACAAAGCAAACACTTCAAAATAAGCACCTTGAAACAATTAAGGCAAGGAGGAAGAAGCTCTCTGCAATACTTATGAATCCTTCCAAGATCAACACAATGTTCATGAAACCACATTTAACTCCCACAAATTACCAAACACCAAGGCTACAAGACAAGAACCCCTTAGAAACACCATGAAACAATAAGAAAAGAGAAAAGGGGTCTCTTTGCATTGTAGAAGGAATCTTCTAGAACCAAAGAAGGGGAAAGAAAACCACATACAATATGATTAATAACAAAATGAACCCACAAATACACGTTCACCATTGAGGTAGATAACAATATGATGACATGTGGTGCATTATGTTCAACCTTGCTTTTACATACACAAAGTGCACCAACCTATGATTGAGTCCAATCATTAAACCAAATATGGATGTGAAAGATAAGATAGGGGACCCAAAGTAACATCCCCTCCATCTATACTAAGATATCCTCCTTTTAATTTTGTTCCCATTGCCTCAAACTCAAGCAGACATTGTGAGAGGCCTCACAAGGCAAAGGCCACACCTTGTTGCAATAATGATGTGGATTACCTTTATCACCTTAGCAATCCTCGTCCTGCTCTTTAGTGGAATTGCATCACAATGGAGGCTTCTAGGTATTCACCCCTAGGATATTTTAAGTTAAATGGCTCAAGGTGATGTAAATGAAGGGTTGGGTAAAGATACATCTTCAACGGACAAGGACACAATTCATTTTGTGTAAGATAAATGTATCATATACTAAGCCCTAAAAGAGGCATGGGTGGCCTAGGGTTTCAATATATATATCAACTAAGGAATGCCTAGGCATATAAGCACAAGTTAGGGTTTTTATAGGGCACAAATTGCTTAAGGAAGATGGCATTAGCCCCACTAAGGAAAATTCAACCATGTAAAAGGCTAGATTTTGATTACAAAGAATCAACAAAGATGAATTCAAGCTAATAAAGCCTCAATGTCTATCCAGGTAGTGCCCTGATTGAATTCGACCCCACATTCTAGCCCTTGTGGCTTACGTTGAAGAACTTAGAAAAATAGAAGAGGGCAAAATTTTGAAGTTTTTGTCCTTTTTTACCAACATAAGGATTCCTTGTGCTTTTTCCTACTTGGGTGATAGATTCTTTAGGGATAAATTTAAGAGAATATGAATTTGTGCTTGGAGTAAGGAGGAAAACCGTAGATTTCACTTTATTAACCCTAAATATATTTTTTATGAGGGGAAAAATTAAATAGGGGAAGCTCTCTTAGAGGCCCCCTATGGATTTCAAGGTTGATAAATTTAACATGTGATGATCAAGCAATATTTTCCATAGATAATATGCATTTAGACATGGAATAAGAAAAACACTAGCACAAATTTATCACTTGAAAAAACAATAAAAATATGGAATTACACTTACAATTATTCTGTTAATAACCTTATTTCAATCCCAAAAAGACGTCTCCATGACAAAAAAAAAAAAAACATTCTTCAATAGTAATAACTCCAAAAAGATCACATCTCCACAAGTAGCGAGTTACACTAGGCTAAGTCAAGCTCTCTAAAGGAAGTAGAAATCCACAAGTGCCGATGAGAAAATAGAATGGAGTAATCCTCTATTTATATGAGGTCAATCACTTCCATTAATTTTTCTAAAAGCCTTATGACAAGTTTAATTTTGAATATACATGAATCAAATGGATTAAAATCCAACCCAATAGCTCAATATACAATAAAGTAAGCCATTAATATCCCACATGCGTGGGTCAAAACTCCTCCCAAGCACGACATCATGCCCTTTTAGGGCTAATAAAGCTCCTAAAATGTAAGAAATGAGTTAGATGCATCTCCAACCATCATAATCAATCATGGATTAAGGGGTAAGCCCTCAAATTAAGCCCTCAAGATGTCTCTGTATGCCAAAAGCTAGCTCTAGGTGCCCTGCTTCATCTCCATGAGGGGCTATCAAAACAACATGGTGCAATCTCTTTCAAGTGTTGGGGCTCCATGAGGTTGTGCAAGCCCTCCCTAATCATCCTAAGGATGACCATCATCATTTTGGATTCAGATCAAGCCATGCCCATCAGAAAAGTAACAAGGCCACCGTGGGGGCATGTTGGGTTCGTTTGGTACCTCATTAACAATCTCCAATGCTAAGCAAAGTGAGCTCATTGTTTCAACATCTAGGGGTGCTTTGAGGTTTCAATGAATTGTTGAAATCACCAAAGTGCCCAACACTCTATTGTGGAGGGAAAATGTTACATTTTCAACATCATCACTACTCTCCAAAAGTGTAGTACAACCTAGGTATCACGTGTAATAAGCATAGAGTGGGTGTGTCCTCAAGGCCTTTTGTTGGAGATGGGATCCCCTCAAAGAAAGTTGCAAGGAAAGACTCTGCAGATCAAGGAGCGCAACACGAAGTATATTTTGATTCGTAGGGGCTTTGGGGTCGGTCAACACACCTTATTATGTAATGGGATGGGATATTTTGTGAACGTTGGACTTCGCCCATGGTTTTGGACCATGGTATTGTAAATACCAAATCTATATAAGGAGTCTAGATAAAAGTCATAGGCAACCAAGTAGAAGTGGATTAAATTCACTTGGATGTAAGATTGTTTTGAGCCAGAGTCTGTGTTTTGGGTTAGACAAAAGGCTCTTGCAGCTGTGTGTGCAGAGACCTTAGGAAGTCTACAGTTGTGTGCATAGGGTGAAACTGAATGTATGGGAAAGATCTAGCTATTAAAGAAAGAGCAGTTGAGAAGATCTAAGCTATATTGATGTGTTTGATTTTTTCTTACTGTTTATGACTATCTATGTTGAATAAGGGTTTCGACCTGTAATTGAATAGCACAATCTTGTTTATGGTTATTTACTTTATTTAATGCATAACTAAGTAATATCGTGGAGTCTAGAGTAAGTTCAACATATGTGTTGAACATCGCCTATATTGTTGATATATCTAATCTACGAAGAGTTGATAAGAAGGAAAACCCCTAAAGCCACGATCCTATATCCCTATGGATGCAGAAAACTGGTTCTAGCATCCCCCTATATTGCCTCATGTAAGACTTTGGTCTGCGTAAGTAGATCATTGCCGAAAGCGCTGGTAATAGTGGGATTTGTTGGACTGCACAGTCACTTTGAACCTAGGTCTAGGCCCCATCAAGACAAAAAATGGTTCCATTTTTGGGTCCTAGATATCACTGAGGGATAGCTAGATGTGGAATCTCTCTAAGCAAGAGATCAAAGATTGGGTAAGTCCAAAAGAACGTGAGTTTTTTGTGCAAGAAAACAGAAACCACGCATCTCTACTAAACATTGGTTACAGAAGTATATCTATACAAATCAGTATGAGATATTTTTCGCGTTGTTTTCTAGTGAGATATACAAGTGGATCTCAAGACTAGTTGCGCAAATGAGTCAGTTCAATAATAAGCTAACTGCATGGAACCCATATCTGATTGAAAAGTTGAAAATTTTTGATAACGATATTGCGAGAATTGTTGATTATTAGATAGACAATATCCTTGGAGGGTTTATCACTGAGTTCATGATCGAGACTCCTGTGTCTTATAGTGAAGCAGAGCGTAAGTTATTTAAAGGCCTCAGAGGTAAGTACCTAAATTCACTGAAGATCTGGATTAGAATGTTATTGTGTGAAAAGGGTGTACTACAGATCCACTCATATTGATGTGCGAAGAAAGAGAACCTGGTGCTACGCGAAGCAGCAAAAGGTTTAGGACCAGTTGGGGAACATACATTGAAAGGGAATATGGTCCGTTGTTTGGGTTTGGAGAAAGAGAAAGCAACACCACTACCCCAAGAAGTCTGAAATTTGAGAATCAATAGAGCACTGCAAAGATCCCCTAGCCTTCCACCCTCGTCATCACTCCATTCCATTTTGTTCCTCCACCTCCCCCATCCACCATGGCCCAACCCCTGAAGATGCATGTGTTCAAGGGAACAAATGATCCTGAACAATTTTGGTTTGTGGTAGAAGCAATATGAAGTTTGAAGAATGTTACTGATGAAAACATGAAAAAAGCGCAATTGGTTACCGCGCTACAAGATAGAGCATTGTCTTGGTACATGAAATATGTTACGAACAATGTAAATGCTTCTTTGTCTGAGACAAAGACCACGCTGAACGTTGAAATTAAGAAACCAAAGTCGCAGTCCTAGTGTACCACAGAGATCAAGGAGATTAAGCAACTGGCTACTGAGACCGTATGGGAGGTAGATCATCGATTTAAGACAGTGTCGAGCAAAATTAGTTTCAAGATCCCAGATGAACAACATAGAGAATGATTCATTGCTATGATGTTTCCTCATCTCAAATTTCCATTGTCACAACAGAAGGTTGCTACTCAGGCTGAAGTATTACAGATAGCGATGAAGCTGGAAGCTTCGTTGATAGTCAATACAAGCATAGGGGTGCAACAGATACAAACTCACTTGGCAAGTCTGCATATGGAGCTCTAGGATCTAAATAAGGGAAAGGAGGTTCGCCCATAAATGAGATTGAAGGTATGGTGTATCAAATGCAAAGCGGAGGGTCACTATAAAGAGCAGTGCCATGTTTATAGAGAATACTTGAATGATGGGATGCCGAGTTCATTGAAGCCTAGATCGAGCACAAGGCCAAGTGTAGGGCCCCATGTATGGTGTAGGTTATGCGAAGTTGTAGGCTAACATTCCATGGACTATTTTCACATGTTGCAAAATTTTATCAGATTGTCAAAGCAATTGTTTTGCAATTTCTTCAGTTAGGTGGGACATGATGAGCAACATTGTAAGAGTTATGATCTGATGATGGAGAACAACCCTGGTGCATATCGAATGCTAGCAGAAGGTCGTGAAGCTTCGGGTTCCTTGACTGGATGAGGAGGTTTCCTAGGCAGAGGGCATGGCTGAGGAGGAGGCGCAGGTCGTGGCCGACAAGGGCAGATGATATGTTACAATTGCGGACAAGCTGGACATTTCGTTGGAGATTGTCAAAATCCTACTATGAATTCCTGTAAGTATTATCAAGAATTTGGTCATGAAATCAAATATTGTCCTATTTTTTTAGCTAAAATCCAGGAGAAGTGCAACCAACAGTCGGCTCAAAATATACAAATGATGAGGTCTTAACTGTGTCAGGCAGATCCAAGCGTTAACATAGTAATGCGCAGTGGTGCGAATACCAAAGGAGATCGTGCAGGAGGAAAAAAAGCCTGTGACGGAGACATGGGTAAGGAAAGATGAAGATAAGAATCTTGGATTTAATGTGCAACGCGAGAAAGAAACATTCATGGAAGCAAGGAAGAAATCACTATGAAGATCCCCTAGCCTTCCACCCTCGTTATCACTCCATTATATTTTGTTCCTCCACCTCCCCCATCCACCGTGGCCCAACCCCCGAAGATTCATGTGTTCAAGGGAACAAATGATCCTGAACAATTTTGGTTTGTGGTAGAAGAAATATGAAGTTCGAAGAATGTTACTGATGAAAACATGAAAAAAGTGCAATTGGTTACTGCGCTACAAGATAGAGCATTGTCTTGGTACATGAAATATGTTACGAACAATGTAAATGCTTCTTTGTCTGAGACAAAGACCACGTTGAACGTTGAAATCAAGAAACCAAAGTCGCAGTCCTAGTGTACCACAGAGATCAAGGAGATTAACCAACTAGCTACTGAGACCGTATGCGAGGTAGATCAGCGATTTAAGACAGTGTCGAGCAAAATTAGTTTCAAGATCCCAAATAAACAACATAGAGAATGATTCATTGCTATGATGTTTCCTCATCTCATATTTCCATTGTCACAACAAAAGGTTGCTACTCAGGCTGAAGTATTATAGATAGCGATGAATTTGGAAGCCTCGTCGATAGTCAATACAAGCATAGGGATGCAACAGATACAAACTCAGTTGGCAAATCTGCATATGGAGCTCTAGGATCTAAATAAGGGAAAGGAGGTTTGCCCAGAAATGAGACCGAAGGTATGGTGTATCAAATGTAAAGCAGAGGGTCACTATAAAGAGCAGTGCCATGTTTATAGAGAATACTTGAATTATGGGATGAAGATTTCATCGAACCCTAGATCGAGCGCAGGGCCAAGTGTAGGGCCCCATGTATGGTGTAGTTTATGCGAAGTTGTAGGCCAACATTCCATGGACTATTTTCAAATGTTGCAAAATTTTATCAGACCGTTGAAGTAATTGTTTTGCAATTTCTTCAGTTAGGTGGGACATGATGAGCAACATTGTAAGAGTTATGATCTGATGATGGAAAAAAACCCTGGTGCATATCGAATGTTGGTAGAAGGTCGTGAAGCTTCGGGTTCATTTATTGGGTGAGGAGGTTTCCTAGGCAGAGGGCATGGTTGAGGAGGAGGCACAGGTCGTGGCCGACAAGGGCAGATGATATGTTACAATTGTGGACATGTTGGACATTTCGTCAGAGATTTTCAAAATCCTACTACGACTTCCTGTAAGTATTGTCAAGAATTTGGTCATGAAATCGAATATTGTCCTATTTTTTAGCTAAAATCCAGGAGAAGTGCAACCAATAGTCGGCTCAAAATATACAAATGATGAGGTCTTAATTGTGCCAAGCAGATCCAAGCGTTAACATAGTAATGCACAGTGGTGCGAATACCAAAGGAGATCATGCAGGAGGAAAAAAAGCCTACGACAGAGACATGGGTAAGGAAAGATGAAGATAAGAATCTTGGATTTAATGTGCAGCGCGAGAAACAAAAATTCATGGAAGCAAGGAAGAAATTTATGACTCCTAAAGCTCTGTCGCCTACCATGCAGAGACATTTATTTCCATTGGAGGACAAGCTTAAGGAGAATGTCGAAGTAAAGGAAGTTGATCATTCTATCTTAGCGTCCTTCTTGTAGACGTGTATGAAATTTCTAAGGGACCAGAGGGTTGTAGAAGGGTTGCAGGAGCTGATAGATAATTGCTCTGGTAAGGAAAGGTTGCAGCTGGAACAACGCACAATAAACAAAGTATACAAGAACAAGAAGAGAAACGACCAGGAGATGTGGTTGACTGTGCAGATCATAGATTATGAGATGGATCAATTCATTCTGGATCTAGGATCAAATGCCAACGTTCTGCCAAAGCAGACATGGGAGCGAATGGGAAGACCTAAGCTACAATGGTCACCAATTCAGTTGAGTATGGAAAATCAACAAAGGATCATTCCTATGAGGCGATTGTAAGGGATTAACATAGATATTGATGGAGATAGCATGTTGGTCGACTTCGAAGTGATTGATATCATTGATGATTGTAATCCATATCCTCCGTTGTTGGGATTTCATTGAGCTTACAATATGGATGCTATAATCAACTTGAAGAAGAGGCAGATGATATTTGAAAAGAATGGTACCCGAGTTGATGTGCCACTAGATCCTTCCGAAGATGTGCAATATACAAAGCTTGTCTAGCATGATTATGGGGATGCTGAGATTGATCACATATATAAGCTTACTACGCAGGATGAAGACTGGATCAATCCCACCGCAGATGGTAGAATTTGTTAGGAGCGCAATAGTTCGTGCGTTTCAGATTCCGATGAAGAGTTGGAGCATTGGCAAAATCGTTTGCATGAAATAACCACTAATAACTGCAACACGGTTACTAGATCTTTGCGTTGTGTCAGATCGGAAGCGCGTGACTTGCTGTTTTATGATGGAACGAGGAATTTTGTCTTATTTTTGGATGAATTTGAGAAAAAATTACCTGAGGTCCAGAAATTCAAATCTTTGGACTTCGCATTGAGGTCTACTCCAACCCGATGGTGGGGTGCGCATAGGGTAAGTTACGGAGGATGGAAGGAGTTTTGCAAGATGATAAGGTTGATATTTGGTCAGGTTTATACAAATATCGTGGAGAAGTATTATGGTCATAGGGATCCTCGCGAGCACTTGTCTCGCTGGATTGCAGCTTGGGGCGTTGAGTCTCAACCAAAATGGGTGCACATGTTCTTTCATTCCTTGGATACGATACCTCAGCAATGGTATCTTGAAGAAGAGTTACACCATGGAACTGTGGATTGGGATGAGATGATAGATGGGTTCTTGTTAATGTATAGCTTCGCTAATGGTTGGGAGTGCACTAATGAGGCTCTTCAAGAAGTGAAAACAAGATTATTTTTCATTAACAAGGAGCCAAGGATGTTGGTACAACCTGATTAGATAGACACAACCAAAAATCTTATTTTGGGGGAGGAAATATTTAGGTACCGAGATGACCAGACACAGATGGATTATGTTTGAGGATGGCTTCATCGCAGTCGCAATACTGTGCAATAGTTTGAAGGAAGGTGCAGCTAGAGGTTACTATGTTGAGGAAGGCAAGACTTCACTGAGCGTGTGAGCGTCGTAGATTTCATCCAAAATATGACCGTTGGAGCAGTAAAAGTTCACTAGACAATGACTTGGTCGTTAAAAGGAGCGGGAGGGATCCCATTAATGAGCATATTTTTGCGCTTATGTTGCCAAATAGGAATTTATGAGGAATATCTAAAGACGATGATGTGATTTGAATTTGAAATTTGATATAAAGAAGGGATCCCTCTCCCCATTCGAACACTTTGCATGCCCAGTGTTAGAAGTGAGATCTGTTGTCTGCAAGAGAGCCGAGTGAGTTTTTGCATGTCGAAGGCACTGCTCGAAGAGACTAAGGTGTTTGAAAAGCAGTGCGCTGAAGCAGTGCCCAAATTGAAGGATGCCTTAAGCGCTATCAAAGGAAAGATATATGGCGCACCAACTTTGTGACTCGGGACGAGTCATAGTTTTGTGTTGGGTGGCTATTGGAGATGGGATCCCCTCAAAGAAAGCAGCAAGGAAAGACTTAGCAAATCAAGGAGCGCAACGCGCAGGGCTGAGTCTATTTTGAGTCGTAGGGGCTTTAGGGTGGGTCAAATCCCCTTATTATGTAATGGGATGGGATATTTGTGAAGGTTGGACTCTGCCCATGGTTTTGGACCATGGTATTGTAAATGCCAAATCTATATAAGGAGTCTAGATAGAATTCATAGGCGGTCAAGTAGAAGTGGATAAAATTCATTTGGATGTAAGACTGTTTTGAGTCAGAGTCTATGTTTTTGGTTAGAGAAAAGGCTCATGTAGTTGTGTGCGCGAAGACCTTAGGAAATCTGCAGTTGTGTGCGCGGGTGAAATTGAATGTATGAGAAAGATCTAGTTATTAGTGAAAGAACTGTTGAGAAGATCTAAGTTATATTGATGTGTTTGTTTGTTTCTTACTGTTTATGACTATCTATGCTGAATAAGGGTTTTAATCTGTAATTGAATTGCGTAGTTGTTAGTATGAATCTTAATTCCAATCGTACGAAAAAAGACCACTTTAGCTGTGCATAACAAATAGCCCTAACAACAAAGATGGCTGCCAATATCCTCAGATATGTATTTAGGTGATCAAGATAAATGCTACAAAAATCTAGATCTATGCATTAGAAGACATTAAGCAAGAGAAAAAACAAGATTTACTCCATGCATCCAATAGACAAGACACGAATATGTTGAATGAATTTTGTATTAATGGCACATGGGAGGAAAACACAGAAGGGTGTTACCAGTTCTCCTCAATGGGATGCATTAGGGGAATTTTGAGGTCTAAAATGAGCCTCCTAAGGAAATAATAAAATAATAGTTAAACCAATAAAATAATATTTGTGAATTTTCAATTCACTTTTTACACCATAATCCATGTAACCATAGTTAAATTCAATTCAAAATTTGTACCAAAATAAAATTAATAAAAAAATTGTATTGATGTGACTATAAATAAGAATGAATTTTTTAAGAAAAAATCATTATCATTGATCAACTAATGCATTTGTCCTTTGTACTTAAATAACTTAAAATAAAATATAAATATAAAGTTATAAATTCTTAATTATATTATATGCTATTAATTAAATTTTATATTATTTAAATTGTATAATAACATGTAATTAATATACTATATAAATATAATATAATATAATATAATAAACGTATAGGTATATACATTATTTCTTTCAAGAAATATGAAATGACAATAATATATTTTTATTCAAAAAATGTGAAATGACATTTATTATGAGTACTTTACTTTGACTTTAAAAGTATTTAGAGCATTACCATGGTTAACCATGGGTTGTTATCCACCATTAAGAATGTGACAAGTAAATATTTTTAACTCAAGAAATGCCACCTCAAACATTAGGGATGATGGCATCCCTTAAAATGTGATTGGTTCTCATAAAGTGAATTTTGATTGTACATTTTCCTTTGGAGGCCCATTTTAGATCTCAAAATTCCCCTAATGGGTTCTTGTAAGTCCTCGGCACTTCAGATCTAAAATTCCTCTCTCTTGATGGTGTAGAAAACCCAGACAAAAATGGTAGCAAAATATGACTATGATGGCGGATCAATAGTCAGACCAAAAGTATAGATCCAAAGTGATCTTTAGGCAACAAAAGGTGGTAAATGAATGAAAAAACCCTTCTATTTATAACAAAATATTGAGTTAGTCTAGATATTGGTGCATAATTAAAATATTATTAACCAAATCAAGATCCTACTTTTATGGAATATTTTATTATATTTGTTGGAGGGAAAAGAAATTTGACTTGAGTCAAATCCTTTTATTTGTAAATAATAAATAAATAAATGATTTATTTATCATTTTAAGGATGTGGTTGAGTAATAATCAAATAAATAATGATTTATTTAATTATTTAAAGGTGATTTAGTCATATTTAACAAATAATATTATTTAAATAAGGTTTAAATAATTATTCTTAGAAAATAATAAGATAAATAACGATTTATCTAATTAATTTCCTCGTTTTGGGTTAAATATAACCAGGAATATTAATTAAACTATTGTTTAACTAATTATTTGTTGAGGAAAATCAAACAAATGTAGATTTATTTAATATTTCTTCATGGGGTTTTTTGTTTAGAGTATAAAAAACTTATCAAAGGTGGTTTACTAAGTTATTTTCATAGTGAAAGCAATTTTACTTAGGGTAAAATTGGTCTTACATGGTGTACTTGGGTCCATCTAATGATAATAGGTTATATGACCAAAAAATGGTGTAACAGATTGCCCCCCAGTGTGTGAGCGTTAGGAGCTAATCGTATGACCGAAGTACGTTGTAAGAACTCAATCACTAGACACCAAAGGGAAAGTCAAAGAGAGAGAAGTATAAGATAGACCAAAGTGCTGAAAGGACTAGACCCTGAGGAGGTGAGACTTACAGGTGCGACAAGTCTCTTTTATGAGTGAGTACCTGTGCTATAGGCGGCGGGGGAGGCATACCTATGCCCGCCGAGATAAAGTAAAAAGAATAATGCATCCAATGAACAAGGGACTGAACAATATAGTACATGCTGGCATAAACATCAGCTAGATAACAACATGATATTGAATCCCACATACATATTGTGCCTGGGATAACAGCCAAGACTTATACAATAATATCTGAGTACATGAGATATAAACACAACCCAGATGCCTCTGTAAACAAGAAAGGGCTCTAAAAATCTAACTGATACATGCAATAAAAAAGGCGCTACAAGTGGCTGAGGCCGACATCATCAAATCTATGGAGCTGCATCGAAGGCTGAAAGGAAGAGGTCATCCGAGCATTTGGGGGGCTACCTGTAACGCCACCCCCTCATGAGGGCTGAGACATATCACACACACCCGGGAATCACTGATATGAGCTGCTGCATCACCTGACCATCAAGTATATGGATCTTGATTATGCTGAAAGGAGCTGGAGCTGAGAAACAATCAAGTCTAAGGGCAATAAGGAGTCCCTTTGCCTGATCCGAGACACCAAACAAGAGTGGAAGTTGGAATCAAGGTACATCGCCCTCTAGACCTGTCTTCTAGAATGAATGAGCTGATGTCAACAAAATGAGGTCCGCCATAGGTGAGGCCATAAGGTATCCTCAACTAAGGCACGAGAGAAAATGGTAGAGCGACTGAAAAACTGACACCAGGGATGATGATGAAATGGGGGGTACTGAGTAGCGAACGGACGACTTCCTTTGTTTAGAGCATAAAGGGCATAGATGACCTGGCAGCAACTGACACAATACATGAGGGATAGGGGACAATGGGACTGAAGGCCATAATGTGCGACACGAGAGAGGAATCAAGCAATGAAGGATGGAGGACTATAACGGGATACAAAGGGACTCGGGATAGACTCCATGAATGCAATGATGACTCAACTCGAATGCTCTAAAAAAATGCGACTCGATAGTGCTGCCACACAGAAAAAAGGTCCAATGGAGACCATAAAAACATGAGTACATAATGGTTACTCACGATGAAGATCGACACTAGCATGGACAAGTATGAAGGCAAAGGGGTGCCCCTAAGTACAAGTGTGGCAAGTGAAGAAATTCGATTTTGAGGAGTGGTGAAGTGACCCTTCTTGGACAAAATTTGTCCTGGTGAAGTATCAAATCACTAAAAACTAACAAATACCCATTTGAGGGCTTTGTGAGAGCTTTCCAATGGTACTGACGGTTTGGCAAACTGAGCTACGGTTTGGCCGCAGCAGGCGAAAGAAAATCAGGGGTTTCTCTTTTAATAAGACATTTTCCCTCCAAATTCACTCATTTGCATGTGGAGCTGTGGTGAATGTAGAGAGGAGAGAAGGCCCTAAATCTTGCGGCGATCGTAGCTGACAAACCGAACATTGGAATCGAGATCCGTCAGTTGCAGGTAAGAGGCCTAACCCTACTCTTTATTTTCAGTGGATTGAAAGTTCAGATTAGGTCCCCAAGGCTCAGGAATAGACCCCTGCTCCTCTTCATGGTCGGGTCGCACTTTTTGTGGCAAAAAGTGCGACCTGGGTAGCAGGTTTTGAGTAAAAAACTGCGACCTGTCCCAGGTTTGGGCCTAAAAAGTGCGACCTACCAGGGAGGGGTTTTTCTATGCTGTTTTTTGGCTGAGCACTAGGTTTTTATGATGAGATACAATATTTCCTATATGTACACTAACAAATATGATGGTTTTATGCAGATATGGCAAAGTTACAGATCAAATGGAGAGAGAGAGACCTGGGTGCATTATAATCGGAGATTCGGGAGGATCAAGGTGTCCGTAGTGCATTGGCCAGGTTTGGGGTTCTGAAGTTTGTGGAGAACCCTTTGATGAGAGCTGGAGAGCCCTTATTGGCCCTGATTGTCAGCTATTGGGATCCGGACCATGAGGTCTTTATAGTGCAAGGGCACCGAATCGAGTTGACGGTCTAGGATATATATTTCCTAACTGGTCTCCCACCACTTGGGATGGTAGGGAATACTCAGCCAGTATTACCGTGGGGTCGGAATATCATAGAGTTTGTAGAGCGCCATTATCGACTAGGTCTCCAAGTCAAGGGGACTCGGATACCCATCAAGGATTTAGAGAGGTTAGAGACCCATGCTATGGCCGCAGCGGTGTTGCAGATCTTGGGTAACCATGCACTCCACCACATCATTGGACGGCAAATGATGCTTGTGGAGAATGTTTTGAGTGGGACCTACTATGGATGGGCCTAGATGATGCTATCGTCATTGAAACGATAGTTGTAGCTATGCAAGCGACAAGTGAAACATGACTGTGCATATGGTACAGTTTTGTGCTCGTTCTTCTTTGAGAAGATCCTGACACTTCGACCTCGCATACAGCTCCAAGATGGGGGCTCGAGAGAGCGTAGGATGCACTGGTGGGGGAAACTACTGTGCAAAGGAGGAGGTGGGGTGGTTGGACGAGTGTTCCGACCCGAGTTCTTTGTTCATTGGGACCAGATGCCACTGTATATATAGACGACAATCCCTATAGTGGGATGAGTTATTGTGGGGACCCGGATTTTCCACTGTCGCCTGATCGAATATGGGGGCCCGATGGTAAGTGAAAAATTTCTAATATTTTATGTGCATGTAAAGTTCTAGAATATTGTATGTGGTACTGATTTTTTCACTTTTGGTATGCAGATACAGCACCGGTAAAACCGGTATATGGGACAACCTGCAGTATCGGGGACCGCAGGACCTAGTGGACCGAGGGCACAACAAAATGAGGATGCAGAAGCCCTCCTGGAGGACATCCGTCATAGATGTGAGAGGCTTCTGACTAGTGCTTCAAAGCACGACTTGTAAGACTTAGATGACCAGAGATAGAGCCATGTATTTTTCTACCCTCTGAGTGGCGAGGGGTCATGTAGCGCATGGAGATGGCTGGACAGGGTATGCATGATCTACAAGCTACGGGAGTAGAGCCATTGGCTTGGGATCCTCCAGATAGTGATTAGTGTGTAGGGGTAGATGGTGCCCCCAGTTTTGAGTTTTGTAACATGCTATGGGCATGTCATATGTATCAGAGTGGATGGACTCTAAAACATTTTATATGACACATATTATGGATATGCATCGTTTGATATTTTTATGTTATTTTCTTGTGTTAAATGCATGTACTAAATGCCAATTTAGAATATGGTTTTCAATGCTATCTACATAGCATGAAAGCATTTCTCGATTTTATGATGAAACCGCCATCGAAGGTGGACTTCTACATTCACGCAACAAAAATATTACTCATAAACAACACAAAGTGATTGATTACTCTTACGACATTTCAATTTAGCATTTAAAGAAGCGGAATGCATGACGGGGCATAAGTTTGAGACCTAATGCGAAGAGCCAGACTGTAAACTACTCCTGCATGTAACTGTGGCTGTGTGTTAATATCTGCGTCCAGAAAAACAGTGAAAAAATAAAAAAGTAAACACAACCTCTGGGCTTGATGCAAAGTAACAACCTGTCATCGTTGAAGCGATAGTTGGCTGTGTGAATTGGTGAAGGCCAACAAGGTCACAAGACAATAAATGGGAGGATGATGAACAATGTTGGAAACTTGAGTGCAAAGTAGAAATCAAACGCACTCCGCGAGAGGGAGTGATCTGGGTAGGATGTCTACTACTCACACGCGGACGGTGAGGTGGAGTGTGGGAGCTACCGGAGGTGTAGCTTGTGCTCAGGCCGCAAAATTCCCCATAGGCACGGATGGTGCCATCCAATTTATGGGTGGGAAAGATGAAGTCAGGGGTGGACATGGCTTCCATGATGTCATCATCACAATAGAAGATGGAGTGACTGGAGGAAGGGAGACCACATGATGCGGTGAAGCTACCTGACTCATCATCATGAGAAGAAATGTTCACATGCACATCTTCACGAGGGATGACATAAGAACAAGCAGATAAGGGATCTACTGATGTTGAGCCCAGGGTGATCGCTGAAGGGAGGTCAAGCGAAACAACAGGGGAAGATTCAGAGGGAGCTTCCCCCGAGGGTCTCATGGATGATGATAGGTAGAGGATGGTGGCCACAGGCTCTGTCATCTCTAAATTAGGAGGGGGAATGTCAATAGGAGTGGGTAAATCCTTAGTCTAGCCTGCAGCATACTGCGCAAGTACAAGAGAGGCGGATTGGTTTTGTTCAATCTCGTACTCCCGAACTACCTCTAAAGAGGCGTGGTAATGCGTAAGACGGGGACAATGGTGGGAATAATGGCCATGGAGATCACACAAAGCACAAGGTTGGTTGGTGTGAAATATAGTTTTAGGATTCTTGGCTGCAGTCGAGGAAGAAACAAAAGCTTCAGGGAACGTAGACTCAGGGAACACAAATTTAACCATGGGCTTGATACGGGGTAGTTCAGGACAGTTATGGGTGGTATGTTTGACGACATCACACAAAACGCAGGGCTTTGCGGGTGGGGGAGGTGCAGGGTCTGTCGGGTCAGCCTTGTCCTTGGAGGCCCTCTTGCGAGCTTTTCCCTTCTTACCCGAAGCGGTCGCAACAGGAGGTGGTTCCTGTTGAGGTGGTTGAGGTACTGTTGCAATGGGAGAAGTCATGGGGACCGGTTGAACTGGGGTCAAAGCAAGATAAGGTTTGGGTTGACCTGGCAGGGTAGCGGCTAGAGGATCAAGGTACCAGACGGGAATCCCAAGGGTCAAGTTAGGAAGAGAGAGGGTGGCCATGACAGGTGCCGTATAAACTCCCGGTTGGGGAGCTAGGAACGGTATCTGACCAGAGGGGTAATGGCCAGGCGGGATGGCTCATAAATGGTTAAGGCCTGGAGGAACCGTTCCCGGAGGGTAGAGAGGCTCATGGATACCAGCTAAAGGGCCAGGAGGAGGAGGTCTAAAAGGCTGAATCGAAGGGCTAGGAGTAGGCTGCGGAGGCTGAGGAGGCTGCTAACTAGCCGAGGTGGCCCGCTTGAGAGCAGCCCGAGACGATTGCATCATGCAAGCATTCAATGAGTTGGGATCAGAGACAAGAGGAGGAAGACCAGGGAATGTACCAAGAAATTAGGAATATTTGTAGACTCCAGGTGAGACACTGGTCAAAGGATTGATGGTTTTCTTGTTGGCCACCGAAGAGATAGTGGACTCAGGGGAGGTTTGAGACTTCAGTTCGTATTATGTCAACTGGTCAATGGTGACTATATTTCCGTTATGAGGGAAGGACATCTTGCGGTGGACCACAGAAGGGATAGCAGACATCACATAGGTGTAGCTACGACCCAATAGAATTTTGTAATCTAAGGGGCCATCTATGACTTCTATGTCAACGCAAATAGTCTTGCCCACAAGAGTAATAGGACAATTTCGGAATAAGCCAATGGGCTGAGAGGCGTGGCCATCCCACGCTCGGAGAGTGATCGTGGAGGGAGCAAACTCAAGTGATTCGAGTTGCTTCCAAACTGAAGCAGACATCACACAGGTGGATGCCCCCTCATCAATAATGCACTAGGAAACGTTGGCGTTCTGGATCTTGACTGGGATTTGGAAAGCGATGGAAGCAGGAAGAGGAGGATGTTCTAATCGGTCAACATCAAAGACAATCAATCGATTGTCGAAAAGGATATACAACACCCATGGTAGATAGTAGAGCTTTTCGTTGTGAAGGGCACGACTGGAGGAGTTCCAGCGTTGAAATGGCAGCAAGAGATTGTGCCAAATCATCTACTATGCTATGCGAATGGGAAGCTTTGCCGGAAGTAGCATTTCGGTGGAGTGGTCCCTTAGGGATCTTGGTATGACCCTCCACCTTAGGCTGAGGGATCTACAAGGGACCATTAGGTGTCGAAAGAGGCTCTATAAATACCGAAGGAGGTGGCTCGGGGACAGACATAGCGGGAGGCTTGTTGTACTGACGAGATTGAGTCTGAAGATTGATGTCTACAGTTGGAGGTTGATTAGAATTCATCATGGAAATCTGGTAATCGAAGGTACCAGATGGAAGACGTTGAGTGGCCACCTGACCTTCAGGTGGTTGGGTAGCCACAAATCCTTGTTGAGGGAAGGGATCAGTAAGCACAATTGGTTCACTAGGTGTAGCACTGGGATGGACGGAAGGGGAGGCTTGTTGTCCTCGCAATGTTGCTTGAGACTCCCACAACTGCCGCATCTGTGGTAAAAGAGGACAATCATGTGTGTAATGACCATAAACACCACAACAAGAACAATGTTTGTTTGTGCGAACATGCCTATCCTACTTGGGTTGGGTGCCCTATTGTTGGTTAGTAGTGTTAGGAGCATTATTTTGAGGATTAGGTCCAGGATTACCAGGAGAAGACTGATTTTTAGTGCCTTTCCTCTTCTTTTTGGAGGGAGGAGGATTAGTCGCACCCTGCTGTGCATATACCTGCCCATGAGGGGGCAGTTGCTGTTGTTGCGGGGGTTGAGAAGGCAAGGGAGGAGGTGGTACTAATGTTGGAGGAGCTGGAGCACCAGGTTGTGGGTACGGATAATAAGGAGGTTGGGTAATAGTGTGGTAAACAAGAGGTTGGGCAAAAAGAGGAGGCATGTCGTATCCTAGATACGTGCTACCGGGAGGGGGAAAAGTGCAGGAGGTGCTAGCCCCCCCTTGAGGAAAGCCATAGCCCATGGGAGGTTGAGTGTATGGATTAGAGAGAGCTCCAACGATACCGTTGGCAGCGTGAGATGCCCCGGTGCATTAGCACCACCGGGTCTGGGAAGATCAGGTAGAATGATATAAACATAACCCGACTGAGCGTAGATCAGGTCATATTTTAACACAATTTGGAGAGTGACTTCTTCGGTTTGAGGAAAGTGCGATGCGATATCTTTCTCGATAGGTGGAAAAAAAAATCTAAGGAACCAGTGCATGTAGACATGATCTTCGAAGGTAGGGGCTCAACATAGGCTCTTTCTTCTCCGCCATTCCTGGACATGGTCGGATAGGTGAATCACAGACGATTGACGGAAAGAAGTAAAGAGTTCGGTACCAGTGTCATAACGAAGGGGAAGCTGGAAGTAAGACAAAAAAGCCCAGGTAATAGTCACAAAGGTGGTATGAGAGGAAGGGGCTTGATCAACATACCACTTAAAAGCTTCACCTGTAAGTGTACGTTGGAACAACCGAAGACGGACAGAGTCGTCGGTAATGGAGTTAGAAAAACACCACATGTGGAAAGATCGAACATGATTTGTAGGATCTCCAGCAAGAGCTTCAAACTTTGGAATGTCGGAAGGGAGCTTTGTCGGCATAGCAGGCCAACTAGCATCATAGTGTATAGGGTCATTTATCAACTGGTCAAAATCGGGAAGGCTGAGGCCTGCCATGAAGGGGAGAAAGGGCGCAGCCGGGGTAGTGTCCGTTGCGGTTCCACTAGTGGTATTCCCAGCATGAGGGCCGGGGTTACCACCAGCATTAGGTCCTGCACCAGACATGGTGAAGGTGACAGGGGGAGAACCGAAGGCGAAATGAGGAGGAGAACCCAATGGACCAGAAGAAGAGTTGGAGTGCGGACTCGGTGGAGGACTAACTCAAATCCTACGCGGAGGAGTAAGTCTTCCTATCAGAAATTGGGGGTGAAGGCCAAGAAGTCTCCGGGATAAACGCCTTGGTGGCGTAATGATGATGACACAAACACGGCGCAAAGGAAAAAGAGATTGGCAAGGGTAGGGAGGTGCAGGATCAATTGATTACAATGTCGAAACAAGGGCAGAGAGGTGCAGGATCAATTAATTTCAATGTTTTAGAGACTTTGCTTGGTGGTGTTAACCAAGCTCTTTTTCGCTTAGGGTGTGTTGTGAAGTGTGTAAATTTTAATTTTTAAACCCAGACGTTTTTAGAGAAAAATAAAAAGTGTGTTGTATAGCTGCAAATAAACCTGCAAATGACAGTATATAAGCCTGCAAAAACAGAAAAATAAACAGCTAATAATGCAATAATATAAACCCAAGGAGGCGAGCCTCTCAACAACTAGTTTGTAGGCGAGTAAAAAACTAATCAAAACAAACTAAAAAAGCCAATAGATCTAAGGGTAGGAGGGACAAGGATCTAAAGGAAAAATCTACTGGAAAGTGGTGCAGAAAACAACAAATCAGAGGAAAAATTGTTGTAAATGAGGTGGCGAAAGGATATCTCTTGGAGGGAAACGGAGTGAACCCTAGAGGACCCAAACAAAGAAAAATGAGGTGATTTGGATGGATAACACGCTGATCTAAAGAGAATATGAAGGTGAGGTATCAGATATGAAAAAATGGCTAAAGACTCTGAAATTTCAGACAACCTGCAACAACAAAAACTCTTCCACAAGAAGTGGAGGGTATTGAAGCCTTAGGGGGCTAGGTTCCCACTTAGTTGAGCAAAACAGAACAAGTACAGGTCCAAAAAGGTTGGAGATGGAGGTCATACAACTCTGAACAGAGGCTCAAACAAACCCAGAAAAATTTTAGAAAAATTCTGTTGAGATTCAACAAGATGATGAGCTTAGTGAAAAGAGTCGCCTTCACTAAGTGGGCCCGCAGGCTATTTTTGGCGCAAAGTCTATTCTTAGACTATGTCTATTTTTAGACATGTCGATCATATTCTATGAGTTGCAGGATGTTATTTGTGGATGGTTGGTCAAGTTGGAAAAATAGATGGACTTCTATTTTTAGACATATTGGGCAGAGTCTATTTTTAGACTGCTAGTCTAAAAATAGATATGTCGAATATTATTAGCTCTTAATAATATTTGGACTCTAAACATTATCTTTTTCTGTTGGAGCACTTTAGTTAAGTGCACAGATGTGGCACAACAATTGACAGAAGGAATTACGCTATTCCTGAGGGTTTACTGGAGCTATTGCACGGAGGACTCAGTTAGAACTCAAGTGGCAGAGTTTTGTGGAGTTAGAGAAGTAGTTGGTGGAGTTGTATTCAGTTTAACACAGTTAGACTCAGTTGAGCTAGTTGTATCTAGTCTAACTGTATGATACACTAGTGAGAGTGGAGTGAATTAATTAGTTAATTAATTCAAAAATAATAACTCATTAATCAACTGAAGAATACATCAGTTAACTATAGTGCATGGCAGTTTCAGTGGAGACTAGTGGAAAGATAGGTAAAAGAGCAAGTGTGACTATCAGTTGTGACTATAGTGATGCATTGATTGCATCCAACACTCAGTGGATATGCCAATGAGGATTGCATGAGCAAGGCTGGATCAATTCGAACTCATTCAGAGCTATTCTTCAGCAGGGATTGCGCAGTAAAGGCAGGCTAGTAGGTGGCAAAGATCGGTGCATGGATTTGCAAGATCGGGCTTGATTAGTGTGTAGTGATTGTATTGTACTGAGAGCTTGATATGATCGGATTTGTATGAGGATTGTTACATGATCTCTATGACATATATTATATACATATAGTTGGGGTTTTCAGCTTCAGGCTTTCTCGTTAAACAACTGTGTTAATGTGTGTGATTTTTTATTGTTTCATGTGTGCATTGCAATCTTGATTTAATTTCCGCAAATGATCAATGGTGGAATAGATTCTGTATTTTTCATGAAGTTAAAATAGTGTGAGATCAGGAGAATCTTGGACATATAACACGTAAGTTATATAATTTCTACATGGTATCGGAGTAGTTGATCATTGGAGCAGATTGTAATTATTGAAGCGGTTGAGTTTTGTGCTGGTGGAATTCGAATTTGCTGTAGTGTTTTCTTGGTGTCGAAGTTGAGCATTCATTGAAATGTATTTCAACGTATTGCGATTGGAGTAAGTCCTTGATGGGAGATCGAATTACATAGCATGGAATGACAGGATGGAGGCGGTGCTGGATGATAATGGGTTGAAGGAGTTCATAGATGTTGATATTCCGAAGCCTGCTTCTAGCGATGCAGCAGCACTTGACGCATGGCAAAAGAAGGTAGCAAAGTGTCGAAGGATTATGTTGGAAGGTGTGAAGGACCACATTGTGTCTAGCCTTCACGGTAAAGCCACTCCATTCTTAATGTGGAAGGCTTTGACAAACTTGTTCCAAAGCAGAAGCGACCAGAGGAAGTTGGCGCTTAAAGACAAGCTCAGAAAAATAAAAATAGAGAAAGGCGACAGTATTCCAAAATACCTCACGAATTTTGTCCACTGCAAGGATGAGCTAGGAAGTGTGGGGGTTACTGTTGATGAAGAAGACTTGGTGAGCTTGGCTCTCCTTGGGCTTCCAAAGAGTTGACATAGCTACGAAGACTCTATTAATGGATGGGAGAAACTGCCAGGATGGGAGCGACTTTGGTCGGATCTTGTGCAGGAGGAGATAAGGCGGGGTACCAGGGATGGATCTTCATTGAAGAATGAAGATGAAGAAAATTGCGCTTTGGCTACCAAAGCTCGGAAAGGAAAAGGGAAGAAATCTTCCAAATCCAAAGCTAAAGGCAAGAAGCAGGATTTGTCCAACGTGAAGTGTTTTCACTGTCACTAGCACGGGCATTTCGCCACTAATTGCCCACAGAAGAAGAAGAATAAGTAGGCTGCTGGATCCACAGCTGGAGAGGCCTTAGCCTCGCAGTTTGAGCTAGATTTTTCTTTGATCACATGCTTGGTTTCAAGTGTGATGGGATTGGTGTGGTTTCTTGATATTGGTGCATCTTTCCATATGACCGGAGACAAAGATTTGTTTAGTGATATGGAGGAAAAGGATCTTGGAGTGCACATCGAGATGGGTGATGATGGTAGATACAGTGCGACTGGTATTGGGACCATTTCCTTTGAGAGGGAGTCTGGTAAACCTTTCATCTTAAAGGATGTCATGCATGTTCCAGGATTGAAGAAGAATCTGATCTCTTTGGCGATGCTGGAAGACAAGGGTTATGATGTTGTTTTTAGCGAGGGAAAATCTTTCCTGCACCATAAAACAACTGATCAAATCAGGAGGATACAGATTCGAGTTAAGAATCTTTATCAATTGCAGGTAGATGGCTGCACAGAAATGGCAGGCAAAGCAGAAGGAGTGGTGAGCCGGGATGAGGGCGAATTGTGGCACAGGAGATTGGGCCATCTTCACCATGGCGCTTTGAAAATTTTGCAGCAGATTTCTATCGGGCTTCCCAAAGGTACACTTGTGCAGTCAAATCAGTGCAAGGGATGTACTTTTGGAAAATTTGTGAAGACCACTTTTCATGAGAAGGATAGTTGTGCTTTGACAATCCTTGAGAGAATTCACACAGACGTGTGTGGACCTTTCTCGGTTGCTTCAACATCAAAGCATAGGTATTATGTGATATTTTTTGATGACTTTTCTCGTAAGTGCTGGATCTTCTTCATGCAGAAGAAGAGCGAGACATAGTCAAAGTTTTGTGAGTTCAAGGCGTTGTTTGAGAAAAAGTCGGGGAAGCAGGTGAAAGCTCTAAGGAGCGATAATGGTGGTGAATACATCTCTGGCGAATTCAAAGACTTCTGTAGCAAAGAAGGAATTCAAAGAGAACTCATAGTGCCTCATAACCCACAATAGAATGGGGTGGCGGAGAGAAAGAACAGAACAATCGTGGGTGTTTCACGGGCGATGTTGCATGATCAGGGCCTTCCCATACACTTATGGGCTAAGGCATGCAACACTGCGGTTTATGTGCAAAACCGTTATCCTCATAAAGTACTTGGCATGAGTACACCCGAAGAGGCGTTTTCTGGTAATAAGCCTGATATTTCTCATTTGAAGATTTTTGGCTCACCTGTTTACATTCATGTGATGAAGGATGCCAGGAAGAAGCTGGAGTCGACTGCAGAGGTTGGGATATTTGTGGGATACAAAGAAACACCCCACAATTATCGTGTGTATTATCTAGATAGTCGGATGACTGTCGTGCGACGGGATATCAAATTTCATGAGGAGAAAGCCATGAAGTTGACGCTTGAGAGGGAGATACACTTGCATGTAGAGGAGGAGCTACTTGTTCCTAAAGATGAGCCTCAAGATGTGGATCAGCCACAAGAGGAGGTTCATGTAGTGGAAGAAATCACTCATGCATCACCAAACATCAGAGGGCGGAAGCGCACTACAGAAGCTAAGCGACTGAATCTTGATGCAATGTAGAATGTAGGAGTTCCTACATCACAGTGCAGACAGAGACAGTCACCTGACCGATTTACTGGATACATGGCTCTGATGAGCAAGTGTATAGTGACGGAGCCATCCTCTTTTGAGGAAGCTATGGAGGATCCCGCATGGGTAGATGCCATGGTGGAAGAGTATGATTCAATTGTCAGAAACAGTGCATGGGAGATTGTCCCAAGGCCGGAAGGGAAATCAGTGGTAGGATCGAGATGTATCTACAAAGTGAAGCAAGCTGCTGATGGGAGCGTTGAGAAGTATAAGGCAAGATTTGTTGCCCGTGGCTTCTCACAGATCGAGGGGATCGAATATGAAGAAACCTTTGCACCTGTCGCAAGGTATTCTTCCATACAGACCATCCTTTCTCTCTCAGCGCAGATGGGTTGGCACATTCATCAGATGGATGTGAAGACTGCGTTCCTCAACAGAATCATTGAGGAGGAGGTGTACATTGAGCAACCTGAAGGATTCAAAATCTTCAGCAATGAGTCGCATGTGTGCAGGCTCAAAAGAGCGTTGTATGGGCTGAAACAAGCACCTCGTTCTTGGTACACACGGATAGATAGTTATTTCACCGGACTTGGTTTCACCAAGAGTGAGGCGGATCCAAACCTATACCAGATTGTGGTGGAGGGTAAGATTTTGATTATTGTGCTTTATGTAGATGATTTAACACTAACGGGTGATGAACTGTTGATACACTCATGCAAGGCAGATCTTGCAAAGGAGTTCGAGATGAAGGACTTGGGCCTCCTTCATTATTTCCTGGGATTGGAAATTTGGCAGCGGAAAGGTGAACTGTTTGTGTCTCAAGGCAAGTATGCCTAGGAGATACTGGAGAAGTTTCACATGCAAGGCTGCAAGCCTATCGACACTCCTCTTCCTGGTGGTTGGAGGAAAGAGGATGCTACATCGGCAGAGGTAGTGGGTGCCACTGTTTATCGACAGTTGGTTGGTTTGCTCATGTATTTAGTCAATACACGACCAGACATATGCTATGCTGTGAACCAACTTTCACAAGCGATGGTGAAGCCTACCAAGCTCTTTTGGAAGGCAGGCAAGCATGTCCTAAGGTATCTCAGGGGCACATCTAGGTATGGATTGTGGTAGAGACAGTCGGATGAGTTGAAGCTACATGGCTTCACGGATGCAGATTGGGCAGGAAGCCCAATGGACAGAAAGAGCACATCTGGAGGGATTTTTAGTCTCAGATCTACAACAGTTTCTTGGTACAGCAGGAAACAAAGATCTGTGGCACTCAGTTCAACGAAGGCTGAGTACATGGCAGCAATTTTGGCCGCATGCGAGGCTATATGGATGAGGAAGATCCTGGTTGGTTTGTTTGGTTCTCATTTAGATCTTACTGTGATATATTGTGATAATCAGAGTTGCATTAAACTCTCGGTTAATCCAGTATTTCATGATAGATCTAAACATATTGACATCCGGTACCATCATATCAGAGATTGTGTGCAGTGGAAGATCATGTTGCTTTCTTACATTCCTACAGAGGATCAGGATGTAGATATTCTGACGAAGGCACTCACTAGGAGAAAATTCGAATACCATAGAGACAAGATCAGGGTGGCAGATAATCCCTATCTTGTTGAGAGGGAGTGTTGAGATTCAAAAAGATGATGAGCTTAGTGAAAAGAGTCGTCTTCACTAAGTGGGCCCGTAGGCTATTTTTGGCGCAAAGTTTATTTTTAGAATATGTCTATTTTTAGACATGTCGATCATATTTTATGAGTTGCAGGATGCTATTTGTGGATGGTTGGTCAAGTTGGAAAAATAGATGGACTTCTACTTTTAGACATATTGGGCAGAGTCTATTTTTAGACTGCTAGTCTAAAAATAGATATGTCGAATATTATTATCTCTTAATAATATTTGGACTCTAAACATTATCTTATTCTCTTGGAGCGCTTCAGTTAAGTGCACAGATGTGGCACAACAATTGATAGAAGGAATTATACTATTCCTAAGGGTTTACTAGAGCTATTGCATGGAGGACTCAGTTAGAACTCAAGTGGCAGAGTTTGGTGGAGTTAGAGAAGTAGTTGGTGGAGTTGTATTCAGTTTAACTCAGTTAGACTCAATTGAGCTAGTTGTATCTAGTCTAATTGAATGATACACTAGTGAGAGTGGAGTGAATTAATTAGTTAATTAATTCACAAATAATAACTCATTAATCAACTAAATAATACATCAGTTAACTACAGTGCATGGAAGTTTCAGTGGAGACCAGTGGAGAGATAGGTGAAAGAGCAAGTGTGACTATCAGTTGTGACTATAGTGATGCATTGATTGCATCCAACACTCAGTGGAGATGCCTATGAGGATTGCGTGAGCAAGGCTGGAGCAATTCGAACTCATTCAGAGCCATTCTTCAGCAGGGATTGCGCAGTAGAGGCAGGCTAGCAGGTGGCAAAGATCAGTGCATGGATTTGCAAGATCAGGCTTGATTAGTGTGTAAAAATTGTATTGCACTTAGAGCTTAATATGATCAGCTTTGTATGAGGATTTTTACATGATCTCTATGACATATATTATATATAGATAGTTGGGGTTTTCAGCTTCAGGATTTCCCGTTAAACAACTGTGTTAATGTGTGTGAAATTTTATTGTTTCATGTGTGCATTGCAATCTTGATTTAATTTCTGCAAATGATCAATGGTGGAATAGATTCTGTATTTTGCATGAAGTTAAAATAGTGTGAGATCAGGAAAATCTTGGACATATAACACATAAGTTATATAATTTCTACAAATTCCCGCAAAAATTCCAGGTTGCAATTTTTGACCTGTTTTCTGCTGAGGTCGCAGTTTTTGGGCTGAAAGGTGCCTCCTGAGGGTCCAGGTCACAGTTTTTGGGCCAAAAAGTTTGACCTGCACTTCCTGTAATCTCGGCGGTAGATTTCAAGAAAAAATTGTCGTCTCGGCTACAGCTGATGTCTGTCACCTACGCAATAGGTCTGAAAACACACAGAAGTTAGAATTTTTATCGTTTTAGGGTTTTATAGGTTAAAACAACATCAATAAAAGAAAAAACAAGAGGTTGAAGAGAAATCCTAAGGTTTGAAGCAACTGGATATGCAAGGATCATAAAAACGACAGAGGTCTTAATCATAAACCCGTGTGGAGTCGTCAGTTGTTAGTATGAATCTTACTTCCAAGCGTATGAAAAAAGACCACTTTAGTTGTGCATAACAAACAACCCTAATAGCAAAGATGGCTGCCAATATCCTCAGATCTGTAGTTATGTGATCAAGATAAATGTTGCAAAAATCTAGATCTATGCATTAGAAGACATTAAGCAATAGAACAAACAAGATTTACTTCATGCATCCAATAGACAAGACAATAATATGTTGAATGAATTTTGTATTAATGGCACCTGGGAGGAAAACACAAAAGGGTGTTACCAGTTCTCCTCAATGGGATGGGTTCTTGCATTAAGGGAATTTTGAGGTCTAAAATGGGCCTCCTAAGGTAATAATAAGGTAATAGCTAAACCAATAAAATAATATTTATGAGTTTGCAATTCACTTTTTGCACCACAATCCATGTAACCATAGTTAAATTCAATTCAAAATTTGTATCAAAATAAAATTAGTAAAAAAAGCTGTATTAATGTGACTATAAATAAGAATGAGATTTTCAAGAAAAAATCATTATCATTGAACAACTAATGCATTTGTCCTTTGTACTTAAATAACTTAAAATAAGATATAAATATGAATTTATAAATTCTTAATTATATTATATGATATTAATTAAAATTTATATCATTTAAATTATATAATAACATGTAATTAATATACTATATAAAATTAATATAATATAATATAATAAATGTATAGGGATATGCATTGTTTCTTTCAAGAAATATGAAATGACAATAATATGTTTTTATTCAAAAAGTGTGAAATAACATTTATTATGAATACTTTACTTTGACTTTAAAAGTACTTAGAGCACTACCATGGTTAGCCATGAGTTTTTATCCACCATTGAGAATGTGACAAGTAAGTACCTTTAACTCAGGCAATTCCACCTCAACCATTAGGGATCGTGTCATCCCTTAAAATGTGATTAGTTCTCATAAAGTGAATTTTGATTGTACATTTTCCTTAGGAGGCCCATTTTAGACCTCAAAATTCCCCTAATGTAAGACCTTGACACTTCAGATCTAAAATTCCTCTCTCTTAATGGTGTAGAAAACCCAGACAAAAATGGTAGCAAAATATGACTATGCTGGTGGATCAATATTCAGACCAAAAGTATAGATCCAGAGTGATCTTTAGGCAACAAAAGGTGGTAAATGAATGGGAAAACCCTTCTATTTATCACAAAATATTGAGTTAGTCTACATATTGGTGCATAATTAAAATATTATTAACCAAATCAAGATCCTACTTTTATGGAATATTTTATTATATTTGTTGGAGGGAAAAAGAATTTGACTTGGGTCAAATCCCTTTATTTGTAAATAATAAATAAATAAATGATTTATTTATCATTTTAAGAATGATATAGTCATATTTAACAAAGAATATATTTAAATAAGGTTTAAATAACTATTCTTAGAAAATAATAAGATAAATAATGATTTATCTGATTAATTTCATTGTTTTGGGTTAAATATAACCAGGAATATTAATTAAACAGTTGTTTAACTAATTATTCCTTGAGGAAAATAAAAAAAATGTAGATTTATTTAATATTTCCTTATGAGGTTTTCTGTTGAGACCATAAACAACTTAATAAAGGTGGTTTACTAAGTTATTTTCATAGTGAAAGCAATTTTACTTAGGGTAAAATTTGTCTTACATGGTGTACTTGGGTCCATTTAATGATAATAGGTTAGATGACCAAAAAATGGTGTAATAGTAGTCTTGTTTATGGTTATTTACTTTATTTAATGCATAACTAAGTAAGATCGCGCAGTCTGTAGTAAGTTCAATAGATGTGTTGAACAACAACTACAATATTGATAGATATTATCCGCGAAGATTTGATAAGAAGGAAAAGCCCTAAATCCACAATCCTTTATCCCTCTGGATGTAAAAACCTGTTTCTATCATCCCCCTATATTACCTCGGGTGATACTTCAATTTGCGCAAGAAGGCCGTTGCTGAAAGGGCCAGTAATAGTGGGTTTTGTGGGACTACGTAGTCACTTTGAACCTGGGTCTAGGTCCCATCAAGCCAACACCTTTGTTGCTCTGTGAAGGACAACATGGATAAATAATCTCAAACACAAGTGAAAATAACAAACCATTAGAGACAATGCTCATAAGGGCATCATAGTGGACCATACTTAATTGTTAAGGGGAATATTAAGACTTCAAACTAGGATCACTTTCAAATATATAACTAGATCAAGTCCCATAAAAGTGTTCCATACCTTATAAGAGGTGGCTAGATAATCAAACCTATTAAGTGCTTCCAGCCCCTAAGAGGAGGTAACATGTCTAAGGTCAACCCTTAAATTCATAGGTGTTTGTGATTGGGGTGTCAGCATAGGGGAAATACTTCATGGCTAGGTGTCATGGCCATAGGACCAACTAGTGGAGGTCCATCATCCATAGTGTATGGATGTATGGAGGGAGAAATAGTGGAAGCATGAGTTACTCCTTTCCTTGGCTTGCTTCTTACACCCCTCTATTGCACCTTTTGCTTCTTTTTTATAATGCTTTGATAAGGAGCATAACATAGGTGTCCAAAATTGATTTTAATGATGTAACATTTATTTACCCCTTAAGGGTGAATCCGTTTCTTACTCATCAGGGTTGGAACATGAAAGGGTTCCTTACGATGTGATGGAGCATCAAGTGCCCAGGAACCATGTGATGGCTAATGAGCGGGGTAGAGCTCATGCCAAGATTTTTCCCACATGCTAATCAATGTCAAGACCATCTTTGCATTTTAACTTTTCTTTTAATTTTGTTGTGGCCATGCTAATTTTTTGCAACTAGGTCCAAAATCCATGTTGCACTACTCATATGAAGATGGTCATATTTTTGTTGGATTCCTCTTTTAGAGAGGTGCAATTTTGATCTAAAGATCATCTTGATCAGATGAGCAGAACATTGATTTTGAATTTATTTTCCACATGTGCAAGGTTGGCAAGATTTATCCCACATGCATAAGAGATGTGACAGACAGCCTCATTGATGGACATAAATTGGAGAGACTTGGAGGTCATTTTTTCACCAACTCATCACACATTCTCTTATTGTGATCTGATTGGTTTGATAGTCTTTGGAGGCCTTTTTCCCTCACACGGTGGATCGAAGCTGCTGTTTTTTGTGCTGATTTGTTTAGGGCTTTCTGTTTTCTATGCTGATCTGTTTAGGGATTTTCTATTGCAGCATTGACCATGGTAAAAATTTGGTCGTTTGACCTCAATATTCTGTAGAAATTCTGATTTGAGGAGGTCGTACACCTGGGCACTAAAATTGAGGAATTATGGGATGTTTGACTAAAGCCCTAGTTTGCTGCGTTGACTTTTCTGAAGTTGCATGCGTTGATTTTTCTGTGCTGCCCCTGGTTTGACTTGAATTGAATTGTGATGAGCTGTATTTGA
Organism: Pinus albicaulis; assembly: GCA_034641835.2. Taxonomy (NCBI): domain Eukaryota; kingdom Viridiplantae; phylum Streptophyta; class Pinopsida; order Pinales; family Pinaceae; genus Pinus; species Pinus albicaulis. The sequence continues at coordinate 714,135,267 of CM076575.1, read as the reverse complement.
GGGTTTTGGATGTGACACATGAAAGTGTTGGCTGACCGAGAAAGACTTTGCTAGTTGAAGCATCCTGCTAACTGCCATAACACCACAATATCTCATATCTTTGCTGGACACAAGGAATTGTAAATATGATCTATATTTGGCTTGTCTTATATTGATCTATTATTGTGTTCTATCAGCATTTTACTTTCAAGTTTATGTGGTTGCTATTTTTTATTGGGCCTAAGAAAGATTGAAGTGAAAGTGCATCAAGCATAGAACACCATGGTTATGTAAATTTAACATGGTATCAGAGCACAGGTGAGGACAAGCTCAAGAAAGGAAGAATGTAATACAGTTGAGAATAATTCTTCTATGAAGGAATAAACCATCATGCATCTCATCATGATCTGATTTCATAAGTCCTGTGGAAGAATGGCCTAATCAATCAAGAGGCCTAGTGCTGATTTGATTTGAAAATCAGTAAGGAGCATTGATGTATTGCTACAAAAATGAAACACTGCAATCCTGAAACAATCTTTCAGCATTCTATTATCTGAGCTCTGGAGAGGTCATCTAGTAATGATAAACAATAATGGTTAGTGAATTATGTTACCTAGATCAAGATTCGTCAAATAGGGTTGTCGATCTTTGGCAAAGGCTAGAAGGCTTCCACCATTGGTTTGAGGAGAATATTGTCTTCTCTTAAATATGGAGTTATAGTGAAGGAAGGCATCATATATTTGGGTCAGAGTTGAGGATTTTTAAGGAATATTTCATAATGATTAAGGCTACAGATCTCTGGCCACTTCAGGATGCTGTAATAGAGGTAAGTTGGGTGTGCCTTTTATAATCTACATCTCAGATCAATGGGCCGCAGGATAGAGCTGCTATAGCATCACAGTCGAGGGTTATTTTGAGTATCCAAAAATCCTGTTTTGGGTCATTTATCCTTGCCACAGTCAACCCTCAGCTAGCCGCATATAATCTAAGGGTAGCAAGGCTGAATCAAGGTATTCTATGCAGGTCACACTCCATTCTACATCAGATATGTTCATTAAGATATGTAATGATGCTAGAAGGAAACATTGGAAGGTTATCAGTTTGGGCAGCAATGTAAGGTTGATTGCATTATCAGTTTGGGCAACATTGTAAGGCTAGACTGCATTATTAGTTTGGGTACCGTTGTATGGCTGGGTTGCATTGAAAGGGTACTAATAATCTCTATGTCTTGGAGCTATATAAGGGTCAATACGACACCCTAAATCTATCTTAGAAGTGTGCTCAAAACCCTTATCAACAACAGTTCATGACAGAAACTTGAGAAGACATTATGTGTCTTTAATTACAGGCCATCCACTTTCTTAAAGACACAATTTTATCAAGTCAAGTTTGACTTTGATTGATATACTGGTTATAAAGAAGCCCTTTCTGATTTTGTTGAGAAGGATACTTATCTGGAAGAAGAACTTCAAGGAAGCTCTAGAGTTATGGCACTATAGGTTTGCACACCTTCATTACAAAGCCCTTCCCGAAGCAAGGAAGGTGGTGACAGGGATGGCCGAATTAATGATCATGAAGGTATATGTCAGGGTTGTGCCAAAGGGAAGCATGCAAGGGAACCAGTCCCCTCAAGTGTCACAAAGACAACTAATATCTTGCAGTTGATACATTTTGACTTATTTGGTATGTTTCCTGTGACATCCTTGGGAGGATGTTCCTATTACATGACTTTTACATATGAATTCTCCTGCAAGACCTCGATATATTTTTTTTGAAGAAGGATGAAGCATTCAAATGGTTCCGTACCTTCAAAGCCTTGGTGGAAAATTAAACCGAGAAGAGAATCAAAATTTTGAGGACCGACAATGGGACCAAGTATGAATCAAATGTATTCAACGACTTTTGCGGGGTAGTTGGAATTAAGAGGGAGACCACAACTGTGTATACTCTTGAGCAAAATGGTGTTACTGAAAGAAAGAACAGGACCATTGTGGAAGCTTCCCGTGCCATGCTATATGACCAAGGTCTTCCTAAGTTTCTATGGGGAGAAAATGCGAACACTACTGTTTTTATTCAAAATATATGCCCACATTTTGCATTGGACTCCAAGACTCCTGAAGAAGTCTTCTCTGGTAAGAAACCTAATGTTTCTCATTTTAGAGTTTTTGGTTGTCCTGTTTACTTTCATTTTCTAAAAGAAAAGAGAAGCATGTTGGATGCTTCTACAAAGAAGGGAATGTTTGTGGGATACAGTGAAACTTCGAAGGCATATAGAATATATGTGCCTGGTAAAAGATAAGTGGAGATATGCCATGATGTCACCTTAGATGAAGATGTCGCCCTCATGAAAGTAATAAATATTCCTAGCTCTAAGGAAGACAAAGAAGATGAAGAAGTAGGGAAGTTGGAAGAGCTAAAGGATGACCTAATGCCCAATGTTGAAGGGCCTATGGATCCCATTGATCCACCTCCTTCAAATAAGAGAAGAACCTCATGGATTGCGGATACTCTTGAAGATGTCAAGAGACATATTTCCCCAAGGGGGACATTTCATGAAAGCAAGAAGCCGAAGAGATACCAAGGGCATCTAGCAACCATGAGTACAATAGTACAATTTGAGCCCGAAACATTTGAAGAAGTCGTAAAGCATCAAGTTTGGAAGGATACTATGCATGAAGAATATGAGTCCATTATGAAGAATGATGTCTGGGAAGTGGTCCCAAGACCGGAGGAAAAATCTGTTGTCACCTCGAAATGGCACTTCAAGATCAAGCATGGAGCTGATGGTAGTGTTGAAAAGTACAAGGCAAGATTTGTTGCTCGAGGCTTCTCTCAAAAAGAAGGTATAGATTATGATGATATATTTTCACTTGTTACCCGCTATACCACCATCCGATCTATCATTTCCCTTGCTACAATGCAAGGATGGAGTCTCCATCAGATGGATGTGAAGATCGCCTTTATACATGGTTCAATAAAAGGAAGAGGTTTATGTGGAGCAACCTTTGGGGTTCGAAAAATAGAGACACCTATGTATGCAGGTTGAAGAAATCCCTCTATGGGTTGAATCAAGCCCCTAGGGATTGGTATGAGAGGATAGATAGCTACTTGATGAAGTTGGGCTTCACTCGAAGTAATGTTGATCCAAACCTTTACTTTAGGTTGATAGAGAAAGGCCTCTCATTCTAGTTTTCTATGAGGACGATCTCTTCCTAACAGGTTTTGACCCTCTCAATCATCAGTGTAAGAGGGAGCTAACTTTCGAGTTTGAGATGAAAGACCTAAGATTGACACACTACTTCCTAGGCTTGGAGGTGTGGCAGCGGCCAGGCAAGATTTTCCTTTCTCAAGGAAAATATTTTGTAAAGTTATTGGAGAGATTTGGTATGGTGGACTATAAGTCTGTGTCGACACCGATGGAACTCAACTTTAAGAAGTTGAGTGGAAACGTTGCTAGGCCCGTGCTGGAAAATCCTACCGAGCATCGACAACTCTTAGGGACCCTGATGTTCTTAGTGAATTCCCGTCTGGACCTATGTTTTGCAGTGAACACTTTGACTCAACATATGGTTGAACATCATCAAATTCATTGGATTGGTACCAAGAATATGTTGAGATATCTTCAGGGCAAAATCAACCATGGGTTGAGATACACTGCTGCGAGTTTGAGACTCCATGGATATATTGATGTTGATTGGGTTGGTAGTGTGGTGGATTGCAAGAGCACATCTGGATGTTTCTTCACCTTGGGTTCTGCTTCGATATCTTGGATGAGCAGGAAGCAGAATTTGGTGGCTTTGAGCACCATTGAGGCCAAATACATTGCAGCAAGTATGGCCTGTTGTGAAAGCTCTTCAGTGAGTTGTTCGGGCATGTGCTAGATACCACCGTTATCCTTTGTGATAACTAGAGTGGGATTAATTTTTATGAGAATCCCATGTTCCAAGCATATTGAGTTTGACTATGAGAAACTTGGAATCATAGAATCCCGTGTTCTGTGAGAAGCTTGGAATCATGTAAAGACCCTATTCTGAGGGTCCTGCTTGAGTTTGACTATGAGCTTTGGGAGCTCTAGGGGGCTTGGGGATAGCTTCTTGGAGCTATAAGCAATCACGGGGCTAGGTTTGCCGAACCTTGTGGTGCTTCTACCCCACCGTTATGATATTGAGTTGGTTTTCCTCTCTCCGATCTGTGCCCCACACGCATCCTACCCATGGAGTTTCAGACTCATGGGAAGTACCTCTCATTTGGCCTACGAGGTGGGAAATGTGGATAGAGACCATAGCAAAAATGATGGACGCATCGGAGATTTCTGTACTCTCTATGTCTACGATGGCACGTGTCCAACACCTTATGGCACGTGTGCTCTCTAAACTGACTTCGGGTCAGTAAAATAACTTCAGGTTAGTATGAGACTCTTTTGAGTTTGAGAGAGGTTTTTTCCTCTAAACTGACTTCGGGTTAGTAAACTAACTGTAGGTTAGTATGATACTCTTTTGTGTCCGAGAGAGGTTTTTACCTATAAGCTGACTTCAGGTCAGCTGTGTGTGATGTCTTTGTGACTCACCTTTTGTTCTGAAATAAAGATCCAACAAAGCAAGTAACAATCGATTGACGCACGATTTTTGGTAAAAGTACATGATGGCACTGATGGATGGCACTTGTGGACAGAAGGATTTCTCCCTAGTTGAGAGGGAGTGTTAATTTTGGGAAACTAGGTCCAAACTCCATGTTGCTCTGCTCATATGACGATGGTCATATTTTTGTTGGATTTCTCTTTCAGAGAGGTGAAAGATTTATCTAAATATCATCTTGATCAGACGAGCAGAACGTTGAATTTGAATTTATTTTCCACATGTGCAAGGTCAACCAGATTTATCCCACATGCATAAGAGATGTGTCACACACCCTCATTGATGGACATAAATTGGAGAGACTTGGAGGTCATTTTATCATCAACTCATCATAAATTATCTCATTGTGATCTAATTGGTTCGATAGCCTTTGGAGGCTTTTTTCCCTCACACGGTGGAGCGAAGCTGCTGTTTTCTGCGCTAATCTGTTTAGGGATTTATGTTTTATGCACTGATCTGTTTAGGGATTTTCTGATGCAGCGTTGACCAGTGTTGACCGTGGTAAACCTTTGGTCGTCTGACCTCTATATTCTGCAGAAATTCCGATTTTAGGAGGTCGTACAAATGGCCACTAAAATTGAGGAATTTTGGGTTGTTTGACCAAAGCCCTAGTTTGTTGCGTTGACTTTTCTGAAGCTACCTGCATTGATTTTTCTGCGCCGTCCTTGGTTTGAATTGCATTGACTTGTGATGAGATGTCTTTGAGGACTATGGGTGTGACACATGAAAGTGTTGGCTGACCAAGAAAGACTTTGCTGGTTGAAGCATCATGCTGATCGTCGTGATGCCACAATATCTGATATCTTTGCTGGACAAAAGGAATTGTAAATCTTATCTATATTTGGCTTGTATTCTATTGATCTATTATTATGTTCTATCAAAATTTTACTTTCAAGTTTATATGATTGCTATTTTGTATTGGGCCTAAGAAATATTGAAGTAAAAGTGCATTAAGCATATAACACCATGGTTATCTAAATTTAACAGGCCATCTTATGCTTTTATCTTTCTTTTAGTTGCATCAACCTTCACGGAAAAGTTTTTTTCCTTGACTCAAGGATGTGGATATGAGGGTACTAAATCCTATTGAACTATTGACAACAAATCTAAAGGATGGATGTAAAATCTGGGGAATGATGAAATGTTTTAAGTATGGAATGATTATGGACACACTACTTAAATCCAAGTTTCCCAAGTAGTGCCCCTCCTATAACCCTAAGGCCTTAGAGGAGGTCCCACTAGACTAGGGTAAAAAACTAATCCCATTGGTAAGGTGAGAGAACAAGTTTACAGTCAAGATTGGTTAAAGATATAGATCACCCCTTTATCCATGTTACAATGCCTAAAACATGACGTAAAATCACTTGTTTAAGAAAAATGGTTAAAGTACTTGTCAAGTGGTGACCCACCTTCCTTCAAGAGGAATGTCAAATGGTGGGAGGTGTATGAAATTTAGTGCAAATGGTAGAGGGATGCATGACATATCATCATAACTTAGCAATATATATGGATGTTGGTTGGTTGGTTATCCAAGATAGGAGAAATTTTTTCTCCATTGGGGTTACCCACAATTTTCCATATTTACCTTTGCATTAGTTGCTCCATTGAACTTTCATAAGATATGGAAGATTGCTACTTCATTGAATACCTTATTCAATTTTTAAGTTTGATATACAAATATGGTGAGACAAATTTCATTTAGAACTAGATTATGATATATATGTTTGATACTAAAAGTCGAGTCTCTTATTATCACTATCCTACTAATACCTTTGGTCTTTTCCAGCACTACTCCTTCATATAATGCCAATAATTTTGTGACACTGCTCATCATTGTTTCCAATCTCAATCAAAACTTAGCTCAATGTTTCCTCTATGGTAAGAAAATCCCCCACCATGGCTACCACTCTTTGTTAAAACTAAGGGAGAGAGATAGCACGTTGAGATAGATACAAGAAACACCGATTACATAAATTAAATATTTACCCTAGAAACTCTTACCCAAGAAAAAAAATGCCCAAATAGATATCTATTTTTTCCTTGGCCACATTAACTAAACAAAACATACATCATGTCACTTAATTTTTTTTACAATGGAGTTCTTTAAGCCTTTAAATAGGATTAATCATATCATATACCATGGTTACCCAATGTCATGGTCTCATAGACCACTAATAGTGAGCACATCAATGACTAAATCTAGGCTATATTAACTACTTTATGAAAAAATTTAACATTAAAACAACATGTACCCCTTAAAAACTGATTTGGGATAAATAATTATCCCCTCGAATTTTGTTGACAAGTTATTAGGAAATACAAAATGCCCCTATCATCTATGTCTAAGTCTAAATCAATGATTCATCAAACCAAGGGCATGCATGCCAAAATATGTGGCATAACCATATGTCTATTTACATGTGTTTAAATTACAACTCCAAAAATGAATGTTTGCAATTGCATGCTTGAGCATGTGATGCTTGAAGCATCTCATTATATTATTCATGTTCCAAGTATAATTACCAATTATTTTTAAATCAAGTACTTATCTTACCACTATATGCCCAACAAATGACGATTGAAGCATCTACTTCTTCTTTATTTGCATCCCTATATGCTTCAAGCACAATGAGTGAAATCAAACAATGCTTAACTACCAATTCTCCATATAAATCATCATGATGCATTTCTATGTGTTTTTCAATACCATGACAACAAAAAGAACATATCGCATGTAACATTGTGTTTTTTCAATACCATGACAACACATAGAACATATCGCATGCAACAATGGTGACATATTCCATCCCTTGTTTGATATTAATACCATACAACTTTTATGAGAGAGTCCAAGTCTACCAAGCATTGATCCACACTCATGAGAGGGTTAAGTGAAATGGACAAGCCACTCTCACTAGAGTGTCCAAACTCACAAGGCTCTAGTACCAAAATTTAAAACTAAGAGGGAGAAATAGCACAACTAGATAGACACAATAAACACCAACAAGCACGTAAAGTCAATAGTTATTGTAAAATCTCTTATTCAAGAAAAGAAACAATCAAATAGATAATTATTATGTTGTAGTCTAACTCTTTTATGTTTTGACTCTTTTTTGAGTATATTTTTTGGTCATTTTTGCTCAAAATCCTGCCATGATTTGTTAGAATTACACGTTTGAAGTTCTTAGTTTGCACAATCCAACCCCATCAGTATTTTGGGAGTTGTATTCATTCATGCATTCAAAAAATGCATTTCAAACAATAAAAAATCATAATGTGAACCGAAATTGTATCATCATATTTTAACCAAAAAGTCAAAAACTTAGAAGAGTTAGAAAACATCGCTTGTTATTCCCTTAACCTAATTGACCAAACACCATTAAAACTCATCAAAATTTTAAATACATTTAACAAAATTTTCACTATAAATAAATATCATAAATCACAAAATATTATATTTTTGTATATTTATAATAGTAAGACATCAATGGGAAAATTAAGTTATGACCCATTCAAAATTAATACAACACTCTTATTGGAAAAACATATTCACTTAGCTTATTTAAATTTAGACCAAGACTCCCCGATTGGGGTGTGAAGGGCGCCAAAATATGTGTGAGGTGGCAGGCAGCCACGCGGGGCACACGGTGGAATGGTGATGACATGGGTCGGAGGTAGTGGGCAACTCATCCCACGTTAAATAAAGCTCGCATTCAATGCGGGCAGAAGAAAGCAAATTTTGTCAGATAGTCTTTGGGATGTTCACCACAACTGGAGGGAGAAAAGGAAGGGTAGAAGGTTGGTTCACTAGTTGAGTTTAGTCACTGCACAAACGTCTGAGGAGCAGCTAACAGTGGAATTGAGGCAGAGGACGAGTTCTGCAACCATTGCGCAACGATTTTCAGATATGTTTTCTTCTACTGTCTTTTTCTGAGCATGGAAGTCATAAGTGTCATTGAGATGAGAGGGAGGCATATCCTGTTTGAAACGGATCCCTGTAATGTTATTGAATCGGATGGGAACCATCCTTGTTATGGTTATGTTATGTTATTCATTTGTGAGGATGCTTTGTCTAGGATGGTTTCTATAATGTTTTCCAAGGTTCACTAGTTTTACCAGTCTGGTCTTTGTCATTCTATGCCCATCAAAGAGTCTGCTTCGGTTTTCCCTAAGGATTACCTCAGAGTCTATCACGTGGTCAGTCATATTGATTTTGTCTTGTAGAACATGAGTCTTTTTTCTTTGGGTATGAGAAATGCAGGGGAGGTGGTGGGCGATGGTGCTTGGAGAAGCATGGCATGACCTCTCCCTCAATTGCCTTATGAAACTCTGCATCCTGACTCCTTCTATCACAAGAATTGTCTATACAACTTTGCATGTCAATTATATGAACTTGCATGTATGTCTTATAATGATTATTTGGGGGTTAAGGGTTTTGTCAATATCGTCAACTTGGGTCCAGACCAGGCTTTGATTTCAGGTAGATGTCATGGTTATTTGGTTAGGGCCAGGGGAAATTTTCTATATATGTCGAGTTCCATTTTGCTGTCTGTCGAGGGCGTTGACTCTATGACCATGTATAAGTTTTATTTTGTTTTTTTGGCATTCATGGGCTCTGTTGAACAACTCTACATTTTTAGTAATTGTTTGGACTATGGTTTGTTAACTATTGCATGTGGTAATGCATTGCTTCTGCATGGTAAATCCTTGAGATGGGTTCTTATTAAGAAAATCAATTACTGTATAATTCAAAATATAGATGCATTCTCACAGTGCTTTGTCCTGTGGCCTATTGGGTATGCGCAATGCATGACTCTGTACCATCATTCTATGAGGGTGACGTTGGCTGTGAAGAGGAGCTCTCACAGAGATACCAAAATATGGGTAAACAAGCAGGTGAAAAGTAATAAGGCTGAGGTGGTGGGAGGGAAACATTTGACATACAATAGACAGGAGGGGATTTTATCTAGTCTTACTAAAAACAATGATGTTGCTCTATTTCCATGTACAGGTCCTCCTAGCATCTTTCACCCTCAGGTCTTTGCACGTCGGGTGAGAACCCCAGTGTGGATTTGGGTGAAGGTACATCCGCTGGGAGACCGAATAATAATAATAATAATAATACTAATAATAATAATAATAATAATAATAATAAAATTTTCGAAAATGGTGAAAGCACAGGTAGGAAAAGGAAATGTTGGAAAAAGAGGCTCAACGGGCAGTACAGGTAAGGGAAAGGGCAAGGAGAAGGTGGGACCCAGTAAACGAGGAAGAAAACCTGGTAAGGAAATCATGCAAAACCTATTGCATGCCTATGCAGTGGGGACACCCAGACAAGTAAAAGGCTTAATTTCAGGTTGGGAGCACGACCTCAAAACCAAAGTTGAGGAAGATATTCCAGATGACAAAATGGAACCTATGGTGACTGATTCCGGGAACACAAGAGGAAGATTGTCACAGTTTGAGTAGTCTATCCATCTCTATTGGACAATGAAGTTTTTGATGGAAAATTCCATTGTAGCAGTTCAAGAGGTAGGAGGAGACCCAAAAACAACTTCCATATTGGCTGAAATGCACAGAGATATTCATGAAATTCACCTTCAACTACATCATCAGAATGTGCGTCCAGGTTGAATGGAACGTCAACTCCAAGTATGCATCAAGTTGATATGCCTGGGTCAAGTGTCAAGCATCCGACACCTATTGAATCGTTAGATGAGTAACTCCAAAGGTATTTTGTTTTTTGTTTAAAAATGAAAGGGGCAGAAAGTGTTTACTTTTTTATTAGTATGTCAAAAGATATAGTAGATAATATACCTTATAAGGTATCTAGAGACATGATTAAACTGTTCCAATTTTGGTTGGCTTTTAACTCTTTGAGGTGGCCAACATATTTGGTTTCCTTCAAGCAGATTGAGGCTACCCAGCATATAATGTGATATTGTAACCTATGTTTTGTTTATATGAATGAATAAAGAGGTACTATCAAATTTACAAAAATAAAATAAAATTCGACCAAGATATTTTGAATGACCGTAGTCTATTTGTTATAAGTTTTGGAAGGTTTTCTAGTGTATATTTTCCTGTTTAATTTACTTATAATTAGCCCAAATTTATTGGAATTACAAACTTGAGTTGTGAACTCTCCACAATTCTAATGCATCTAAGAATTTTCAAAATATTATATATATATATATATATATATATATATATATATATATATATAATCATTTTAAACAACAAAAATAAAGATTTAACATATATATTCAAATTCCATTTAAAAAAACACTACAAAAACACTCATATAACGTATAATATTTAGTGAACGCCGAATGAATGTTCTATGTTAAACTATTTTTATATAACGGTTGGAATAGGTGTGGGGGCTGCCTGACAGGATAATGTGGAAATTCCTTTGACAAATCTTCAGGGCCTTGACTAAAGTGGATCTTCATGATGCATAGTGGGTTCAGTCACATTATTGTGCACGTAAAGGACAAAAATGACAGACAGAGACTTGTAAATTGTTTTGTTTTTTTAGAACTTGGTTGATGTAATTTATATAAAAGAAGGAAATACAAACAACGAGGTTCGACATACGTCCTATTTCTATCCAGAATCTTCACGAGCTTCAGTCATCGTTCTGATGGCAGATAATAAATGTGGTAAAGTCCAATGCTTTCCTTTATTACTGTCGTTTTAAGTCATTAATTTTTTTTTAACACCATGTGTTGCCCCGATCCGATTTCTTCACGGGCATCTATCCATATCAGGAGATAATAAATCTGGTAAAGGCAAGTGCTTTCCTTTATCACTGTTGTTTAGGTAAATGAAATATTTATTTACAGGGAAGACTGTCGTTACAGTAGACTACTTGTGCTCTTTTCGATGTATGCAGTCTGGTAATCCACCGAGTTGCTTAGTTGATATATTGTCTTTATAAATGTATATTTGTTTTTTTTTTTTTAAATTATAACTTTAAATTCAAAGTGTATTTGTATTTGGAAAATTTTAATGAAATTATTGGGCAGAGGTGAGTTCTTTATTTCATAAATAAATAAAGAGTTTAATATATTAAGTTGGTGTTGGTCTTTTGCTTTTAAAAATAAAGTAAATAGAAAATTTATTATAACTTGGTCGTCAAATCATTATTGGAGACAATTATTATTGGGTACTATTGAAAATATAGATTGATTCAATAAAAATGAGATTATTGGCCAAATATCTCTTTGTTTTTGACATTAACTTATTTGTAAGAAAAAAAACTAACTTTTAACTAAACAAAATAATTTTAAGTTATACTTCACAACCAATATATTACTAATATATATGTGTGTGTTAATTAATTGTTTTTTCATATTCTTCATTTAAAAAAAACATATTGAAGAAAGATAAAATAAATAAATTAAAATAATGTAGAATACAAAATAAAGTATTTTTGGTATAATTTAAAATGAATTAAAGAAACATAAAATACTATTAAGTTGGGCTTGGAGCATGTTTTAAAAGAGCTTATGTTTGGCTAAAAGTTAGTTTTCCTAGCATCATTAAGAGCATATTTCCTTACAAACCACCACCTAGTAACTACATGTGGCATGGTTTTCCTTGACTAATACTAATGAATCAATTTGCTTTAGCTACACTCAGTGATAATTGTCCCTGATAATTTGACCATAGAATTATAATAGTTTTTACCACAATATAAAAAATAAAACAATAATAAATACACTAATTTCTATGAATCTCTAATTTTCTATTTTTTTAAAATTAAAATTTATTCATAAAATATTTTGTAAAATGTATAACTAAATTTCTATAGTAAAAAAAACAAATCAAAATAACCAAAATCATTGTTGTGCTAGAAAATGAAAACCCTTGGTCTGCAGATAGTACCATTGACAAGATAGTCAAAATGCAACTTAGTTTGTGAGAAAGATAGAAAAAGGGAGCGATCCACTTATAATATGACATTTTAAATAATAATAATAATAATATATTTTGGAAAGTCATTAATGTAGATTAAACATTTAAAGATGAAATGCACTAGCACTTAGTTTTTAAATACATTTAGTAGAATCAATCTTAGATCTCATAATAAGGGAAGCATATGAATGCTCTTTGGTGTAAGGGTCTAAATATATTTGACAATTGTAGTGCTTATAGGGAATATGGTGGTCTGTCTCAATGCAAAGCCAAAGACAATGGGAACAATCTCAAAGTTGTGCTAGGGAAATATTAAACTACAAAATCATTTGAGTCTAATGTACTTATGAGGTTTAATAAATCTATTTCCAAAGCAAAGATATAGACTAGAGAAATAATGAAGCTTTGGGGAAAGTGGTTCTCCAAACTTTGACTATATAGATAAAAGGAAGGTTTGTAGATCTCACCTTCAATAGTATACACTATATAGATAAAGGGTAGACTTTATAGATCCTATCTCTATTTGTCTCTTATACAGCTCGTAAGAATCCACAAGAAAATTTATGGAGGTGTCCTATCAACATGAAATTCAACTAGATGAGACAATGAAAAATTCTTACATACCTTAAAATTCCACCTCATTTTCACATTCCATATAAAATATGGATGTGAGACATGACCATATTTTTAAACTTATATATCATCAAGCCACTTAAACAATGAATAAAACACTTAAATTTTAAAAAAAAAACTATTACATAAAAACTTATCTCTTTAACATAAATATACTTAAATAACATTAAAACACAAATAATATATTTGAAATTTGGTATCGACAAAAATTATTCATAAAACTGTTCATATGTAATTATCACCAAAAATCTCTCTATACACAAGTAATATATTTATTTATCCACCAATAATTTAATACCCAAAATTATAATTTACAAATCTTAAACTCATACAGCCAACGTTACTAATATGTTAAAAAAAACCTTCATCTAAATATCCTAACGTTGAAGTTCTATTGCTTCTTAGAGATGATGACAACATCATCATCCTTGCTTCACATTCCATGTTAATGTGAGCATGTGAACTTTGCACTTTGCAGCTTTTGATGTTTATATTCGCAACTGACTTAACTAAAAGCAACCAACTTCTGATGTGTATATTCTTAGACCCTTTGATGTAGTTATGTTTTGTTTTTTTCAATCATATGATTTATTCATATGACCTTAGGATGTGTATATTCATAGACCATATGATGTAGTTATGCCTTGTTTTTTCAATCATATATTTATTCTTATAGAATCTATAATGTTTTTATTATGTTTATATGTTTTGGCTTCTTCCATAATATGATTTATGAATCATTCAACTCTAGACTTACGTCTAATATTTCATTCGCATACTCCATGTTTGACATTGATCATTCATTATGGTGAAAGTATGGTAGTGACATTAATTTTTCTTTTGAAATTACAAAGCTAGCTTTGCTAGGGATCCTTTTATCTTTTCATATTTTTTAATGTACGCATGATATAAAAATTCCAATATACTAATTTATATAAAAATGTTTATGTTTAATAAATTAAAGGTAAAGTGATGAGAAGTTATCCGGTCCTATAGCACGATATAAGTGTTTCATTTTATTCGTGTTTTTTTCATTATTCAACGCTAGACTTATGTTTGACATTAATTAATTATTCATTATAGTGAAAGTATGGCATTATTTTTTCTTTTCTCATGACAAAGTAAGCTTTGCTAGGGATCCTTTTATCTTTTAATATATATATATATATGATTAACAAGTTAAAGGTATAGTGATGAGAAGTTCTTACGTCCTGTAGCATGATATACATGTCTAATTTTATTATTATTTTTGTTTTTACTTAGATGAGAAGAAAAAAAAAAAAAAAGCTTAAAAGAATTAAAGTGAAATTTTGCATGTATCTTAAGTGTTCACGAACTTTTATAAAGAGCATACGTTACTTTTTGGTAGGTTTTTCGGAGGTGCTTTCTTGCTAGGGTTTTCTTATGTAGTTTTCTTTTTTCTTGTTAATTCAATGAAGATGTTTTCCAATGGGGGTGGTATTTCGATTAATGTTTTCCATTAGGAAACATGATTAATATGTTGATCAAACGTATGGCGCATGGGGTGGTAGTCCTTGGTTTGAGAGCCATGCTCTCCACCTAGCATTACATGATCTTTGCATGGCGTCCTCACCGCATACAAGCCTTGGATCACCTACTCCAGTCTTATCAGGTTAAACACGTGCAGGTGGTTGCATTTGGATCTGAGTACGAAATTATTTTTGGCACCAAGTTTAGGCTCTCTCATTGAGGATTGGTCGCGAGCAAAGGATTTCATGACAAAAAGGTAGAGCTCATTCATGAACATATGATTCCTGAGTTTATTGGGATGGTTAAAGAATGTGCCCCATCGTACACCTATCTTGCCATGACTATCACTCACACTGATTATTTCACTCAATGGATCTGGCCTCTAATGTCATCGCCCTACTATATATGCATGGGTAAGCTCTAAGGGTGGCAACATTTTTATGTTGTAGTTTCTATTGGGCAAGAATCTTAATTGTCAAGTTGTACCTAGATGAGAAGGGTGGTCTCTTCTGGTTCCGAGGGAGGTTTGTTTTCCTGTCACTCTCCTTCGATTTCTTGCGTGTGTTCACTGGGTAATCCATCAGTAGTCAGCTTCTTGCTCGGTAGTTCGGTGAATTATTGTAAGCGTCAATGATCTTTGTGTTATTTTTACATAACTCAGTGTCTAGTCCTTCTTTCGAATTGGTGGCCATGTTGCCCACTGTGACACCTCAAATCTTTGATTCTGCCGAAATTTCTTTCAGTTGGCTAGTGCTGGGTTGCAGAGTTTGGAACCTTGGTACCTTCTCCATTTGGCTTTGATAATTGCAACTGCTCGGTTAGAGCTAGAATTGGCCTAACGTTTAAGCCCTTTCTCGCTTTCTATCCACTCAATGTTTGGAGTTTTGGGGAGTTAAGGTTGTCTTCCGTTTTCAAGATTTATGGCTTCCTAATGCACCTTCTTCGACCACACAGTTTACTCTCGCTTACTTTTATAATGGTTGTTGTTTTCATGATGCGGAGGTCCTACCCACATTTGAAACTTTGTATCCTAGTCCCTCTACTTTTGAGCGTTGTCTTTTTCCTCCACATCCAAAGTTCATATGCAACTGTGCCCCCTCAACGGAGACTACGTAGCCATCGTGATGGTGCACCAAGTTCATCTTCTTCACGTCGTCGAAATTGGTTTGGATGGGAGTCTGTGGCCAACCACTTCGACTCAATTCCTCTTGAAGTGAGGAAGGAAATTCTTCACCTAGAGGAAAAGGTGTTTGGGGATTGCATATACTTTTCTGATTCTGAGATTGGAGGCAACAACCTCAAGTGGGTTCCTGATCGAGGGAAATTTCGCAAGCGAAGGATTCAATTCCTCCATTCTATATCTTTGCATCGTTTGTTGGAAACATTGTTAAGTATGGTCTTTCGTTATAAGCGGGTCGACAATTACAAGCTGTTTGTAGGTCAAGAGGAGATCAGACAATTCCATGGGACATTCGCTACACCTTGGATGACATTGTGGCCGGACTGACTAGGGTGGAACAATTTCTTGTATTTTACTTAGATACTAACTCAAATGAGTAGCGGGAGGTTCCCGTATTCATTAATTCTCCCGTTGGGATCTCTCCTCAGGAACATTCCTCTCCCCTCTCTCCCATCATCATATTGGACTAACATTCCACCAAGGGTATCACACTAATTTTTACTATTGGTTATTATGTGTTTTTTGTGCTAAGTGTTATAATAGGTTGACAACTATGCCAGTGGGTTGATGATGCTATTATGGAGCACCTTTTTGTACTTTCGTCTGGGTCTATTTTAGAGTCAAATGGAGGTCATTTGTTTATAAACATTTTTTCTATAGTTACCTTGTTTTGGATTGGCTCAAGGTAGTCTCATCTTGGTAACTTTGACCTCTAGTAGCAATGGTGTCTATATAGTCACCGATGGTTGAAGACATGATCTCCCATGATGCTTTTTTTGGTGTATCAAGAACTATCATTGTAATATATTTTATCATTAATGGAAATCTATTGACAAAGCTTACCAAAAAAAAATTCAATGAAGATGTTGTAATTTTGAGTATCATTAATGTAATATTATCAAAATTTAATTTATTAAATAATTTTATTATGTTTTGTAAAAAAAATGGACCTAATATACAAGGTAACCTATTTTCACGCTAGGTCAAAAAACAAAGTTGTATTTTATTGAGCTTTGGTGAAGTTAAAAGGGCTTATTAACAAGTATGTATGGTGGAAGAGTGACTTCAAAAGGACAAGAATATTATGTTGGAACGTCAATGACAACTTCATTTCTATGGTAGAGGTTTATAATATTTTTCCATGTGAACTACAACCAGATAGAGGTCTCATATTTAGAAGGGGATGATGGTTTTTTATGGGTTTGAGAGGAATATATTTAATCATTATTACTTTATTTCAACTTCAAATATGATATCCTTTAATTTATTTAAGTTATTTATATGTAGGTTAAGTTATGACATTTTTTCCTTATTTTATGGGATGATAAATTTTTATTGCTCATCATAAATGCTTTGAGATGACTTACTGTTAAAGCCAAGAGAAAAAAATACAATGAATTGACTTCTATAAAAATATGTAATAAGGTGAAATTAGAAAATATCTCTTAGAAGTTTTTCAACTAAAACTTTGAATAGCTAAAAGTTTATTTTTCAACAACTAGACTATGAATAATTATCTCTCAAGTGAAATAATTTCCATGAATATGGCCATCAACAAACTATGAACGACAAGTGAACTAATCACTTCAAGTGGATTAAGGTTTAATCTCTAAAATTAATAACAACATAAAGATGTAGGAGCAATAATATTCTCATCTACGGAAAAATCAATATCAAAATATGTGGACCTAACAATCCAAACATTTGAACAACAACATACATGAGTTTCTTTAGGAGGGTAACCTTCTTACAAATGGATCCCTTGGCGAGGAACAAGAAATATGAGAAGAAGATCCATAATCCTTTTCTCCCTATAAATGCTCTCAATCTTCACCTTTAGACCATCAAATAGATAACTTAGAGTTCATGCATTCCTATGAATAGAAATTAACAAACTTCAGTTCTTGAATATAACATGAATATTTTGGTTCATAAACAAAATAACCAAAATATATAGGATCTAGATAACATAAAAGAATCCATACAAATAAAAATATTATATTGAATAAAATATAATTACATTGACATGTGACAATGTACTTATAACATTAACTAGTCACGATGGTTAATAGGTCATGTCTTTTAGATATTGATTATTAAATTTTTTTTTTTTTCTCCGTAAAACTAATTCTATTAAGAGAGCATATGGTACAATATGAAGTTACAACCAAGAGAAGCAAGAAAACGGGAAGCCGGAAAGGATAAACTATCCACCTCGGCCCCTAAGAGAAACCATGAAGAGAGCAATGCAATAAGCAATGAGGAACAAGAAAAAACAAGGTAATAAGAGCTGAACAAGGGATTCTATCCAACATGGGTCGAATCATCCATTCGGCATTTTTTCCCTTTATTTTTCCCAACTTTGACCTAGCCAAGATGATGCGGCTGAGCTGGGCTTACGGAGAGGTCTCCTTGTCTGAATCCGAGGGAGAAGACTCATGAGTTATTTTCTGAGAGGTTGGAGGAGCATTGGATTCCTCGGGGCTTGCCGAAGGCGGAACCTGTGACTGCTTTGCGTCCACTCCTTCTGCTTCCCCTTCCTCTTCATCCGAGCTGAAATCAATATCATCCATGGGGGGGGGGGGGGGTTCTCGAGGTTTCCAGCTTTTGGATTTCGGCTTATGATTGGCCTTCTTCTTTTGGGCAGGCATCGAGGGACAGGAGCTCTGAAGGTGCCCTGTTTGATGGCAATTTCGGAAATGAAAGGCTGTGTTCTCGTAATCCAGGGTCTGAGTCCAATGGAAGTCTCCAATTTTGAGATTAATCTGATCGGGTAGACCCTTGCTCATGTCTATTTCTGCACAGATTCTGCTGAAGGTGTATATGCCCTTATCCCCCCTCGAGGTGTCTGTGGATTTATTATTAATTGTTATTGATGTTATTATTTATTAATATTGATATTTTTCTATTTACATAGTTATATAGTTATGTTCATTACATTACACACACCATATAAAATGCTTTGTCCTTAAAGCATAAAAAAATTGCGTCTTTGTTCTAGCTTATAATGCCTTCTCACAATTATTCATTCTTGAATTGGTCATGGTTAAGGACATGACACAATATGATCTTCTAATCATTCAGCATAGTTTTTAAACTATTGATCCAAGTGGATATTGGTGGCCACCCAACTATTCCACTGGTTTGGCGCATATTTTCCTATTTTGGAAGTTTTTTATTTTATTTTTGGTAGTTATAAGCCCCAAACTTCTGAAGCCGTTTTGAGGCCCTAAATGGTGTTTTTTGGGGAAATGGGCCAACATGAGTCTTTCATAGTCATTGGCGGTTGAAATTTTTTCTCCTCATATAAACCTCTCTAACAAGCTATTCTGCATGCCACGCAAAGATCATATACCAAAGTTATGACCCTAGGAAGTTGATGTTCCAACTTACCCCATCAAGGTCCATAGCCTTGGCACTTCATCTCCTAGGGTTAGGGTTGTCAATTTTTAAGGTTTTTCATTATTTCTTCACGATAAAAAATTCCTTTAAGCCTCATTATAACACATTTCAGAAGGCGTGTAGCCATCACATCTCTTCTAAGAGATAAGCTACCACCGTTCAAGCTATTTTTATTTCATTTTGCATGTAATTAGTTTTAGCATTTCTACTTATTAATTGAAGTTTTGTTTCACTCTATCTATGTTTTTTATTTTAAATTTGTATTTCATTTCATTCCCTTCTTAAATATAGATCAATGGTATCAGAGTGATATGTTTTGTCTTTGTTTTTATGTGCATTTACCCAATGAGGTCGGGGTATAAGGAGTTGGGACTCGAATTGCTTGAGCCCTTACAAGAACGTCTTCGCCGACTTTGACGACCTCCGATGGTAGAAGAAAAGAAAGATGAGGAGAGGAGATCCTATCAAATTGTTGCTTGAAGAAGCCCTTAAGCGACAAAGGAGCAAGATGATGCATAATTTATCCCATATCCTTCGGTGAATACCAATAGGCAATGCATCTTCATCTAGAAACCACTTTAGAGGCACCGCCCCCTTCAAGGTATAAATTGACTTTGATACTCATATATTTAAAGGAAAAATAAATGCATATTCTCTAGATAATGGTTACATTTTATGGAAGGATATTTTTTGGTCCATAATTTCTCTTAGAGAGAAAATATTACTTTTACACTCGTAAAAGGTGCCTCCATATCATGGACTGGTGGAAAAATTACTCTAAGAAAAGGGCCATTAAGGAATCCCCCATATTTGCGGTTTCACCCTCTTGGAACTCTTTTAGGGATGTTGTTAAGGAATAATATTACCTTGTTGGAAGCTATGAAGACAAGTACATACAATGGACCACACTATAGTAGGAAAGGGACCAAGAAGTGCTAGAGTTCACAAATATCTTTCATACCTTGGACACAAAGATGGGTGCCAAGGACTCCAAGAGAAATCTAGTGCTTCAGTATTGTGGCTTCCTACACAAATACATCTAGGAAGAAATTGAGTTCCTAGACATATCCTCGCTTAGCGCAACATATTGATATGATGTCAAAATCGAGCAAAACATTAAACAAAAGAAGTGAGACTTTGGATATGTGAATCCAAAGTAGGATAAGGGTAGCCACAATGTAGGTTTTAACCCTGTACAAAAATTATCTGCAAACGAATCTTAAAAATAGAAAATAAACAATAGTGAGAGCATAAAACATAAAACAGTTAAACACAGAGATTTTCCTCTGGATCCCAAATCGGGACGACCAACTTGATTTTTCATTATATTCCTTTTAGTGTTACAACACATATATATACATGCCAAAGCATACATAAACCCAAATCCATTAACCCTGGATTAGAACATAACCGTAGTTCCCTTGACCGGATCTACAAAATACCAGGGGCTGAAAACCATGATGCCCCAAAACCATGTGCAAACCCATGCACAAAACCATGGGTGGGTCCGCCCACTGAAAAATAAGGACCAAAAAATATTTTCCGGGGCGTTGCCCCAGACCCCGACAAGGGGGGCTATCGCCCCCTATTACCCCCCCACGCGTGACTAGTCATGGAAAGAATATAACACAAACCCAACATTCTCCCACTTATTGTTTTCTTTTCGTAGGGGGCCACAGGAGAGCTAAGTCATTAGCCCAACTTTGCAACACTCGTTGTTTCTCTACACTAGGAGAACTTCTGAGTACTCACAAACTTTGTCAATGCATCTGCAACATTCTTCAAAGTGTCCACCTTTACCAGCAACACCCTTTTAGCCTCAACCATATATCTCACAAAGTGATATTGAACATCAATGTGCTTTGTCTTTGAATGATAAGCAAGGTTCTTAGCCAAGAAAATTGCACTTTGGCTATCACAGTCTATCCTTATAGCTTGTTGCACCAACCCCATACTTGAACACAATCTCTGCAACCAAACTGATTCCTTGCTTGTATGAGTGGCTGTCATTTATTCTACCTCTATAGTTGAAAGAGCCACTACAGATTGTCTTTTACTCATCCAACTGAATGCACCTCCAAATAGGCTAAACACATACCCACTTGTAGATCTTCTTTGGTCCAAATCTATAGCCCAGTCTGCATCAACAAAACCACAAATTTCCAACACTCTTTCCAATCTTGTTCTTCCCTGGTAGCACAAGCCATAATCATTAGTGCCACGCAAATATATGAAAACTCGCTTCACTGTTGTCCAATGCTCCTTCCCTGGGTTTGACATAAACCTACTCAATACTCCCACTGCATGTGCAATGTCTAGTCTAATACAGACCATTGCATACATCAGGCTACCCATTGCACTTGCATATGGAACACAGGACATATCCTCCTCTTCTTCTTGTGTCTTGGGACACTGTTCAACAGACAACTTTGTACCTACAGGAATCGCAACATTCATTGGTTTACTATCCTGCATATTGAACCTCTGCAATATAGTCTCAACATACTTCCTCTGGTTTAACTAGAGCTTCCTATTTGCCTGATCTCTCTTAATTTCCATGCCCAAAATATAGTTTGCAGCACCAAGATCCTTCATTTCGAATTTGGAGAACAGTTGGGTCTTCAAATCTTGGATAATTTCTTTGTCATTTCCAATCAACAACATATCATCCACATACAAGACCAAATAAATAACACGGTTACCAATTAATTTAAAATAAACACAGTGATCCTCCTTGCTTCTGGTGAAGCCAAGTCCCCGTATATAGGTATCAAATTTCTGATACCACATCCTTGGTGATTGTTTTAACCCATACAGATACTTCTTTAACCTGCATACCAGCTCTTTCTTCCCCTTCACCATAAAGCCTTCAGGTTGTTTCATGTAGATCTCCTCTTGCACATCCCTGTGAAGAAATGTTGTCTTCACATCCATCTTTTCTACCTAAAAATCAAATGCAACAACAACAAATAAAAGTAATCTAATAGAAGTAACTTTGGAAACAGGAGAAAAAATATCACCAAAATCAATTCCCGACACCTGGGAATAACCTTTTGCTACCACTGAGCTTTGTATTTCTCCACCTTGCCTTCTACATTCATTTTCCTTTTTAAATACCCATTTGCTCCCGATGGGCTTCCTTCCAGCCGACAACTCCACCAGATCCCATGCCTCATTTTTATGCAAGGATGCCATTTCATCAACCATGGCCTCCTTCCAGAGTTTTCCATCCTCTGAATCTACTGCCTCCCTAATGGTTCTGGGATCATCATCAGTTATAGTTAAAACAAAATTTGAACAGAAAGCAGATGGACTATACCTTTTTGGTTGTCTTCTTTCCCGAACTGATCTTCTCACAACTGGAGTTTGTGGCTCCTCCTATTCTGAGTCTTCTTCTGTTGTAGAGACTGATTCATCCTCCTTTAGCTCAAACTCTATCTTCTCAGGTTCCTTTGGTAGGAATTCATGTTTAACAATATCTTTCACCTCTCTAAACACCACATCTCGGCTGTACACAACCTTCCTTGTTTCCGGGTTTCAAAGCTTGTAACCCTTTAAACCATCCTTATACCCAATAAAGATGCACCATTCAGATTTATTATCCAACTTGCTCCTTTTCTCCTTTGGAACATGTACATATGCATCACATCTAAATACCCTTAGATGTGAAAGAGAGGGTTTATTACCAGTCCATACCTCATGTGGAGTCTTATCCTCCAACGCTGATGAAGGTGATCTATTAACCAAGTAACATGCAGTCTCCACTGCCTCTGCCCAGAATTCTTGTCCTAACCCAGTACCACTGAGCATGCTTCTTGCCTTTTCCATCAACATTCTGTTCATTCTTTCTGCAACTCCGTTTTGATGAGGTGTGTATGGAGTATTATTTTGTCGTGCTATACCACACTTCTTACAGAACTCTTCAAATTCCTTCTTTCAGAACTCCCCACAATTATCTATCCTCAACACCTTTATCTTCTTCTATATCTGGTTTTCCACCAGAGCCTTAAATTCTTTGAATCTTTCAAAGAATTCAAATTTCTTCCTTAAGAAATATATCCATGTATTCCTTGAGAAGTCATCTATGAATGAAACATAGTACACAGACTTACCCAGTGATGGAATCGACACAGGTCCAAACACATCACTGTGCACAAGCTCTAATATCTTGTTCGCCCTCTTAGCACCAGAAGGAAAACTCACCCGATTTTGCTTCCCATATACACAATGTTCATAGAAATCGAAATCTAGAGAGCTATTGGACATACCTTCTACCATACCATTTCCATGCAGTATCCGAAGGCCATTCTCTCCAATATGTCCAAGCCTTTGATGCCATAGCACGGTCTTTTCTCCAAATATTGCTAGGCTTTCCGCTCCACTTTCGGGAGCCACAGAATTGTTGCACCCATCAATAACAGTGTTTCCCTAAAGCTTGTATAGAGTTCCAATGCGAACTCCCCGCATTAATACCAGTGCTTTGTGAACCATCTTACATGTACCTTTCTCAAACACTATTTTTACACCTGCATCATCCATCTTGCTTACAGAAATCATATTTTTGGCCAATGCAGGAATGTGCAGAACACCAGGAAGTGTTCTAATCCTTCCACCTTGCAGCTTTAGCTTGACTTTTCCACGTTTGATGATTCTGGCCTTCCTATCATCACCTAAGAAGACATCACCGCCATCATATTTCTCATACTCGCAGAACCACTTCCTATGGGGAGTGAAGTGAAAGGATGCACCCGAGTCAATAAACCATGACTCATGATCTACATGTGTATTTGAAGAAGAAGCCAAATACACATCCCCACCTTCATCCGAGGTGGTTTTTGCCTCTACAGAAGGAGCATCATCAGATCCATTTCCTTTCTTAGGAGTTTTAGATCTGTAGTCCTTTTTGTAGTGCCCTTCCTTTTCGCATTTCCAGCACACCTTTACAAAATTTCCAAGAGATTTAGATCTCCCACTCGAAACCTTATTCTTGTTTCTGTTCTGGGACCTTCCTCATTCAGATAAGGCATCTCTATTCCGACCCTCCATATTTCTCTGTCTCATTTCCTCTGATAGCAAGGCTGAGACAATGTCATCAAAATTCAAGGTAGTTGTATTGCTACCTATTGTAATAACCAGACTGTCCCATGAATTTGGTAGAGAACACAACAAACTGATGCACTTATCTTCATCTGAGATTTTAATATCAACAGATGACAACTGACTTAACATAATATTGAAGGCGTTCAGATGCTCTTTCACCGAGTCTCCATCCTTCATCCTCAGGTTATACAGCTTTTTCTGTAGGAACAATTTATTCACCAGAGACTTAGATTGGTACAAAGTCCCAAGTTTTTCCCACAAGGTCTTCATCGTAGCTTCCCCAAATACATTCAACAATACTAAATCTGAGACACACAACCATATTGTGCTCTTTGCCTTTCGATCTAGTTTCTTCCAGTCTTCATCTGACATTGTCATTGGTTTAGTACCCGGATCTACCGCGATCCACTGGTCCTTATCCACCAGTAGATCCTCCATCTTGAGCTTCCACAACTCAAAACTATAACCATTAAATTTCTCGATCTCTATCTTCTCATCACTCGCCATCTTCTTTCACCACAAGAATCGATCCTGTAGATCTCCCACTGAATAGGTTCTACCTCAGGCCCAAGCAAAAAACCCCTCAGCAGCAAAGGCGTCCCCTTGAAGCCAAAACTGCTCCAATATCAAATGTAGGTTTTAACCCTGTACAGAAATTATCTGCAAACGAATCTTAAAAATAGAAAATAAACAATAGCGAGAGCATAAAACATGAAACAGATAAACACAGAGATTTTCCCCTGGATCCCAAATCGAGACAACCAGCTTGATTTTTCATTATATTCCTTTTAGTGTTACAACACAATATATCCATGCCGAAGCATACATAAACCCCAATCCATTAACCTTGGATTAGAACATAACCGTAGTTCCCTCGACTAGATCTACAAAATAATAAAATAACAAAACCATCATGCCCCAAAACCATGTGCAAACCCATGCACAAAACCATGGGCAGGTCCGCCCACTGGAAAATAAGGAACAAAAAAAAATTTCTGGGGCGCTGCCCTGGACCTCGACAGGGGGGGATACCACCCCCTTGTGACCCCCGCATACGTTATGCCCAACACAACGTATAGGGGGGGCTATTGCCCCCCATGTTAACCCCCTGCGCGTGACTTGTTGTGGAAATAATATAACACAAACCCAACACACAAGCTGCAAAATAAAGGAAAAAGCTAAGGAGTAACTCCTAAAATAAAAAAAATGCATTTGATCCTCATTGTAACACAGTTCAAAAGGTTTGTAGCCATCACATCTCTTCTCATATATAAGCTACCATTGTTCGAACTAGTTTGTTTTCATTCTGCATGTGAATAGTTTCAACATTTCTATTTATTAATTGAATTTCAATTTCACTGTATATATATATATATATATATATATATATATATATATATATATCTATATTGATTTTAAATTTGTATTTCATTTTATTCCCTTATAAAATTAGTATCAGTGGTATCAGAGTGGTATTCTCTTTCTATTTTTTTCTGTGCATGTGCCCAACAAGGTCAAGGTATAAAGATTTGGGACTCAAATTTCATGAGCCCTTGCAAGATCGTCCTCGGCAACTTCGATAACCTCCCATGGTAGAAGAAATGAAAGACATGGGAGAAGGATATATTATCAAATTTTTTCCAGAAGAAGCTCTCAAGTGACAAAGGAACAAGATGATGATATTTTTTCCGAGGTCCTTCGGCATATACTAATACACTAATGACCACTTCGGAGGTGCACCCCCTTCAAGGTGCATGTTAACTTTTATATTCCTATATTTGAAGGACAAATATATGCATATGCTCTGGATAAATGGTTAATTTTTTTGGAAGGATATTTTTTATTCCATAATTTCTCTGATAGAGAAAAGATTACTTTTTCACTCCTAAAGGTTGCCCCCCATGTCAAGGACTAGTGGGAAACTTATTGTGACAAAAGGGCCATGGAGGAACCCCCCCTATTTGTAGTCAAATCCTCTTGGAACACTTTTAGGGATGTTGTTAAGGAACAATATTACCCTGTTGGAAGCTATGAAGAGAAGTACATAAAATGGGTGAAACATCAACAAGAAAAGGACCAAGAAGTTCCAGAGTTCACGGATATCTTTCATACCTTGTTCATGACATTGGGTATCAAGGAATTTGAGTGGTATCTAGTGCTCATTTATCGTTGATGTGTGCTCAAATAAATCTAGGTAGAAATGGATTTCCAAGACATGTCCTCACTTCGTTCAATATATCGATATGCTATCAAAATCATGCAAAAATTTAAATAGAAGAATCAAGACTTTGGATTTGTGAATCCGAAGCAAGGAAAGGGAAGCCCAAAACCACAGAACAAAGGAAAAATTCAAGGAGGAAAACCCCAGGACAACCCATCGAAGTCAAAAGAAAATAATATTATTGGGAAGATTAAGAAATACATGGGAAATTGGTGTGAGTTCCACAAGAGCTCCACTCATAACACAAATGAATGTCACACAAAGGAGTCACTAGTGGTCGAGCTAAAATCTTCGGATTCAGATGTAGGTTTCGAATTTGAACCAAAACATAACAAGTGGGAACGAATCATTGATGAAGAACTAAGTGCCACCATTTCCACCACAAAGGTCCAAAAAAGTGAGCCTAAAGATCTGGAGGAAGGTGAGCGTCTCTTCCACTCCCTAATGTGGAAGAAGGTTGCACCAATAAGATTCATTCTCAATATTGGGAGTAAAAAAAACCTCATCTCAACAAAGGTTGTTAAGTATTTGGGCATATTGAAAATGCCACACTCGCAACCATACACCATCTGGTGGCTCCACCAAAGGCAAGATATCCACGACAACAAACAATTTCGCCTACACTACAACATCAAGCCTTTCACAGATAAGCTATTGTGTGATGTTGCTCCCCTTTTAGTTTGTGATGTTTTATTAGGCTAACCATACTTGTGGAAGTGTCATGTTGTGTATGAGTCCAAACCTCATACCTTTATTATTTCTTTGGGCATAAAATTATACAATATACCAGAGGTAGCCTCACCTGTTTCCATTGCTTTGATCTTTTCTAAGTAATGCAGTAAGATCATCTCCTAGATTAGAAACAAATATTTTCTTCTTGATTTGCTCTTAAATTAAATTAAGGAGGGTATTTTTGAGTGGTTTTCATGCCCT
This sequence comes from Pinus albicaulis, assembly GCA_034641835.2. Classification (NCBI taxonomy): domain Eukaryota; kingdom Viridiplantae; phylum Streptophyta; class Pinopsida; order Pinales; family Pinaceae; genus Pinus; species Pinus albicaulis. Next base: position 714,107,771 of record CM076575.1, on the reverse strand, counting down.
TCTGTTTGAAAAATACCCTTAAGACTTTCATGAGGCTGATGGATAACATCTTGCAGCCATTCACCGCCTCATTCATGGTTTTATATCTGAATGATATCCTCATCTTCAGTAAGAGTTGGGAAGAGAACTTACAACATATTCAATAGGTCCTTTAGACTCTACAACAACACAAGATATGTGCTAAGTTGGAAAATTCTCCTTTGGCATTGAGAAGGTCCATAATACATTTTACATTATTGATGAGAAAGGTGTGCATGTGGATCCAGCTAAGATCCAATTCATTCGATATTGGTCAGCCATGAAAACTCTAACAAAACTTCGTAACTTCTTGGGCCTTGCTAATTTTTATCGAATATTTGTGTTGGGATTCTCTCATATCACATGGCCCTTGAGCCAAGTTACCAATGGTGGAGAAATATCAAAGTTTTTTTTGGTATGATTCAAAATATAAGGCATTCGTTGAACTTAAACACCACCTTTACTATGCACCAGTCCTCACCTTGCCAAACATGCAACGACCATTTGAGATTGAGAAAGATGCATTCAACTACGCTATTGATGCAGTTCACTCACCAAGGGAATCTAGTGGCCTATCATAGTGAGACATTCTTTGATACTGCCTGTGATACCCCACCTATGATAAGGATATGTATACCATTGTATATGCCTACCAAAAACGGAAACATTATATTCTAGGGAAGGAGACGATCATCCACACAAATTACCAACCTTTTTGAATTATACAAACATAAGGGAATTTACAAAATGATCACCACCAGAAATGGTCCACATATCTCCAACAATTCCACTTGAACATTAAATACAAGAAGGGTAGAACCTATCACGTTGTAGACTGCCGTAGTTGGCACCTGATTATGGCACTAGACAAAGTTATTAACTCTTGTGTGAGTGAGACCTATGGATGGACACAACTATATAATATCGACTCAAAATTCACATCCACCTACAAGATATTGATGACCAACATGCCAGTTCTAGAATTCCACCTTTAGGATGGACTATTGTGCTTCCTGGGACACCTTTTTGTTCCTTCAAGTGACCATGGCAAGCTGATATAGGAGGCACATTACAGTTGGGTAACACGAAACTTTGGCATGGAAAGAAAATGGTAGTAATATAGAAGTATTTTTATTGGTTGAGACTCCAACAGGGTGCATGCAAATATATTAGGTTCTGCACTGCTTGTGCAATTTCCAACCAACCATTATGAATAAATCACTGTACACCCCTTTGAATATGCCTAGCTGACCTTGGGAATCCATATCCATGGACTATATGTTTGGCCTTCCTTCTACCAAGCATGGTAATGGCCAGAGAAAATTTTAAGGATGGAAAATTATCTTGAAGTTTAAAAATATTGGCTAATGTCACTACTCCCTAATATGAAAACTATAAAATATTTATTGATATATTTGTAAAATTATTCAAATTTATAATGATTTTATATATAGTGTCTATATAATGTTAGCGGATTTTAAGGTAAAATAATTTTATATTGTAAAATTTGGGCGAATCATTTTTATAAAAAAATGGAAATTGGCGAATCTTTTTTGTGGAAAAATCATGGAAAATTAGCCCACCTGTGAATATTAGCCCCTAAAATTTTCCATGGTAATGACCGTGTGTTTTTGGTCACTGATAGATTTTTTAAGATGACCATACTCGATGCCTACAAGAAGAGTATCACAATAGAATCCACTGCCAAGCTTCTTCTAGAACAGGTGTGAGTAAATTTTGGGATCCCAAAGACCATCATATTAGATAAATATAGTAGTTTACCAAGCACATTTTGGTTGAGCCTTTGATCATTTTTGGACACCAATCTCACCGAGCTAACTACCTTCCACCCCTAGACTGGTTGTCAACAGGATGATCTTGAACATATTACAAATGTACAATTTATACAAGCATACAAAAAAATGGGATGAGAGTCTCCCTTATGTCCAATACAACTATAAAATATCTCTCCATATCTCAACTAGCCATAGCCCATTTCAGGTGGGCCTAGGATTTCAACCATTGTGTCCCAAAGTCAGACAGAGGATGCCAATAGGATGATCCTGAACATATTACAAATGTACAAATACAAGCATACAAAAAAATGGGAGGAGAGTCTCCCTTATGTCCAATACAACTATAACATATCTCTCCATATCTCAACTAGCCATAGCCCATTTCAGGTGGGCCTAGGATTTCAACCATTCTGTCCCATTGACATTGCATTGTCCTTTGAAACTACACAGGTGGAATTTGCACCTGTCCAATTTGAAGTTGAAAAAGTCACTAAGTGTATTGAATGAATTCAACGCATTCACCAACAGTGTCATGATATCTTTCACAGTGCCAATACTAAGTACAAAAAACGTCATGATCAACACCAAGTGCCACATAAGTTTCAAGTGGGAGACAAGGTTTGGTTGAATTTTCATAAGGAACACTTTACAGAGGCCTATCAAAATCTTAGACCACTCTTCTCTGGACCTTTTGATAACAATTTTGAGTTAACTACCCCCCATTCCTTGGCCTTCATCTAGTGTTCAATGTGGGTCGCCTTCGCCCTTAGTTTCCACCATTGTTGGACACATCAGAAATTGGAAAAAAAATGACACTAACAATGCTCAAAACAAATTGGATTGAACAAACCACAATTGATCAAATCATGGAAACACTTATTTAGAACACCCACCAACAAAAAATCCAATTGTATTGGGTTGTAAAGCAGACCAAATCCTACACTAAGGAAAGTGGCTCACCAGGAACCAAGTTCACCAGAAGTTTCCTCATATCATGCAAAAAATCAACACTATGGATACCATTGCCTCCTAATGGGGGATGGATGATTCATGTGGATATTGGTGGCCATATACCTATTCCACTATGTCACAACATAATTTTCCTATTTCGACATTTTTCTATTTTTGGCAATTTTAGGTCTTGAACTTCTAGAGCCATTTTGAGGCCCAAAACTACATTTTTTGGGGAAACAAGCCAACATGAGTCTATTATTGATGTTGGAAGTCTAAATTTGTTCTCCTCTAATAAAAATTTATAACGGGATATTGTGTGTGCTAAACAAAGATCGTATGCCAAAGTTATGACCTCGGGAAATTGATGCTCCAACTTACCCCATTGGGTGCCATAAGCCTTTGATGCTTCATCTCCTAGGGTTATGGTTTTATATATTTTGGGTTTTTTCATTGTTTCTTCATGATATAAAAGTCATTTGAGCCTTAATGTAACATAGTTCAGAAGGTTTGTAGCTGTCACATCTCTTCGCAATGATAAGCTACTATTGTTTAAACTAGTTTTCTTTCACTCTACTTGTAAATAGTTTCAACATTTCTATTTATTAATTGAATTTTAGTTTCAAAGTATCTATAAATTTTGATTTTAAATTGGTATTTCATTTCATTCAGATAAACTATGAAAGGGTTTGACCACCCTAATTTGATCTTTTGTAAATTTTTCTTGCAATAACCTATGTGATCTAAGAAATGGTAAGGTTCCACACTTGAACTTTAATTCCACAAAATAGGATATTCACTTAGCTTCTCCATTAATTTTATCTTTGGTTACAATAATTCTTGTAATTTGTATAATAATAAGGTATCCTTACATAACACTATATTTTCTTACCATATTTATAATTCCTTCTTGTTTCATGTTTGGTAATATTTCTTCCTGGCATACTTATGTTTCTTTGTTGATCATTAAATGTTTATGAGAAAAGTTATTTGGATTTTCCATTGTATGTAATTTAGGGTATGATTATATACCTACTTCAATTAGATCAATCATTGTTCATTTGTTGACACAATGGTATAAATTTTATTGTAATTTATTTTCATCCTTAACTTCTTGATTTTTGCAAGAAAACATTGATAATGGTTCCTTAGATGGAAAATTTCTTCATCATTTTTGACTTGTAATTTTTTTCTAGTGATCCAACAACTTCTGGCTATCTTGAAAGTCCATGTTTTAAGCATCCTTCAAGTCTTCCAATGAGTTTTCCATTGAGCATTATCTCATTGTAACATTTTGTAATGATATCTTATTATTTCTATAGGAGAACACTATAAATTTATTGTTCATGTTTAAGATGAAGACATCTAGCATTTCTAGATAGGTTGAATAAACAATTATGTTAACATCTTTATGAAACATATGTGTAACATTGAATTTAGATATGAATTTATAGCCATAAACTTTTACCTGTAAGTCATTACGTAATGTCTCCATCCCACTACCAGCTCAACTTTCAACATTCCCAATCCATTGTTGCATCATTTTATCCATCTGCTAGGTATATCCATGCCCAATGACCATTTACAAATTTAGGTATAGACGGTTTCCCACTTTTATTATTAACTCCAGTGATTCCTCCAGCCACTCGCTAAGGCATAATTATTTGCATATATTGTTGTACCTTGTCACTTGGTGATTTTCTCTTTTTATTTCATTTCCAACATGGTGATATGCACGTCTAAATACACTCTAATGAAAATGATTAACTATTCATTTTTTACACACAATAAATTATAATTCATGCGCAACAATTAAAATTCATACATATCACAGAAAATAGTACAGAAGTAATCACAAGATAAATTAAATAAATGTTACATAATAACTTATTTGATGAATGACCAACTTGCTACAGACCTTCGACATTCCTCCCACACTGTTCATTTTCTCTCAACAATGGGTCACCCTTGATTTGGGCATCGACTCAATGGGGTAACAACTCACCCAAATATGGGTACATGTCTAGTACCATGAATGAGACAAGGTACCAAACCCCAACAACCTCTAGCCTATAGGAACATGTGCCCCATTAGCTCACGCCCAAGTAGTGGAATCCTTCTTTTCACTTACAATTCCTCAAGATATACCAGCACCTCCATGGCATCTTACTCAGTCAGACAAGAAAGTTCTCAGATTCTTGTGGCTCCAAGAGTTCCTATTACTCTCTGGGTTCTCTAGGTAACCTCCAAACCCTCATATCAAACCCTGGTAACCTCCAACCTCCAGACTCACATCCCCTATTAGCTCACACCTAAGCAATGCACCCCCTTCTCTGCACTTGCAGTCCCTTGGGTTGTGCCACAAACTCCAGGGTTCCCAACTTGGTCGAATAGTAGTATTCTCAACATTGGGGCTCCAGGATTTCTTGCTTCCATCTTGGGTATCTACTTTGAATGCCTCAATAATTAACCCCCTTCATAGTGCCAACATCTTTATTTTATGTGCATGAACTCACTGACACTTGGCTCCCATTAAGTCACTTAATGGGCTTTTGTTATATGCATACACTTTCTCTTTTTTTCAATGATTATTAATTCATATGAACCCTTTTTTATATTCTCATGGTATTGGCGCCCCATACTCTTTTCATTTGATTTGTTCCATAGTCATAATGTGTTTATTAACATGCATAAGTTAAACATATTTACAACATCAAGTTTTCTAGTCTCATAGCATATAGAAACATATACACATGGGCACACTAGCCATAAAACATATATACACATACGCATAGGTGCACCACCCCCAAAAAGTAATACTTGGCTCACCACCCTAATTAATATGTTCCAAATCATTAACTTAAGTTTCACGTGTACATGGTATTTACAATATAGGAGTGGAGTAAGGGTGTTACACATTAGCTTAATATTTTGTTTTTTACCAAAAAGTTTTATTTTCAACTATACTTGTCTCCAATTAATAATTGATTTATGAAGTCAACGTTAATACAATTTTCCATATGGTTCACGCTACTAATGGTATTAGTCTTTTTTTTTCTTAAATATTTCAATATTAATAATCTGAAGTACAAGGATGGAACACCTTTATAAGAAAAACCTTCCTTCCTTTTTATTAAAATACATTTTTAAAATATTTATTTTTCAACTTCGTTAGGCAATTAAATTACTCTTAAAAACATTAATACTATTATATCTTCCTTTGTATATATTTCCTCTTTTGATAGGTTTATGACAACTTTTCTCCTTTAGATTTGGACTTTTTTTTCCTCACTTGATATTAAAAGATTTATATATATTTCCACCTTATGAATTTTTATCTTCACTTTCATAACAATATAACTTGCGAATAGAATATTTATCCTTTTTAATGCAATATATATTTTTTTTTAACCTTAAGTTATTTGTATTAAATCAATGGTTCGATGTTTATTATTTTGGAGGGTCTATGTTGTTGATTTAATCACTACATAATCCCCTTTCCTCAATCTTCTTCCTACGACAACTACATTAGGACGAGAAATAATTTGTAAGTGATCATGGATAATCCATTGGAACATTAATCACAATAAATTTGATAAAAATAATTGAAATATATACGATGAAGGTTACTTTTATTATAGATATTACATTATTAAATGAATGAAATAATTGCAATGTGAGGAACAAAGAACATAACAAAATGCAAACACACACATACATAATATACACAAGTTTTTTTTTAAGCTCTTATGGGATAAAACCCAACCAAAAGGTGAGGTGTCTTTGCTTTCTTTTGTTTGGTATCAAATATGAAAGAAAAAAGAAATATGTACTCTCTATTGTTAAAAATTACCTAGAGAAATTATCTGAGAAAGATAAATTTACTAACAATAAAAAAATGCACATAAACACAATTCTTATCCCGAAAAAACCTTAATCTAGGGAAAAAACCAGCTAATAGAATATTCTATTAGTTTTTTTGCCCAAAACCCGACCAAGTCTCAAAGTGAACCATTGTTGACCAAGTAACTTTGACTCTTTCACCAAGTCAAGTTTACCTAATAGTCCCCCCTTAAAACTTGACTTGGGTTTCCTTTGATCAAATCCAACCAAACTGACCAAGTGAACTAACACCACTCACCTCTAGGCCCTACCCACTCAAAGTTTATATCCACACTATCTAGTAATTTGACATGCCCCTATCACCTAAGGCTAACTATTCCTTGCATGCCTTACCAGGTCTTATAACAATATGCCCATTTACATGTAAATTTTTTCATCTGTGTGTGTGTGAGTGTGTGTATATCATTGAATTTATCAATCAAACGCTTTGCACACATCCTTGACATAAATATAATATCAACAAGACACTCGACATGGGTTTTCTTGTACTCCTCTTTACACATATCCATGGCTCTTGTCATTCTCACACATGCTAATCAAAACCCATCAAGTATCTCTCTTAGCTCTGATACCATGTTTAAAATTACCAAGAGAAATTAACTGAGAAAGATAAACTTACTCGCAAGAAAGAAAATTTCATGGACACATAAACACAATGTTTATTCTAGAAAAAAACCTAATCCAGGGAAAAAATAATAAACATACTTTCTATTAGTCCTTAGGCTAAAACTTGGCCAAGCCAGCCAAGTGAGCCTTCACTACTCACCTCCTTGGCACATTATAATGAAGTATTTGCAAGCCTCTTAAAGGATTCATTACAGTAAATCCATGGGCACAAAACCATGGGAAACAAAAACCATGTGCCCAAAAACACTAATGTCAACCAAGAGAATTTGACTCTTTCACCATGTTAATTTAACCTAACATCTATGGAGTTACTTGGGACTTGCAACCTATAAGGCTATTATAAAACCTTGACCCCCTTTGTTAAGCTCTCTAACCTCTCACTCCTAGTTTTTTTTCTCAATCATGGAATAAAATACAATAACATAGAATGGAACCTTTACTCCTCTTAGCAACCCATTATTTAACATGGCTCGATAGCCATTTAGGGGTAGCATTTGACTTCCTCAAACCTCAACTAGTAATAAGGTTCTTGGATCTTCTAGATACTTCTTAAAAGCCACAACATGACTAGCTCCACATGTGTGAGTAATAGAGTTGACATGGCATCCACTTGTAGTATGGTGCTCAACTTGCGAGAAGCATAACTTTATCATACCAGCTCCAATTGAGACGATTCTTGTCGTATTAGAAACGTATTGATGTGTAGGATATCATGGAATTTTCTTAGGATTTCCAAAATTTAAACATTTATTCTTTGAGCTCTTAGATGAACAAAAAATTTTGTTAGAATTCCGTCAAAACTTTTGGGGAGATCCTCACCTTATGGAGCAAATTTATCATTGGTGACTTCAACCTCATCCTTGGTTCCTAGAAGAAAGAGGTGAGGAAATTTACATAACAAATCCCTATAAAGAAATGATTAAGGGTCTAATGTCACTACGAGACTTAGTAGGCATAACACTAAAAAATGGAAAATTTATTTGAATAATAGGAAGTTGGGTCCTATCCATATAGTTGAGAGGCTCTATCACACATGATCAAAAGCTCCATCTTGGTAGATTTTAGGTTTTTATGGTGTGCTTTTGCAGATAAAGAACTCAGATTCTCCAGAGTGATGTTTGAAAGCTGTCAATGTTTTGAATCTACAAGAGGATCCATCTTCAAGATAATGATCGATAAAAAAGGAGATATATATATATATATATATATATATATATATATAATGGAGACAAAGAGTAAGGGATGATCGACTAATCTAAACCTAAAAAATTCTTATGAAATTGCTAATATAATAAAATTAATATTGATCTATATGGATTAATATTATTAGTATTAATCTATGTAAAACATAAATATTATTATTATTAATAAATACTATTATTAATATTTAATTATAATTAAACATCGAACTCAAAATCTTCCTAGTATCCCCCTAATTTGAAAAAAACTCATTGACACTGCACCTTCGCGAATTAGGTTTCCGCCTTGTTGTAGTGCGCGGCGCACTGGGCTGCCGGCGCGACGCATCAGGCGTGCGCAGTGCTTTGGGTCAGTTCTTGTGGTGCTAGTTATTCTTTGCATGGCGCATCGGTGGAGCGCGGCGCTCTGGATCAGTCATGCGGCACATCGGGCCAGTGCTTTCTATTGGTGCCTTTTCTTTATGTTTTGCTCCAAGGCTCGTTTCTAGGGAGCGATTTTGATAGTATTGCAGCTGCTTCGGATGGGGGAGGCTTTCTCTGCCTCCTCGCACGCTGCTAGCACCTGGGCTGCAGGTTGTTCCTGCGTGCTTCTAAGGCCCCTGCACTCTTCTGCTCGCCCTGCCTCGTGAGCGGTCTGAATATGGATGCCTATGGGGAGCCTGTTCCCCCTCCTCTACCTCCGCAGGTCCTGGCTTTCAAAAATTTGGTTGCTTATGGGCCTAAGCGCCCTCCTTCAGCGTCTCAGCAGAAGTTTGTTAAAAAAATGGACTCAATATCTTCAGTGGCCCTTCCCGAAGAAGATACTTGCAAAGCGGCTATGAATCTGGCTGAAAGAGGCCTCATTGGCCAGTTCACGGGCCTCTGGCCTTCGCCAAAATCGGTGGAGGAATGGACTCAAAGGAACTGGAAGCCACTGATCAAAGAGGGATTCAAAAGTTACTTCGTGGGTAAGGGCTTCTTTGTGTTTGTCTTCGAAAATCCCGACGATAGAGGCTTAATCTTCAGAAATGGACCTTACTTCATGGGTCCTCAGGGCCTTTACCTAAACAAATGGTCTCCTGATTTTGATCCTACCCAGGATGTTCCCTTTGTTGTCCCGGTCTGGGTTAGGCTTCCCCATTTTCCTCTCCATTTTTGGAATCACAAATCTCTCCAGATCATAGGAAATGCCCTGGGAAAATACATATACTAAGCTGTAAGAAAGGATCAGTATTCTTGCGCTCGCATCTGTGTTGAAGTGAATCTTGAAGAGGGGTTACCGGAAGCAATAAAACTCACTATTGTGGGGTGGACGCATGTCCAAGAGTTGGAATACGAACGGCTACCTTTTAAATGCAGACACTTTCATGGACATGGTCACTTTGCAAAGCACTGCAAGAAGAAGGCTGAGGAACAAGTTGACAAACAAAACGGGGAACAATGGACCCTAGTTTAGAAAAATGAAAACTCAAAAAAAGGCATGGGGAAAGGTAATACGACTAGAGGAACTAGCAGACCCAAAACCAACCAAGAAATGGAAGCAGATCCAAATGGGACAGAAAGTGTACAGCAGATCAATCAAGTAAATCCAATACAGGAGAATGAGGAACAGGCAAACACTCCACCTTCAAACAAAGAGGGAGCGGAAGCAACACAGAGCGACACCAATCAAGGCAGCCCAATCAATCCGTCATATGCGGAAATAACAAGGAAAAAACCAATGGAAAGCTCTGATTCATCGGAGGATGAAACCTATGAGCGAACATCGAAAAAAGCAGGAAGGAAATCTCGTAAAGAAAAGAGGGAGGAGGAGGCAGAAAGGCTCAAAACACAAGGAATTCAGCCCACAATAGAAATGAAAATTGGATGAAATACCAGACCTAGGCCCTCCAAGGGAGGCCCCAACCCCCCTTACAGTATATAATGAAATTCGTCTCTTGGAACTGTAGAGGACTGGGGAATCCCTCCAAAATCGATGCAGTTAAGGACCTTTTGAAAGCAGAACCCTCAAACATTCTCATGCTCCAAGAGACCAAAATAGAAGGGCAGGCCCTTCTAGAGATCAGTAGATCAAAGTGGAATAAAAAAACAGGCAAAGCAGTCAGTGCAAGGGGTACCTCTGGGGGGTTGGCAACTCTCTGGAACGAAGACCTATTTCAGCTGAATAATTCCCATGAAACCCAGCACTGGATTTTCACAGAACTGAAACATAATGCAAGTAAGTTATCTATCTCTCTCTTCAATCTTTACGTACCTATTTCTTACTCTGAAAAACGAGAATGCTGGAATACTCTTTTTGCCTTTTTAGAGATGTCTTCTCCCTCCAATATTATTATAGCAAGGGACCTAAATATTGTAATGAAAGCAAAAGAGAAGAGGGGGGGTTCCAGCAACAGAGATCCCATGTTGCCCAAGGTGGAGGAGCTCTCTTAGAGCTGGGATCTTTTAGATTTTAACCCTGTTCGTGGCATTTATACCTGGTCCAATAACCGAGTTGGATTGGATCACATTTCTGCTCGATTAGACTGCTTTCTGGTGCAAAGCTCCATAATGATGAACAAAAAAATCATCATCACCAAATTCTGCCTAAACTTAGCTCTGATCATAAGCCAATACAGCTCCTCCTGGAAGATGAAGAAGATCTAGGACCCATCCCTTTTCGTTTCAGTCCTCTTTGGATTGAGGGAGATGGTTTCTTAGAAGCAATTCATGAAAGCATCTTGGTCAAGTTCTTCAAGCTGTTAGGTCTCTGTAATAAGCAAGATTGGCAAAGTCTGATCACAAAGTTAACATCATTTCAACCAACTTTGGGATTCTAGGATCTAGCCCTCCTGAATCCGGAGAGGGATCTCTCCAATATGTACAAAGATGGATATTGTCTTTGAAAGCTTAAGGTAATGATATTAGGCTAGTTATATGAAGTCCAAGGGTTTGTTTGGTTTTTTGGATGGTTGAACATAGTTGCTGTCTGAGGCGGAAAGATCTATATGCAAATAGGTTCAAAAGTGAGAAGTTGCAAGCAAAAAGAGTAAGCTTTGATCAAGAAGAAAGATGATGGCAGGTTTTCCGTCCATTGGGCTATGGAGTCATAAGAGGATTTAATTGAAACAATCAGGTCCAAGAGTGGTCTAAGGGGCAAGTCATCTATGCCTAAGGATCTCTTTAAAGTTTGATTTATGGAATGGAGTGATACAATAAGAAAGGGAAATGACAGATGCAGAACAAAGAGCAACCCAGGATCTGGTAAGTACTTTGAAACTAGCCAGCCTTTGACCAAGCACTTAAGAAAAACATAGAAGCAAACTAGGATCTGGTAAGTACTTTGAAACTATCCAGCCTTTGATACACTTCTGATAGAGAACATATAAAAAACAAAAGGGAAACTCAAAGATAACACATAATGGTCTAAGATCTGATAAGTACTTTGAAACTAGTCAGCTTTTAACACATCCTAAGGGAAACAATCAAATAGTTGAGAAAATAAGAAAGGGACTCAGGGCTAACCTTAATTTCCTCAGTTCATCTTCACACAACATATATTGAAAGTAACATTTAAAAATAACATTCAGCTAAGACAAAAAGATGAGGGAACGCCAGCATCCCTGTACTTAAACTAAATTTAATCATTTTCAAATAACACAGTTGAAAGAAAACATTTAAATAAAGATTTCTCAGCCAGAGAAGGTTACTGATATACAGTAGGTCCTAACCCTGTTTAAACTGTTCTTTATAGTGGAAAATGAAACAATATTGAAAACAGAAACAAAATACAAGTTACAGTGAGAATAAAATCACCATCAGCATAGACCAAGATCCCATAAATCAGCTTGTATTGATGCTTCAAACCAGTTACAATCTTCAGATCCAGTGTTTTAATCCATCTCTCTTCACAACCTAACCTATCTGTTACAAGCAGAGCTCCAAGAGCCAGTGAAATCCTATCTACAATCAAGAGTTTTCAGCTCAGTTACAATACAATGCTTCAGCAATTTACATTAACAACCAACCCCTCACTCATCTTCTACTGAAGTATTTATAGAAAGATGAGGAGGTGAGATCTGATGAAAAGATCCAAAAACCAATTAATACAGATATTAATGTCTTCTTGGCCATCGAGGGGCTCAACGAAGAACTATACAGGTGTTCCTCTGTATTAAATGATTTACACTCATGAATTTAGCTCGGTGGGAGCTTTATTAGACTTTTGAGGCTCTCTGTATCAATAGGGTTGCTCTGCCGACATTCTGTCATTAATTTCCTGGCAGAAATAACTCCTTTGGCTGTGTCGAGGCAAAATACCTGACTTTGATCAATAAATTCGGTTCTTGATTGAATCCTTTGAGGCACAGGTGGCGCTGTAGTCGCTGGGAGGAATCAATTCGCCTCCATTTGTGGCGGTGGAGGGTTTTTCTAATAAAACACTTTAGATTTTTCTTAATCTGCTTTTTAGATCTGGGGATTAGGCGTTTGATAATTGTCTTAGCCTTAATCCCCAAAAATCTGTCCACTAATCTGTTGTTCTGGTTCATTTCTGGTCTTCAATCTCTAATACTCTTTTTCTGCATGGATTTTGACGGTTTTATCTGTTGTGCAGGGCTGCGCAGGTAGGGAAAGGCATCAATGCCTGTGGAAATATTGAAGAGACGTGAAAACTAACTCTGTAAGTGATTTCCTTGGAGAAATCGAAACGTAGAGGATCTTCACCCTCCTGGTCTGAAATTTCCTTTTAAAACACAAACAAATGACCTTAACCCTGCAAAATAAAAAAAACACGTAAAAAATCCAGTTTATAGGTCAATCTGCTTTGGGGAATGTGTGGAGGAACGTGGGCCATTGGATGGCATCATCCAACGACCGAGATCAAATCTGGGTGGTCATGGAAAAGGTTGAAGAAAGATTAAATCCGAACCATCGATCTGCAGAAATCGACGGTCGAGATCGGGCAACGGGAAGTCAGCGGGAAAATGTCTGACCGGGCGATGGAATCAGGAGGACGAATAATAGTCGTCGATCTACAGAGATCGATGGCGGAGATTTAATATTGGGCATGCGATGGATGGGTTAACGGGCGTGCATGTCCATTAAAGGTCGAGCAAGTGAGGCGATTGGCAGCCGTCGGATGGGAAGTCCCAGATCAAACGGTGGGGGTGGATTCCGCTACATGGTTATGGTGTGAAGTTTAACACGTGAAATGAGGTGATAGCACGGTGGTTTTGAAATAGTGACGGGGACACGTGTCGGCCAGCGTATGGAATCGCTCGCCGACGGGAGAAAACCACCGTGGCTCAGAAGGTGGTGCAAAATGGAAACCGGTGGTTTCTTGACAAACGACGCGGGAGAAGGGGGGGTCCACCTGGTGAGATGTGCTCCGCTCCGTCGGACCTGGGGAGAAGATCGACGGTCCAGGTTGATCGCAAAATAAAACATGTGATTTTAATTATTCCCCGTTAAACTTTATAAAATGAGTTTTTTTCGAGTTTTCAAAGGGAAATGAACAGAGGAAAATGGTATTTTTCGGTTTAGCGCCTAAGGACTGAGCAGTCGGTCCTGGCGCTCGGGTATATGGAGGAAAATGGCCCGGGGGCTTAGCTTGAAAGGGCTAAAACGCCAAAAACACATAAAATATGCCATTTATATTATTTCCAATGATTTTTCATAGGAAAAACGGTCCTATAAGTTAAAAAGTGAGTTTTTAACCTTGGGAAGTGGAATGTGTGAAGGGTTAAAGGGAAAACATATGTTTTTGTGGGGTTTTTATGAATAAAAGGAAAATGGAGAATGATGTAAGTTGGAAGAAAGGGAGGGGAAAAAAGGGGAATGCAGCAGTATTTGACTTGGATTTTTGTAGGATATCAGAGGTTTGAAGAAGGAAACAGTTGTGGAGAGTAACTAGAAATATGAGTTTCATCAAAAATACTTCAAGCACCAACAATTTCAGGACTGAATTTTTTTCTTAAGGGCTGCAAAGAATATTTAGCCACCAACTGATATGATAGGAAAAATATGGGTGGCTAACACACAGATCGGATCCACAAGTTATGTATGGGAGAAAAATTTGGGTGCTACAAAACAATCTCTGAAAGACTGGATAAAGAAACCAACCCCTACTCCTACCGAACAAAGAAAAGAGGTAGTACAGTCTTTGCAGACCCTGCAAACTGATATGGAAAGTAAAGACATCACATCTGCCTTGTTCAAAACAGAAATAAAAGTCCAAAGAACAACATATCAATCTTTCTGAAAGGAAGAAGAATATTGGAGAATCAAATCTAGAAGCATGTGGTTGAAGGCTGGGGATCGGAACACTTCCTTCTTCCATCGGCAATACAGAGCGAGATTGTCAAGGAACTACATAGCAGAAATCAAAACAGCAGAGGGCCAAGTCTGCAAAGGCTTCAATCAAGTCAAAGCAGCCGTCGAATATCATTTCAAGAACCTATACAGTGAAGGTGTCCAAAGTAATGATGAGGATTCTGTTGACTTCCTCTCCAACATACCTCCCCTCATCAGCCCTGAAGATAATGCAATCCTCTGCAGACCCTTCACGGAGGAGGAAATCATAAAGGTAATATGGTCTATGGAGGCTGACAAGGCACCTGGGCTTGATGGATTCACAATCCACTTCTATAAAACTTGTTGGCACATTATCAAGGCAGATCTTCATAAAATGATAAGTGGATTTATGACAAAATCCAAGATAGGTGGAGGAACTAATTCCACTTACCTTTCTCTAATCCCCAAAGATAGCAACCCTGAATCATTTGCTAGATACAGGCCTATTTCGTTGTGTAATGCCTCTTATAAAATTCTGGCTAAACTGTTAGCAAATAGGATTAAGCCATTGCTAAAAATATTGATCTCCAGTTCTCAAGGTGGTTTTGTGGAAGGTAGGCATATACTGGATAATGTAATCCAGGTACAGGAGACTATCCATTCCAGTAAACAGCGGAAAGAGAAAGGTATGGTGATAAAATTAGATATGGCAAACGCGTTTGACAGAGTCAACCGTACATTCCTCAGCAACGTTCTTCTTTCCTTCGGCTTTTCGACACATTTTGTTCATCTCATTAAAGCCTGCATTGATAATCCGTGGATTTCCCCCCTAGTCAATGGTCGACCAACAAACTTTTTCCAAGCTCAAAGAGGCATCAGGCAGGGATGCCCACTCTCTCCCTTTCTGTACATCTTAATGGCAGACTCCCTTAGTCGAAAGCTCACTACAGAAAGAGTTGTTGGTAACATCCCGGGCCTCAAACCATCCATGGGAGCTGATCCCCTGAATCACGCACTTTTTGCTGATGATTCGCTCCTCCTCGGTGGAGCATCTATTAGAATTGCCAGAGCTTTTGACAAAGTTCTCAAAAATTATTGCAGAGTTTTTGGAGCTGCTGTGAATGAGAGTAAAAGTGAAGTTTTCAGCTGGAATATAGACCAACAATAACATACAGGCATCACCTCTCTTCTTGGGTTCAAAGGACAAACAAATTGGGACAGATTCAAGTATCTCGGCCTACCCATCATATCTGGAGTTAATAAAAGATCTCTATGGAGCGAAATAATCTCTAAAATTAAAACCAAGATTGCTATATGGGGTGGCTACTGGTTGACCAAGGGAGGCAAAATGACCCTGATCAAATCGGTGTTGTCTGCGCTTCCTATTTTCCAGGCTGCATTTCTTCTGGCACCAAGAAATGTGATGGAGCAGATCACCAAACTTCTCAAAGAATTTCTGTGGCAAGGAGGGAAGGGCAACGGGAAAAAAATGCATTTGGTGAACTGGGAAGTTGTTAAAAGATCGATGGAGGAGGGGGGGCTGCAAATAAGAGATCCCACTCTTGTCAATTTAACCCTGGGAGGAAAAAAAAATTGGAAGCTAATCCACGAGCCCACTCACCCGATAAGCATCACTCTGCGATCAAAATATGGCACCAACAGAGCTCTCAGCAATCTGAATAACACTATCACAGCAAAATGCACGCAGGTTTGGAATTTATGCTGCAAAAGCAGCAATTTCTTCAAAAAACAGATCTACAGAATTCCTGGAAGTGGTAAAAGTATTCAACTGTGGACGGATCGCATCATGGGGAATGCACCTCTGGCAGAAAATGAGGACATAACAGACATTAGAAATTGGCTGGAATGTGCAGGAGTGAAAAGTCTTTACGACCTATCGAAATGGGACCAGCACGATGATTGGGCCGGCTAGGATCTTCACAGAGTTCCAGTTAGATTGGCTCATCAACAAACCTTGCTGGAAGATCTTTTGGAGGATGCCGCCCCTGTCAACAGATCCATAAAATATCGCTGGGGTTGGGGCAAGTCCGGCGTCTACACCACAGCAGCAGGATACAGAGCTTTGCAGGACTCTAGAAACAGCAGTCAAACTCCGGCTTTTTGGAAAAACGTCTGGGATTCTCTTGCCTTACCAAAAGTGAACTTCTTTTTTCTGGATCTTGGTCCATAACAAACTTCTAACGGGAGATAACTTTGAGAAAAGGAATATAGTTGGGCCTCACAGATGTGCGTTGTGCAGCAACAACTCCAAAACAGCCCAGCACCTATTTATGGATTGCATTTTTGCAAAAGAAGTCTGGGGGCTCATATTACAGGACTTTCAGATTTCAGCCCTTCCCAAAATTCTGTTGCAGAACTCTTTGCCTCTTGGAGTCATTTCTACCCCCATCGAATCCCTCAAAAATATTTCTGGCGCAAAATCTGGACAGCGATACCCAAATATGTTTGTTGGCAGCTTTGGTTGGCTCGCAATCAGCAGATCTTCAAAGAGGTGAGGCACTCCCCACTACAAGTAGCTGCAAAAGCTAAGTCCTTTCTTCTGGAAGCAGCACAACAGCAGTATTCAAAAGAAGATCCTTTGGTTCTATTCAAAGAAAAGATGTGGCTAGGCCCTCTAGTGCCTTATTCGAGTAGGTATCCCCCCCCCCCTCAAAGTGGTAATCTGGTCTGGCGCTTAAGAGATAATGATGAATCCTTTCAAATATGGTGGCGGTCCCAAAAATTACCCACAATCTTCTTTGATGGGGCGTCTAAGGGGAACCCCGGTGCCGCTGGTGCTGGGGGGATCATCTACTCTCCGGATGGTGCTTCAAAAGACTTTTTCTATTGGGGTTTAGGCCAGAAATCCAACAATCAAGCAGAGATTCTCGGGCTTCTCAAAGCTTGCCTCATCGCACGAGACAAAGGTGTTAAAAATCTGCAAGTTTTCGGAGATTCAGAGATAATAATTAAAAACTTAAACTTGGAAGCCCGGTTCAACAATGTCAGCCTCAACAAAATTTTGGACAGATTGAAGAGAGTTCTCCTAGATTTTGACAGCTGCAAATTTTACCATATTCTCAGAAAGTCTAATAGTGAAGCAGACCAGATGGCAAACAAAGGCAGCGCTCTCATGAAAGGGTTGCTTATTGTAAACAATGAAAGCTTTTTTCAAATGCCCTGAAATTTGTAATAGAGCAAATGCTGAAAAAGTTAGAAATTTGCATTGTAATAGGGGACACTCCGGAAAGGACCCATAAATTTTCCAGATAAATAAAATCCATATATCCGTTTCAGTTAAAAAAAAAAATTGCATTATAAATAATCTATTATTAATAATTAATACTAATCTAAATATAATACAAAAATACTACAATTATTAATAAGTAATGTTATTATCTATAATTTAACTATAATATAAAAACCTATTATTAATATCAAATATTTTAATAATAGCTTTATGTATTTTTGTGAATTAGTACACATAATATACTTATGTTGCTATTGTTGTTGTTGTTGTTAATTGATCGAGTTATCAATGTTAAAGCACCTTTGCTATTGAGAGGTCACATGTTCAATTTTCTCACACTCTCGAGGTTAGGGTCCATGGTTAAGCCGACATGAAGTGATATTGATATTAATATGTATATTATAATATAAGAAGATTTTGTCATGCTAATATCTTAAAACTTAAAATTATGGTTATAATACATATTTTGACTAACAATTGTCTAGGAAATCACACTAAATAAGAAATTAGAGTCAAGACACTAATAGTTAAGACACGGTGGAAGAGTAATTCACAGATTTAGAACTAGTCTCAGGGTGGATGATAGGGAACCAATGACACCACCACCAATGTCAATATCACCATCCCTAGGGTTCATTTTTTTTTTCCCCTCTAGCGAAGATCTTAACATTCTCTCGAAATATGAAGTTTACTTTTCAACCGTGTTCAACAAGCTGGCCAAGTGCATGACCGTGCATGACCATTCATTTTTAATGCTCACCCATGCCTTTTTAATCTTCTTTGCAAGGACCATCCCGTTTCTCCAATATAACTCTTGCCACAAAAACAATCTATTATATAGACTCCTTTAAATTGATGATGATGATATATACTATCTTTAATTAATTTGAATGATAAAATCCACCATCTTAAATAAAATCCAATTTACTAATAAAAATTTCTAACATAAATCTTCAAAAACAAATTTATCAATTTGTTAATTAAAATTTTCAAAATTTAAAATTCTATTTAAGTAAATTTTAAAAACCTCCTTAATGCATTCCCAATATAATAGTAATATAACTCTTTTTTCATAACAATCCTAAATTTAGGAATCTCGAAAAATCAACTATCACTTATCTCAAACACTTACTCAAAACCAAAAAAATAAGACCATAAGGAAAAAAATAAATAAATAAAACCATATCCAAACAAAAAAAAAAGCAAAAACCGGGCCCCACAAACCATTATTAAAAACAAAAAAGCAAACGCCCCCACCCCCACAAACCATTATCCAAATAGATCATCCCTCTTTTGCTTGAAAAAGAGAAAAAGCAAGTCTAAATTTCCAAGTTCACAAAAGCCGAGAAATAGTACTGGATAGTAAATTCCGCAAACTTATGATTAAAAGCGAGCAACAAGAACACCAATTCTTTTATAAACAAAAAAAAAATGTTTAAAGAATAAAAAAAGTCATATATCCTGAATTAGGCTCCTAAACGAGAGAGACATTTAGCTTTCAAAATAATATTCTAAAAATGATCAATTTTGGTGTACTTTGTATGAGTGGAATAAAGGCCACACAAATTTTTTATTTTTCGATGTGAAATAGGTTAAAGTTTGGTTGTGAATTAGAATTTCTCTACATTATAAGTTCCTTTTATAATGGCTCTAAATCTATGTAATTGTAAAGTTTTGAAGCATGGTATTTGTCCAAATTCCAACCTGATATATTTTACACTTTGAGTACCACATATCAAACCTATAATTTTTATATAAAAGAATATATACATTCTGTTATATTGATATGGAGCAGGAACATATGATAGTTTCATTAACAAATATTGCCCCACCTGTGTTGAAGTGGATCTCCATTATTCACAGTGGGCACTCCAACATTATCACGCAGATAAAGGGCAGCGATGACATATAAAGATTTGTGAATTATTTATTTCGGAAGAAGGGCCTGTCTATGGAGCCTCATGGGGTAATAATTTTGGTGAAGAAATTTATGAGGCGTAAGTTAGTTGGTTTGAGTGGGTCTAGTTTTTACTAGGTGTCAGATTTAAATCATATAGAAGAATTTAAGATGAAAGAGTATTAAACTAATTTTCAAATTTTAGTAAGTTTTACACCATTTTAGTAATGATATCCCACAAGTTCAATAAGTAAATTATTCTTCCATTTAATACACTGACTCGTGACAACTTAAATTTAATCTTTACAAAAAGAAATAAATAAATAAATTTGTTAAAGATTACTATTGAAGTCATATATATTTATTATTTGCTTTCATTACAATGTAGTTTTTGTTTTTTTTTTTTTAACTTTGGTGTAATTCAACAATCTAATTTAACTATTTCATATATTTATTTTTTAAATATATTTTCAAATAAAATTTATTTGAAATTAAGTAGAAATCTGGTCAAGGCATAAATTTAAATTATATAATTTTAACTAAATTTTTAGAGTGTAAAATTTTACATTTATTTATTTTGTGAATAATTTTCAAATGAAATTGTATAATGGATTTTTAATTTGTTCCATGCTTTCAATGGACACTCCACTCATCATTAGGGACTATAAAGTAGATACTCCACTCATCAAGAAAGTAGATTCCACCTATTATAATTTATGACTACCCAAAACTTCCACCCATCATCACTGCCCGCCCAAAAAGCAGAATGTCCACCAAAATCTTTAAATAGATATAAGATGGATTAAAAATCCTCTATACAATTTCATCCAAAATAAAATATCCACTAAATAAGAATAAATATAATTAATATTAAACCAGATCATTTTACTGGATACAATCCTTCTCCATTATTATTATTATTATTATTATTATTTTCCATGATAAATTAACCAACAATGGAGTACGGAATTAATTTGTTTTTACCAAACTGATCAGTCTTTAGTTGAATCCACTCGAACAGTCTTTGCTGAAATTTTACCATCAAATTGAAAGTTCGATTGTACAAGGAGATTCAATACCCGAAAGCTTTCATTGTGACTAAAACATTCATATTATTTAATTAA
Source organism: Pinus albicaulis (assembly GCA_034641835.2). NCBI lineage: Eukaryota > Viridiplantae > Streptophyta > Pinopsida > Pinales > Pinaceae > Pinus > Pinus albicaulis. The sequence goes on along the minus strand of CM076575.1, from coordinate 714,086,754 downwards.
ATTAGTTTTAATTTTAATTAAATATTCAAGTTATATATCTTATTCATATCATTTAATTAAAATAGTTTTAATTTTAATTAAATATTCAAGTTATTTATTTAAGATATATAGTTTTATTAAACAAAATTATATTTTATTGGATTTTGAGTTTTTCTTATTTTCAAAAAATGAGAAGGGGTGGTTTGTTTTCTTTATCCTACTGTTTTCAATGTCAGTTCATAAAAATAAAATTATTAATAAAAAGTTATATGAAATGAAAAATTATACAATATTGTGTAAGATTTTTAACATTTAAGATCACAAAAAAGATGTGTGTTTTTCAATGCTTTATGCATTTAGCGTTTGTCAAGATGTTCATTATGTCATCTCTGCTTATTTTGATAAAACCAACATTTATTTCATGATAGGGGTATCTAAATACCAAATGCTCCCAAGTAATACGACCGTTTGTGTTGACACCATATGTTTTCTAGGATTCAGAAAATTGTAAATAATGTAAATAGGAGAACAAAGAAGATGAAGATACATTGGAATATGAATTCCAATAGTCTCTCTCTCCTTGTATATATTCATGATTTCTCTTAATGTAAAACACAATTCATTCGATGTTACACAAACCTCGCTTGACATGGTATCAGAGCTACCACTACAAGAAAAAGGACATTGGTGAGGGTCAAGCCTATGACAAACCTTTAAGGTCCGTCACCAATGTCACATATGGTGACGGTCCTTAAAAAAGCGTCGCTGTAAGTGTAAATAGTGATGGTCCTTTAAGGTTCGTCACCAAAGTCATTTTCAATGACACTTTTGGTGAGGGTCGTTAAAGGCCCATCATTAATTCTCTCTTTGGTGACACTTCTAGTGACGAACTTTTAATGACCCTCACCAATGCTCTTTTTGTTACTTTTGGTGACGGTCAAAAAATGTTCATCATCATTGATCATTCCAATGAGTTTTTGATGACGCTATGTGCTTGCTAATATATATTTTGTCAAAAGATAACGATTTAAGACTACTATTGTGGAGTATTTTTTATAATATTTCCAAGGCCATAGTGGTTAGAGTTAGTGAATTTTTTAAGAAGTAATTAGTGTGTATCATTTCCCTCATGTAATGACTAGTCAAATATATTTTTCTTATTAGTCAACACATGATTCATATCTATTAAGTTTATTATCTAGAAAATTCCCTTTAGATAAAGTTCCTCTAGTGTGTGTAGGAAATATATTATTTAATACATAATAAAGCTCTGACAATTCTATTAATGAGAAAGACCTAACACTCCTCAACAATCTGGGCACACCTTAAATTAATGCTTTGGCACACACTAACATTTCTTAGCACCCCACATGTCTTGGAACATCTTGTCATGACATTGACGCCCAAGCACATGGTGGCATGCGCTAGCACAACATGGAACTCTCCTAGCATGCATGTACTCCCTAGCATGCCCCGGAACACCTTGGTTAAATGCATTGACATACATTAGTACTTGGCACACAATACCACTTGGCATGTATTGGGACCTATTATTAGTGTGCCTAGAATGCCCCTTTTGAAAAAATATAAAGTCCCAACTTATTAACCCTCTTATTGGTTCTTCCTTTTGTTGCCTTGACACTTCTTGACACATATTGACATACCTTGGCACCCTGCACATCCTTAGCACCAAGCATGTATTGGCAGATCTTGGAACTATTAATTGGCACATATAATTAGCACACCCTGGAAATCCCAAGCACATTTTCGGAATTCTTGACATGCCTTGATATTCCCTAGCATGCCTTACCAATGCTTAACATACCTTCTCACTCGCTCCTTGGCATGAAAAATAGAACTCATTAACACTAGTCCTTGGCACACGTTCCTGATATTCATTAACTTACATGGATTTTTACCTAGTGATCCCTTATTGTTTCGTCCTAGTACTCCTTAACACTCCTCAACATGCATTAACACTCTCTAGCACACCTTAGCACTCTTCAACATGCCCTTCCACTTCATAACATGCATAACACTCCTTGACACATATTGGTGCTTGGCACATGTTGGCGCTTGGAAAGTCTTAGCATGTATGGAATACATTGAGATGCCTTGGTATGATTTGGCATGGTTTAATATTAAATTTATTTGAGATCAATTGTTGGAAAGTAGACGAGAATCAATAAAGGAAGACTTGGCACTTAAAATGCACTAAGACTTTGCACTTGGAACCTATTGCTGCCTAGTGTTGGTGTGCTTAGCATGCCCCTCTTGGAAAAGGTAAATTGATGACTTACTAACCCTCTTATGTGTTCATTTCCTTGTAGTTTAACTTGTGTCTCCCTTTTGTTGCCTTGACAATCCTTGGCACGCATTGACACACCCTTGTACATATTGGCATGCCTTATCACTTGGCACATCTTAGCATTCCCTAGCATGCCTTGGCACTATCTGGCACATCTTAGCATTCCCTAGCACGCCTTGGCACTCATGTCCTCACAGCTAGCCTTTACATTTTTTCACGACTTGGGAATCCAGTCAAGTCCTTGGCTACCGCATTTCATGTGACTATATTGGCCTGCTTCAACCGCAACAACTTGACCAATTGCACCTACTACAAGTAGATTGTGCCTTGTTCACCTAAGAACTGCCTATAACTCATCTTATGCCACGCATGTACGAGCTCAAATTGTCCCACTTCACTAGTTACCAAGACAAGGATCACATGATCTAGCCATGGACATAAAACAAATATGAAACATAGCTTACACAAGAAATATTTCACTTGTATGTTCAATTTATATAAATAGTAGAACATTAACTGAGATTTTGCAAAAACCACAAGATGCATAAGGCACACAAGATATAAGCCGACACAAGCCGAGTGCCCCAAAACTTATACCCAACAATGTAAAATATGTAATCATCTATAATATTATAAAACATGAGCATGTAGCCAAAGTGTGCCACATCTCATATAAAAAAATAGCTAAAGGAAAAACAATGTTGTGCCTAGAACAAAGTGATCTCCCTTTGTCTAAAACTACTATGTCGAGCCCCGTATAACGATCATATTCTTTCCTCTTGTAAATCCTATTATGAAATTCTCCTTAGCACACTTGAATTCAATGACACTCCCTTGCACACACTCTTGTTCGTTCCTTTCCATGCATTTTGACCTAGTTATCCTTTGATATGCCCTGACACTCCCTGACACTCTTCAACATGCATTGACATTGTCTGGCATGTGTTAGCATGCCTTTTAATTCTTTTGCATGCCCTGACCCTCCCTAGTTATCATGCCCTCACAACTACCCTTACTTAATTTGCAACTTGGGAACCCAACCAAGCCCTCGCTTGACTACAAGAGCTTGATCAAGTTAGGATTACTACAACTAGACTATGTTGTTGAATTGTGTATCTTGGGAGGTACTCGATAATCCTATTGAGATGGGTTTGTGTGAGCTTGGTCACAAAAATATTTGTGGGAAAAGAAGCCAAGCAAAGGGATGTTGGACCCAATATTGGGTTTAAAATCTAAATGAAAATTAATATTTCCTAAGGTATAAGTGGATGAAACCCACATAAGTTCTAGAGGGTTCCTATGAGGTCTAGGAAAATCTATTTAAGGAGGCCTTAGGATGAAGGAAAGAACAAGTTTTCCAGTTCTAGTAGAAGAGGACATATAATCGGCGCCATCTACAGGGATGAAAGAAACAATGGCCTAAGTTGACTCCAGTCACTCCCAAATTTAGGTGCATGCAGGAGAGACTGAGCCCGTAAATTCTTGCTCTACTATTGCTGCAAGTAAATGAAAATCTAACGGTTTGGCTCAGCTTGACGTAATTTGGCGAGTCAAACCAAAAGAAATTGATGTAGATGCAGATGTGTTTGATCAACAAATCAATCTATTGGATGCAGTGATTAGGAAAACCTTAAAGAGAATTGAGCCCAAATACTTTGGGACTCAAGATCTGTACATTAAACATTCATTTACAGAGCAGAAGGAAACAATTATGTCTAGTGCAGAACTGACTGTAGTCCCAAAAAAATCCCAATCAACGGACACCTCAACACTCAAATATGTGTTACCCATAACCAAACCCCGTTTTATCTTGACGACTGACTTTGAGACAAACATCTTAAATTTTACAGTGGTTAAGCCTGAGATAGGGGAAAACCAACAGATGGTTGGATCGGGGACCCCTTCCCTAGCTAAAAACTTGGGCAGAGTGTCAAACATGGATGTGATAAATTTACATTGGAAAGCGGGTGAAATTGTAGCACGAAGGCTATTGGACTCCATAGTAGGGAACAAGAAGATGCATGCCATGATTGAGAAGGTCTCTGAGAAATTGAACAGATCTCATATGGCCTTGCACACCAAGACCAATCGGATCAAAGAATTGGAGGAGATTTTCATGCACCAGTTTGGACACCCTAAAGGTACTTCTCCTCTGAAGAAATTACTGGAGAAGAAAGAAATATAGATTAAAGAGCTCCAAGCAATCTTGAAGATCTCGGAACATGAACCTCATGTTCTGATACAAGCTTTCCATAAGAAAGAGGAGGCCGAACTTCGTCTTCAGGAAATAGAATCTACTATGTGTATCAAGGAAGAAGAGCGACATAGTGCTCTCAAGCAGCTAGAGGCAGTCCGAGCGGAATCTCATGAAAAAGAGGGGCAACACCTAAAACTCTTGGCAGAGTATAAGTCTTCAATTGAAAAGGCTCTTAGTTCTGTCTAGACAACTGAGTGAGAAGATCCCAAGTTATTACGCATCAAGATTACTCATTTAGAACAAGAGTTGCAGTTATCCAAAGAATAAATCGCAAGAGTTGACCACAGAATCGACGTCGTCGTGGGGAAAAAGAAAATCGAAATTGAGCAGATTCAAGATGCTCTAAAGGATAAACATAATGAGGTAAAAAAATCTAAAAGAAGTTTATCACGTCATAGTGATAGGAAAGGAGGTACTAATGCAGACTAAAGGAGAAATATAGAGAGAGGTTTGGAAAAAAATCACTACGGTCAAGTCATATGTGAGAATTCTCTCTTAGTGCGAAAAGGCTCTAATACAAAGCACCAGTCTGGAGGAAAATTATACATCTGAGACTTTAGATAAAAGGTTGGAAGACCTTGATTCCATCATAGATATTGTCAATACATTGGAAGATGGCACTTTAGTAGAACTAGAGCTACCTCCTAGAGATGAATGCGTTTTCTCTTTGTGTGTGTTAAAGGAGAAGCAAGTCGCTATGCAGGCAATGCGGGATGAATTTGACATATTTATCAAAGATATAAATGACTTTAGAACCGAGTGGAATTATTTAGGAAGATTTGGTGTGCCTTCATTTTGGAATGAGGAAAATTGGGAAATTTCTTGGTAGAGGATCTCTGATCAATTGAAAGCAATGAAACATGATCTGGGTTGTCTAGCTATGCTAGGGGAAGAATAAATTTATTCTTCTATGGTTGTCAATGCACTTTAAAAGGACTTTACTATTTTGGCCAGGGTAAACAAGATCATACAAAATCTCCCTGCCCCCAAGAATCAAATAAGATCATGTTTGGTGGTGGAAATTTCCAAATACAAGAACGTGCCCTGGTTAGCTGCTACTGAATGGGACAAGTCAGTCAAATTGAAAAATCATTTTAAACGCAATGAAAAAATCCAGCAGTTCGCTTATATGTCATGGGTCGTTGAACTGGTCCCACCAATGTAGTCTGTCACAGATGAACCAAAAGACTGGAACGAAATTCCCCTGATCACAACTCAGGCACTAACTGTCAGGATATGTGGGGTGCACACACTCTCTCCAACAGGGCTGTCTAAAAGGACCAAGTCGTCAAATCCGCAAACACGACACACTGCTTAATAATTTCATTTCCAAGCTTTACTTTACTTTTATTTATTTTAATTTCAATTTCAATTGGTTACAAGAGAAACAATTACTAAAATAGTTATTTTGAAAACTATTATTTAAAACCTTGTTTCTCGTCATGGGGGGCTGTTGGCAGAAGTGAAAAAAACTTTATGAAATACTGAAACTGAATATACATGATACAAAGTTTTCATTTTCAATATTGAAAGTCTGGACTCACAATTTTTATTAGTTCTATATGTTCTTCCTGCTATTTTGATATGTAGTCACAACGAATTAAATCTGAGTCTCGCTCTCATTTAAGTAATAAATTAGTTGGTTTTCATGTTCCGATATCTATATTATCAACATAATGGTTGAATGATTAGTCTTGAGTTACTGATAACTAAATATCTATATTTTTTTTAACAATAATTCATGTTTTATTAGTGATTGCAATTCTGTATGTTTCTCTTGTGGTGTTTCTATATCTGTTTTTTTTTAAGGTGTGTTATGTTCTCTAGATTATAAAGTTTTACTCTCCTATTATGAATCTCAGTCACGATATTTACTATTAGTTGTTTTCATTTATAGTATAGATTAAAATGAAGATGCCTGCACTTGTTGTACATGTCCCTGTTTAACTTGAGGATAGTTCTTAAGTTGGTGTTTTTCTTTCCTTTTCCTTATTTCTTTTGTTCTTTTCTATGATTGCTATTAGCCTTGTTAGAGTTTATCACTATAGTTTTTCTCGCAAGGAATATGATTAAGGAATTATGAAACATTAAATGTGTTGCTCCCTTCTGTGAATATCACCACCTATTACAATGATTGATTATCTATATCTAGCCTTATTTTATTTGTTTATTGAAAATAAAATAATTTAGAATATAGGGTTACCCCCTGTGGTGTGTTGCAGGTCAGCAGTTCCACCTAGAGTGGGAGGACTCATTACTCCTCAATGAATTCAGACTTGAATCGCTTACATGTGGGAATGATTTGAGCACCAAAAACCCTCTTGGAAAAGGTAAATTGATGACTTATTAACCCTATTAGTGTTCATTTCCTTGTAGTTTAAATTGTTTCTCCATTTTTTTTCCTTGATAGTACTTGGCACACATTTTCACATCCTTGCACATCTTGGCATGCCTTAGCACTTGGAAAATATTGGCATGTTTGACATGCTTTCAAACTATCTGGAAGATGTTAACATTCCCTGGCATGCCTTGGCACTCATGTCCTCACAACTAGCCTTACATTTTTTTCATGACTTGAGAACCCAATCAAGTCCTTTCATAAAACCCTTGACCCCTAAGCCCTTGGTTCTTAACCCTTAACCATTGAATCCCTTAACCACTAATCCATTAACCTATAACTCCTAAACTCCTTATACCTCAACCCCCTAACCCCTAATCCCCTTATTGAAAATAGTAGCGAGAAAGGTCTTCTTGACTTATGCCTTAGTCAAGAAAGACCTTGATCAATCCTTCTTTAGTGCACATGAGTTGGAGGATGAGTTCATGGAGTAGTTAACTCATGTGAAGAAATTAGAGGCTCAATTTTTTTTTTCTCCAAGCGCGAGTTTATATTTGGAAATATATGAGTCAGAGACTTAGTGTCTAATTGAGTCAAGGAGGAGTTAAAAGATTCAATTTGACTTAATTAACAAATCAATCACAAGTTTGAGTTCTAAAGCTTAACTTTCCAGTTATAACATGAGTCGAAAGGCTTAAAAGGAACACAAAGGCACATCATGGTATCATAATTGTGAGAACAATTTTGTTTGAGATATTTTCTTAGGAATAAAATATCAAGGAGGATATTGTATTCAGATAACAAAGATAATTTTCATTACAGAAGTACACTAAGCTTTAGGATTTAATTCCTAAATAATAGGGGCTTTTCTAGCACTAGGAAATAAGGGAATTTAATGCAAGGAAATATGGGTTGGGTCAAGTTCTTGCAGGGGGGTTTCGATCTAAGTATTAACAGAGAGAAAAACCTTGTTTTCTGTTGAAACAGTTGCCCTTGAAAATAATTCTATTTTCTTAATTTATGTGAAAAAAATCTATAAGCAGAGAGTTTTCCCAGTTAGGTTCCCTAGAAAAATATCATGTTGTTATGTGTGACTATGTTTCTTTATCTATGTTTTTATTCCACTGCTTATCTATCATAGAAAAATCTTGTGTCTTGGTGCAATGAAATTAGTTTCGAATTTGTTCATTCAAGCAGTTGTAGTATTTCAAGGAATTTCTATGTAATATTAGAGCAGTGATTAGTATAATGACCGACACTGAGACCAGTTCATGACCAAAACATATCACTTAATAAGGATAGCGCTATATTGTGAAGGAGATCTATCTAGGTAAGCAGGATGGCATTCCAAGGATTGAGATCCGATCACTATTTAGAGGGAGCCTCTAACTTCGCCTCTTGGAAAGGGAGGATCGTGATAGTATATTGGAGGATAATGTGGAGGGGGATTTTTTCAAGAATGCTATACCACCACCGCAATATCCCCAATAGTTGACCCAACGTAATAAGAATGATATCAAGGCTAGGAAGATTATACTATAAGGGACCAAAGTTCATATAGTTACTCATATCCATGAGAAGAAGACAAATTTTGAGATGTTAAAATATTTTAGATCTATATCAGAGTATCAATGATTCCAGGAATTGTTCTCTTAAGGAGAAGCTAAGGAGTATCCATATGAGACAAGTATAGCCCATCATCGGATATTTTACGAAGTTCACTAGAGTTAGAGATGAGCTAGGTGGTGTGGGTGTCATTGTACCTGAACAGGACCTTGTGAGTTTTTCTTTACTATGAATTCACAAGTCTTGGTATGGTTTCCAGGATGTAGTTAGGAAAGGTTATGGATTTAATATGTTCAGGAGAATATCTGGATAGAAACTCGAGATGGTATATCAACAAAGACCAAGGAAAAGATAATATTTCTCTTACAAACAAGGCCAAGGGAATTATTGGAAAAGGGAAGATCAAGTCTAGTCAGAAGGGAGAGAAAATGAAGAAGGATCTAAGAAATATCACGTGCTTTCATTTCCATGAGTTTGGATACTATGCTACTAAGTGTCCTAATTAGAATAAGAGGCCTAGTAAGAATCATGTGGTTGCATCAATTGAGGTAAATGGGTTTTCTTCTCAGTTTGAGAAATATTTATCATTGATAGCTTGAATGGAAAGCTTAGTAGGAAGAAACACATGGTATATTGATTATGGAGCCTCCTTCCACATGAATGGGAAAAAGAAGTATTTCAGTGAGTTGGAGGAGAAGAACACAGAGGTTCATACTGAGCTAGGGGATAATGGAAAGTACACAACCAAGGGGGTTGTGCTGTCATATTTGATAGGGATTCTAGAAGCTCTCTCCATCTTAAAGATGTTCTTTATGTTCGAGAGATCAAGAAGAACCTTGTTTCAGTAGCAACCCTTGAGGACAAGGGATATAAAGTCATCTTAAACAGAGGTAAGGCATACCTCAAGCACTTAGCTTCTGGATTAGTGAAGAAGATAGGTGTGAGGGCGAGGAACATGTACAAGTTTCAGGTAGAGAGCTTGTTGTAGGAACAATGCACCAAGGAGGATCCTATATGCATCTCTCTGACATATTTTTCCTTCTAGAACCACACTAAAAATTAGGAGTTAATTCCCAAATAATAGGGGCTTTTCCAATGCTAGGAAATAAGAGACTTCAACGCAAAGAAATATGGGTTGAGTCGAGTTATTGCAGGGAGGTTTCGAGCTAAGTATTATTAGAGAGAATAACCTTATACATATTGGAATAATTTTCCTTGTAAATTATTCTATTTGCTCAATTTACGCCAATAAAATGTACAAGAAGTAAAGGGTTTTACTAGTTGAGTACCCTAGAAAATTAGCGTGTTATTATGTGTGATTTTATTTCGTTATCTTTGTTTCTGTTTTGCTACTTATCAGTCATAGAGAAATATTGTGCCTTGGTGTACCAAAATTAGTTTTAGATTTGTTCATTCAAGCAGTTGCAGGATTTCAAGGAATTTTTACACCCCTTAACTTCTAGAACCCCTAAGCCTTTCTCCCAAACCATAGTTTCTCCAACACTAATCTTCTTGATCATATTAAGTTTTTGTTCGCTAACCCCTTCAAATACAACCTCCAAGCACTACTAGGGTTCAAGGAAAGGAGCCACAAGGTCCTCAAATTTGATCCACCTCTTATGGACAATCACAATTCCCCCAAATATCCTCCATGTATTTGCTTTCAAAGGGTGATAAGGGGATTAGGGTCCCCATTCTCACAACCCACAAGCCCTTAACCCATAGCCACTAAATTCCCTATCCCCTTAACACCCAAGCCATAATCTCTTAACACGTACATTCATAACTCATAATCCATTAATCCCTTGACCCATTAAACCTTAAGCCTCTAACTCCTAACCTAAAATCCATGAATCCCCTAAGCCTTAACCCCTAACCCATAACCCCCACTAGTATATATGGACCAAAAATCTAAGGTCGTACTCTAATAGTTTAGTCGTACTATCATATTTTTCTTGTAAATATTTTTAGTTTTTTTTAAAGCCCCGACATTTGTCGGATATCCGATAAACATAATTATCATCAAATATCTACTGATATGTTAGTCGAATATCCAATGATAATTTTTTTCGTCAGATATGCGACGATAATAAAATGTTCCTCATATATCCAATGTTTGACCAAGTGAATTATCTATTTATCAGAATATTGATGTTTGATGAAGTCAATATTTTTCTAGTTGGAAAACGTCTCTCTAGTCAACAAATGTCGAAAGTCCAATGAAATGGTTGTTTTTTGGTCATAATACAAAAATATTTTATTTTTTTAATTATATTACAAATAGTCAAACACTATTGATGCTTATTTTTTAAGATAATCATCACTGAAAGTTTGGTAAGGAAAAATGTCCCATAACATTCCTCCAAGAGGACAAGGGGATGTGAGATCTACATTGGAGGATTTGGGTGATTTCCTTTCCTTGTTTCATCCATGTTTATCATCCTTAAGCCCTCAAAAAATTCAAAATTACTCAAAAGAGAATTTTAATCTCTAAAGTTTGAACATGTCAAAAATTGGTTTGTTTGCAACCCATTTTTTACAGTTGAACATCACACATCATTGAGTGCATCCATCATGCTTCCTCTCGGATGGGACCTAGGTATGAACACCTTGACAAGCTAAGTTATTCCCTTGAAAAATTAATCTTATGAACACATAAACCAATTATTATATAAATTATTCATGCATTTTTTTGAGTTAAATAGAAGTCTAAGGGTCTTAGAGAAGTGTCTCACCCTATGGAAAACACTTAGGCACAAGTTTGTAAAATATTGGATGGTTTTAAAGGCTTTCTTAATGTTTTTTTTTATGTATTGCATAGAATTATTTTTATGTGATATAGCATGTATTGCACAAAAAAAAATCACGTGATATGATAGAGGTCATGAAATTTGAAGGGACATGTGGTAAAACCTCATTGGAATATCATGAGTTGGGAAATCTTTGTCCTATGACATGTGTCACATTGTCGTATCAATGGAAAATTTGAGGAGGACATGTGACATGCTCTAATTGGTCGTGGCACCTCTTGTAAACTTTGAGGTTAGCACATGTCACATATTGATTGGTTGTTGCATGTCTATAGTCTTTGTAGATGTGATAAATATGAGTAAAGGGGGTTGCCACAAAATAAAATATTTTCATCATGCAATGAAGAAAGAGAGAAAGAAAAATAAAGGAAAAGATAAGGGATAGAGGAAGAAAAGAGCAAGGAAGAATAGGTGGGGGACATATAAGACGTAGGGAAAAGCAAGATGCGTTAAAACATAAGTTGTGTGGTGTGCTACTGTATAGGATAACATTTTACTCTATGTGACATATTGCTTAGATAAAATGTTCACGTGCACTGTGTCGCATGGTTTAAATGGCTTTTCATGATGAGAAGATTGGTGAGAATGTGATAGAATTGTGAAGTAGTAGCATTATAAGCAAATAAGAAGTTAAGAAAATATGAATGTCTCAAAAAGTGTAAACCCAAGGGTGAATCGTACTAGTTGTGACATGGCATAGTATAGATGACTGGTGAACTTGTTACCACATCACCATTGTGATCATTGATGTGGTTGAGGAAAAGAGAAGTTGAAGAAATATTTATAAGGTCATATCTTTCTACAGATGTCTCATAATTAAGCCATATTATAATGGTTGGAAAGTTATTATTGAGAAAAACACATATAAAGCTCAAAAAATACCCTATAATAGTATATATAGAGTAATAAAATACATTAACTCACCTCCTTAATACCACTTATTGGGGCTGTGTACATGATAAGAGAAGATGATTTTGCCTATCATATTAAGAAAAGAACGAACCCAATAAGTGGTTAACCAAAGATGAATGTCTCAGCAAGTGTGAACCCAAGGGTGAAAAAATTCTAGTTATGACATGTCACAATATGGATGATGGGGGAACTTGTTGCCACATCACTAGTATGATTGCTAGTGTGGTTGAGAAAAAGAGAACTTGAAGAAATTTTTGGAAGGTCATATATTTCTATGCATGACCCATAATTAAGCAAGAATGCAATGTTTGGAAATTTATTGTTGAGTGGAATACATATACAAGCTCAAAAGAGACCCTATAATAGTACTTAAAGAGGAAAAAATACATTAACTCATCTCCTTAATGCCGCTTAGCGAGGTGGGTACATGATAAGAGAAGATGAATTTCCCTATCATATTAAGCAAAGAACAATTCTTGGATGTAGTTCTCAAGGGTCACATCAATGTCCTTGTTGAAATTATTCCTTCAAATTGGGATAGATATTGGATTTCTTCCAAAATAATTAGATGTATAGAAAATATGAGGACTAAAAATATCCATGAAAGCACTTTCACTTTTTCTATGATGAAATGATTTTTTCCTTTCTTTTGAAAGTTTCATTTTGGAAGATTCCCAAGATGATTTAAGTGGACTTAAATAAATTTCTCGTAATATTACTATATTTATCAAAGTGTAATATTACTGTATTTATTAAATGATTTCATCTTCATTAAAATAAATAATCTTTTAAGATATTGAAAAATAAAAATAACTTCAACTAAATAATGAAAAGGCAAACAAAATATCTGAAAAAAATCACTTGACTCTTAAAATATTTCATGCTAAATCATGCGAGGGAGTGATTCCTAATTTGATTATTATCTTTCATCCCAATTGAGACATCAGAAAGAGTTTGAATTTGAATATTGTATCCCTTATATGAATGTACTACCCATTCCATTTGGAGTAGTCTCTATTCATGGTAATTGAGTTTTGAATCCATTTTTCCACGAAAACTTTTCTCGATACTGAATTTTTCTCTTCAGAAGGAGATATTTTATTATTATGTATTATATATCAGTGACTTCTGTAATTTATTGTCTGAAATAGCTCATCCTATCCCCGGTATATAATAGCGCATCTGTTCCATCCCTTGTTCCTTATTGCCCACAATTTTAAGCATTGAAAATAATCAATTCAAACCCCGGTTCAAGATTGTACAATGGTTTTCACAAGGAAAAACTAGTCAGAGGCTCAAAATATGGAAGGATGATCATCCTAGATATGCTTGACAACAATGGCTGGATTGATTTCTTCAAATCTTCAGGTGGCCCGGAGTTTACTTGACTTGAGCAGGTAAATATATTCATGTCTCTTGCCTCTTTCCATAAGTTTTCTAATGCCTTTTATCATTACTCAATCCAGATCGCAGGCATTCATAAAAATTTCCACATAGATCTACTTAATTCCTCATATATTCTAAATTTTTATCTAGAACAAACCCTATGTGGCAAATGCCAGAATGTTAAGTCAAATTCATGTTATTTAAAAAACCCAACGTAATTTGAAAGAAAACCTCTAGATGTTTGGGAATTTTTTCCCCTGCAAACCCTCACTTCATTACCTATGCTATCTTAAAGAAATTGTGAAATTATATAGATTGACCATTGGAGCTCTCCTGGTAACATTACCCAATGAGATTTGAAATCAACCCTTTTGGATGTTCAGTGATTTTCGATTCTTCTAACCCTTGCTACATTAGGTTGGGTGATTTCTATGGAAATTATCGATAAGATTTCAATTCCATTTCAGTAAATTGTGTGAACCTACATATTGACCAACAAGGTTTAGAATCACTTGGAAAATTTTACTTCACAGTGACCCGTCGCAATTTGGAAATTTTAGAAATCCAATTGGTTCTTTATTAATGTCAGAAATCAATAGACTCAATCTAGGAATAAAATGATCTCCTCCAATGCAGGGAAGACATAATAGTCAGCCAGTGCTAAACTTGTTGGGATCTGGCAAAGAATAACCTTCAAGAATGTTTCTCAAACACCCATGGTGGTAGTATCTGGCCTTTTCACTGCTTCATATGTTATGAAGACTATGATTTCATAAGAGTACTAAACACAAATCTAGGGTCGAATTTCAGTGAGAACTTCCATGGGGACACTAGTGTCTTTATGCTGAGTGGCTTCTAGTTGTTTGTTGAGAATATCTTAAATAATTTATCAGGGTAATTAGCACCTAAAACAAAAATAGGTCTTGGGGTACAACTGTAGATTCGTCTCAAATGATCTACGGTTTGGTCCAGTGAATTCGGGATATATCTACTTACCACTGCACAACATGTATAACTTACACAATCAACACAAGATTAGCATCTTATGGAAGTGAAGGAGTTCAGTATTGGAGTCAAAGCTGCATTCATTATGATAATATATCTTTTCTTTAATATGACTACATTTTCACTAGCTACTTCTGAAGGAAAAGTGAATACACTATCGGAGCAGATCACATCCAGCAATAGTGGGTAGATCAAGCACTCAAAAAAAACAACCATAATTTTATATGTTCTGGGCACCTTGATTCTCTTGTTAATTATATGCGTGTTCGCAACTACGGAGAGACTGATATCGGCCGTATTCTAAAGAGGATACCCAGATGATGAAAAATTCGAAGAACACACACTCATCGAACATGATCGACCAATAATATTTACAATAGGAACATTACTCACTGCTTCTCAAAACTTTCATGAGGATAACAAGCTAGGATAGGGAGGATTTGGCCCCGTATACATGCATAGCTCACTATGAAATATATATTTTCTTTAATATGACTGTAGTTTCACTATCAAGCATTGAATCTTGTGTTAATTATATGCGCGTTCGCAACCGGGTGAAGACTGATCTCAGCCATATTCCGAAGAGGATACCCAGATGATGAACAAGTCGAAAAAGACACACTCATAGAACAGGATCGACCAATAATATTTACAGTACGAACATTACTCGCTGGTACTCAAAACTTTCATGATGATAACAAGCTAGGACAGGGAGAATTTGGCTCCGTATACAAGGTAACATAAGCGAAGGACGCCTTGCTGGTAACTGGTTTGGTCCTGTCTCGTTCACGAAGGTCTGAATGTTTTTAGCAGGAAGTGGGGTAGTCTGTATATAGTTCTCGGGCCATCTATATGGTTCTGAGCTAGGAGTCTTATTCTTATTGGGTTTCCTTAGCTATAGCCTGTTACATGACTGTTAAAATGTGCTGAGGCTGGGGCATAAGATTTTGCGGCATAGGTGCTGGTTTCCTTTATCACGGTGCATATAGGGGTTAATTCACAGGGTCACTCTCAGCTAAAAATTCTGTGAATCTGTTGTATAATGCTCCCGGAACAACACTGTGTGGTCTTTCAGATTGTTATCCAAATTATGTCAGCCACAGTCATTTTAAGATTTATTGTTAAAACCCATTTAGCAGCACGCCACAGTCATTTTAAGAGCTATTGTTAAAACCTATTTAGCAGCACACCCGCCTCAACTAAATGCAAAACAGAGGGAATAGGCTATCTTCACACGACTCTGACAAGGATTTGGATTCTTCACACTCGCTGAATCAATGTAGGTTGAAATCCAAAACTCAACATTTATTATAATGGGTGAAATCGTTTCATAAGGAAACTTGGAGATAGGAATCATCCTACATTGAGTTCAATGGTGAACTTGAGATCCTGCCTGGGTGGGAGCCCAAAAAATTATTTTGGAAATAACATTAAATAATTATTCCCCAATTTAATTTTTATTATCTAATGTTACCTAAATAACATTAAATAATAATTCCCCATTAGCCTACAGGGTTAGATAGTACTACGTCCTTTCTTGGGTAGTTAATTCAAAGAAGACATTGCATGCCAAGCTGATGCCTCTGTTGTGGAACACCTCGATCCTCCTGCCCACTATGCTTCACCTTTCCAAACATTCCAATATGGTATGATCATTATCACACCTATACAACAATGGGAGAAAGAATTAGAACCTGTCAGCATTGCACCCATGTAAAATTTCATAAACAACTCAAATTGATTTAAAAAGAAATTCAAAAACATCCTTTTGGTTGGCAAGTGCATTGCAAAAATCCAAAACTGAGTGCTTGCAACTTGTGGCACTGGATCACTCACTGAGTGGTAACTTCATTACCACCATCAGTTGTCCATATCAATGTATGGAACTGCATTTACTAGTGCATTGTCATCATCCTTGTGGTAGGCTGGTTTGAACTCCTTGACATATTCCACCTGCCTTGTAAACGATGAGAAATTTGATAGCAATAATTCTTCACTTCACAAGCCAACCTTCTAATAGGATTTCAAAATCTTCCTTGCAAGGATGCAGAGCATACTTTCTTTGTAGTGAATTATGTTAAATTAATCCATGGCTCATCTCCTTAAAGCTTTTATTCACACGTAGAATTCTAGGCTAAATATTGTTCATGGATCCTCTACTGGAATAGCTTAATCATCCCCATTTGCACCATGTAAAATTGGTCATCTATGTATAGGAATACTCTTCTTTGTTCCTCCCATAAAACACCATGTCTATCTTTAAATGAAAAATTGGTCTGGAGCCTCTCATTGTTCAGAAATGAGCAACTCTGAAACTGTATAGTGTGCCTCTCGTTAAAGCCAAACCATTGGTCTCATCTTGCAACAACTTAGAAGATACCACTTTTACGTGTCACCATGTCACCATGCATCATCTACATAACTTACATTAGAAGAGGATAAGTTCCACATAGGAAGTGTGCCATCCACTTGTCCAATCCAACCACGGTCAACAAAGGAATTCTTTAAGACCATGAGCTCATGATCTCTGTCAACATGTACATGGATAGATCTAACAACCAACTAGGACTAATCTCCTTTCTGACTGGTTGTAGTGTGCTTTTCCTAGCTGCCACAAATAAGCCATGTCTCTAGGAATATATGTGTTGCCTAGCTGCTAAATAGAGAGGGTGATTTGTTGATTTAAGTTTCAACTAAAACTGTGCCACCATTGTTGAATGAAAGGGATGAGAATTAAGGGTATGAACTGTGAATTATGCCTCACTCTGCTAATTTGCATGTCATCACCGCAGACCCTTAAACAAACTAGGCATCAACTCCATTGTTGCATTCATTTGGAGAATTTGTTAAAAATTACATGGAGGAGTACAAGCAAGTAGCTTACTGAGATGTACCTTAAATAGGCACATTAATATCAATTAGAGAATAAGACCTTCTATAGTATTCCCCCACAATAACATTCAAACTTCACATTGGCCTCCTTTTTCAATCAAATGGAGGTACATTGGAAGAACATTACTAAAAGGATGTAACAACATCTAAGGGCTCGTACAAGACACATTCAATAAAATACTAATAATAGCCTGGCTAGAGTTATCTGTTGCAACTTGCAAGGGAGAATCCCCTCAATTCAAAACTGCATCTGTCCTTTGTGTAGTTTCTTAAATCTTTTGTAAGAGTTGTAGCAATATTAGTATAGAAGCTAATATGACTGTAGTAAACCATCTTCACAGATGTTGTTGAGGAAAATAGAGGGGAATAAATAAATTTCTTAGTGCCAAGATATGCTATGTCAACGAAATTTTTTTGAATGCCTCTTGATCTTTTACCCATCAGTTGTCAATTACCATAAACAACTTCTGATCTACATTGATATGACATCGTGGGTTCTTGTAAAAGCTCGTTTAATACCTGGAGTAGCACTGGATTTTGTAGATTGCCCATCTACTAGGGTTTTTGCTAGAAAGATATTAGACTGAAGCTCACCTCTAATTATTTCTTCATAGATCTCCTCTCCCTGGTCAAGGGATCTAAGATTGGCACAAGCTAAGAGGATACTTGCAAATTTTATCACATTCAGCTTCCTACCCAAAACTTCTATTTGTTGCAAGAGGCTTAGAAATTTTCCATCCTACCAATTCTGTGTATACCGTGCCAAAGTTGCAAACCGAAAATTACATATAATCGAGAAATTACTTTATATAAACTTTAAAGTTAATTGAGCATTGGTGAGCAGCCCATATACCATTGACACAATGTCTGTATGACATGATGACCATAGAAGCACCAGCATGATTAGGACAAGCAGAGTGGAGTTAGTGGCAAAGCCCAGTGAAACAAACTCCCAAGATTATTTCTTACCAAGCACCCAAGAAAGCCCATTCATGGTTGGGATACATGGGGCTAGCCATTTCCCCAAACAAACGAGAAATTTGTAACCATAATAGTGATGGTAGTTGATGAATGAGCCAAATTCTTGGCTATAATAATTGGGGCAACCAAAATAGATCTTGAGGTTTCTTTCTGACTTGTATAGTTCTGGTTTTAAATTCATCCTTATGTAATTTTGATTGGCACCTTTTACATCTCTGTCATTTCACATTTCAATGATGAATGACATTAGCCTACCCACTTTTGTGAATGGAGGTATGAAAGATAAGGATTAAACCTTTTTGAGAAGCCTTAAGCCACGACCATATGTTGGATTCTATGCATTATTTCCATCAAAGGAAAAAATATCTTTTCCAAAACTCAAAAAGATACGATTGATCAACATAAATTTTTTGCAGCAAAATAAAGGGGCAAAAAATAAATCACTAGTATCACCCATTAGAAAACAAAAGGTATTCTCTACCATTCCTGGCTGTAGACTAGGTTGCAATAACATGCTCTCTACTTTGTTAAGTTCTGCACCCAACTCCTAAACTTGTTCTATTTGTTGCATATCATCTTACAAGGTAGCTTCTAAGATATTCACATGGTTTGAAGCCTCCTTGTAATCACATATTCATAGAAGATAAAACATGTGCAACATTCAGTATAAAGGCGCAGACCACGACAACACTATCTTTGATCCTGAGGGATTGAATTCCAAATGGCATCACATCTGTTCACAACTCTCTCTATAGCATCTTCCCACTGCATAAGATGAACGTGCAATATCGATGTTACACAAACCATCTCAAGTTCAGGATACTTTATTTTACTAGCATGTTGTTGTCCAGACTCTAAAGCACGTATTGCACCTTAAAAATCCCCTTCAGTTGTCAAAGCATTTGCAAGCTGTAAGGTGAAGTTGCAACACCATAATTTTTCCGACTCCCTTTCTTCAGCAGCGCTTGCTAACTCCAAGCCCAGTTCTTTTTTAATGTTACCCATTTTTCACAGGGTCACTCTCAGCTAAAAATTCTGTGAATCTGTTGTATAATGCTCCCGGAACACCATTGTGTGGTCTTTCAGATTGTTATCCTGACTATGTCCGCCATAGTCATTGTAGGAGCTATTGTTAAAACCCATTTGGCAGCACATCCGCCTCGACCAAATGCAAAATAGAGGGAATAGACTATCTTCGCATGACTCTGCCAAGGATTCGGATTCTTCACACTCCCTGAATCAGTCTAGGTTGAAATCCAGAACTCAACATTTATTATAATGGGTGAAATCGTTTGAGAAGGAACCATGGAGATAGGAATCATCCTGCATTGAGCTCAATGGTGAACTTGAGGTCATGCATGGGTGGGAGCCCAAAAAAATATTTTGGAAATAAAATTAAATAATAATTCCCCAATTTTATTTTTATTATCTAATGTTACCTAAATAACATTAAATAATAAATCCCCATTAGCCTACAGGGTTAGATAGTACTACATCCTTCCTTGGGAAATTAATTCGAAGAAGATATTGCATGCCAAGCTGATGCCGCTGTTTTGGAACACCTCGATCCTCCTGCCCACTATGCTTCACCTTTCCAAACATTCCAATCTGGTATGATCATTATCACACCTATATAGCAATGAGAGAAAGAATTAGAACCTGTCAGCATTTCACCCGTGTACAATTTCATAAACAACTATAATTGATTTTAAAAAAAAATCAAAAACATCCTTTTGGTTGGCAAGTGCATTGCCAAAATCCAAAACTAAGTGCTTGCAACTTGTGGCACTAGATCACTCACTGAGTGGTAACTTCATTACCACCATCAGTTATCCATATCTATGTATGGAACTACATTTACAAGTGCATTGTCATCATCCTTGTGGTAGGCTGGTTTGAACTCCTTGACATATTCCGCCTGCCTTGTAAATGATGAGAAATTTGATAGCAATAATTCTTCACTTCCCAAGCCAACCTTCTAACAGGATTTCAAAATCTTCCTTGCAAGGATGCAGAGCATACTTTCTTTGTAGTGAATTATGTTAAATTAATCCCTGGCTCATCTCCTTAAAGCTTCTATTCACACGTAGAATTCTGGGCTAAATATTGTTCATGGATCCTCTGTTGGAATAGCTTAATCAACCCCCTTTGCACCATGTAAAATTGGTCATCTATGTTACATGTATAGGAATATTGTTCTTTGTTCCTCCCATAAAACACCATGTCTATCTTTACATGAAAAATTGGTCAGGAGCCTCTCATTGTTCAGAAATGAGCAGCTCTGAAACTGTATAGTGTGCCTCTCATTAAAGCCAAACCATTGGTCTCATCTTCCAACAACTTAGAAGATACCACTTTTACGTGTCACCATGCATCATCCTACATAACTTACTTTGGAAGAGGATAAGATCCACATAGGAAGTGTGCCATCCACTTGTCCAATCCAGCCATGGTCAACAAAGGAATTCTTTAAGACCATGAGCTCATGATCTCTGTGAACATGTACATGGATAGATCTAACAACCAACTAGGACTAATCTCCTTTCTGACTGGTAGTAGTGTGCTTTTCCTAGTTGCCACAAATAAGCCATGTCTCCAGGAATATATGTGTTGCCTAGCTACTAAATAGAGAAGGTGATTTGTTGATTCAAGTTTCAACTAAAACTATGCCACCATTGCTGAATGAACGGGATGAGAATCAAGGGTGTGAATTGTGAATTATGCCTCACTCTGCTAATTTGCATGTCATCACCGCAGTCCCTTAAAAAAACTAGGCATCAAATCCATTCTTGCATTCATTTGGAGAATTTGTTAAAAATTATATGGAGGAGTACAAGCAAGTAGCTTACTGAGTTGTAGCTTTAATAGGCACATTAATATTAATTAGAGAATAAGACCTTCTATAGTATTCCCCCACAATAACGTTCAAACTTCACATTGGCCTCCTTTCACAATCAAATGGAGGTACATTGGAAGAACATTACTAAAAGGATGTAACAACATTTGAGGGCTCGTACAAGACACATTCAGTAAAATACTAATAATAGCCTGGCTAGAGGTATCTGTTGCAACTTGCAAGGGAGAATCCCCTCAATTCAAAACTGCATCTGTTCTTTGTGTAGTTTCTTAAATCTTTTGTAAGAGCTGTAGCAATATCAGTATAGAAGCGAATATGACTGTAGTAAACCATCTTCACAGATGTTGTCGAGGAAAATAGAGGGGAATAAATAAATTTCTTAGTGCCAAGATATGCTATGTCAACGCAATTTTTTGAATGCCTCCTGATCTTTTACCCATCAGTTGTCAATTACCATAAAAAAATTCCGATCTACATTGAAATGACATCGTGGGTTCTTGTAAAAGCTTGTTTAATACTTGGAGTAGCACCGACTTCTGTAGAGTGCCCATCTATTAGGGTTTCTGCCATAACGATATTAGACTGAAGCTCACCTCTAATTATTTCTTCATAGATCTCCTCTCCCTGGTCAAGGGCTTTAAGATTGGCACAAGCTAAGAGGATACTTGCAAAGCTTATCACATTCAGCTTCCTACCCAAAAATTCTATTTGTTGCAAGAGGCTCAAAGATTTTCCATCCTACCAATTCTGTGTATACCGTGCCAAAGTTGCAAACCAAAAATTACATATATTCGAGAAATTACTTTATATAAATTTTAAAGTTAATTGAGCATTGGTGAGAAACCCATATACCATTGACACAGTGTTTGTATGACATGATGACCATAGAAGCATCAGCATGATTAGGACAAGCAGAGTGGAGTTAGTGGCAAAGCCCAGTGAAAAAAACTCCCAAGATTATTTCTTACCAAGCACCCAGGAAAGCCCATTCATGGTTGGGATACATGGGGCTAGCCATTTCCCAAAACAAACAAGAAATTTGTAACCATAATAGTGATGGTAGTTGATGAATGAGCCAAATTCTTGGCTATAATAATTGGGGCAACCAAAATAAATCTTGAGCCTGCTTTGAATTTTATAGTTCTGGTTTTAAACTTGCCCTTATGTACTTTTGATTGGAACCATTTATATCTCTGTCATTTCACATTTCAATAATGAATGGCATTAGTCTACCCACTTTTGTGAATGGAGGTATGAAAGATAAGGATTAAACCTTTGTGAGAAGCCTTAAGCCATGACCATATGTTGGATTATATGCATTATTTCCATGAAAGGAAAAAATATCTTTTCCAAAACTCAGAAAGATAGGATTGATCAGCAGAAACTTTTTGTAGCAAAAGAAAGGGGCAAAAAATAAATCATGAGTTTCACCATTAGAAAACAAAAGGCATTTTCTACCAGACCTGGCTGTAGACCAGGTTGCAATAACATGCTCTCTACTTTGATAAGTTCTACACCCAACTCCTGAACTTGTTCTATTTGTTGCATATCAACTTGCAAGGCAGCATCTAAGATATTCACATGGTTTGAAGCCTCCTTGTAATCACATATTTGTAGAAGATAAAACATGTGCAACATTCAGTATAAAGGTGCAGACCACGACAACACTATATTTGATCCTAAGGGATTGAATTCTAAATGGAATCACATTTGTTCACAGCTCTCTCTATATCATCTTCCCACTGCATAAGATGAACGTGCAATATCAATGTTACACAAACCATCTCAAGTTCAGGATACTTTATTTTACTAGCATGTTGTTGTCCAGACTCTAAAGCACATATTGCACCTTAAAAATCCCCTTCAGTTGTCAAAGCATTTGCAAGCTGTAAGGTGAAGTTGCAAGACCATAATTTTTCCGACTCCCCCTCTCTAGCAGCGCTTGCTAACTCCAAGCCCAGCACTTTTTAAATGTTACCCATTTTTCATAGGGTCACTCTCAGCTAAAAATTCTATGAATATATTGTATAATGCTTCCGGAACACCACTGTGTGATCTTTCAGATTGTTATTCTGATTGTGTCTGCCATAGTCATTTTAGGAGCTGTTGTTAAAACCCATTTATCAACACATCTACCTCGACCAAATGCAAAACAGAGGGAATAGGCTATCTTCACACGACTCTGCCAAGCATTCGGATTCTTCACACTCCCTGAATCAGTCTAGGTTGAAATCCAAAACTCAACATTTATTATAGATGCATATTTAATTCATATAACATGGGTGAAATCATTTGATAAGGAACCTTGGAGATAGGAATCATCTTGCATTGAGTTCAATGGTGAACTTGAGATCATGCGTGGGTGGGAGCCCAAAAAAGTCTTTTGGAAATACATAAGGAAACTCTAAAAATCTAGGTGTTGAATCAAATCTATCATGCCCCTTTTGTTCATGGTCACCACATGTAATATTCATTTTCGGGAATATTTCTAAAACACGGACAACTCTAACCAGAGATGGACTGGGAGGGCATTTACCAGATATTTCACCTCGGAAAAGAGGATGAGATCTAGAGGTTATCTGGCCCTTTCCAGACTCTTTCTAAGAGTGTGGGGAAAACACAACAAGTGGTACAGAAATCTCAATGCAAAGGGGAGAAATAAAAGACATGCAGAAAGACAATAATATGTATTCAAAGTATGAACAGATACTCAAGAAATACCACGGGAATGCTGAGCCATTTTATTAATCTGCCAAATATAGAGGAATATAATAATGATCAAAGTGATAGCTCCTAAACTTGCAAAAAGGCAAGTTAAGATCTATTCTCAGAATGCTGCTGTGTTTCAGATCTATGTTGCATGGGACGGTTGTGCCTCAGATCTGCATTCCAGCTGATGAAAAACGACTGTGTCGCTGCCCAGACGTGCCTCCTTACGGATCTATGCTTTCCTCCAATTAATCACGCCTCCACTGGCTGGGATCTGCAATATTATAATCACCCGCTGATCCAGAACTTCCCTCAATAGACACGTTGTTATTCCTGCGCTAGATCTCCTATCCATGATCTTCCAAGAATACACCCAGAGCTTCCCGACTACGGACTGCATCCTTTTGCGCAGTCAATAAACGTGTGGATCCTCCACAGGTGCTGCGCAGTTAATAAACACGCTGCTCCTTTACAAATACAGTGGATCGTTCTTCCTACACAAATTCTGATAGAGCTACCTCACCCGAGCAGGCACTCGAAGTCCCCTAGGGTTGAGGGCAAGATCTCCGAACGGAAACACTCAATGCGCTAAACAGCGCTACAGATAGGCTAAACAGCGAGCATGCTAAATAGTCGCAATGACCAAATTCAAAATAAATAAATTATCCATCATTCCCGAATGAGGAAATTATCTCCTTTATATAGCGTTGGATGCTCTTGAATCCTACGGCCGCCTTAACCCACGATACCACAGTAATACCCTTTTTTTGTGTGCGTCTCCACCCATGGTAATACCCTTTTTGCTGCATGCCCCATTCGGCCTTCCTTAATTACCATGTGAATTTTATTTTAGAGTGAGTCGTGGTCCTTTGACTCACGTTTATTCATAAACTAACTACTTAAAGCAAAATTGTCTAAAATCTAATATTTCCAATTAGCCATTGCTAATTGGGAATATTACACCACATAGAAACATTATCATGGTTTTTTTCAATTGCAAAGTTGAAAATATGTTAAGGACACAACCCTTTTGGTCCCAGCCATAATCTTCTTCTAACCCAAGTCATTAAGGAGGTGAAGAAACTTGTAATTGATAGATTAATGGTATTGGAGCTAGGTTGTTTTTACTTTATTTTATAACTCCACAATATTTCCTGGCTGATTTCTTTGCTGTATTCTACAAAAGAGCTTCTACACCTTTGCAATATCTATCATCTGAAGATTGAGATGGGAATATTTCATACTCGATAGGTCAACCACAACACTTAGGTGATTGTCTTGGCTGTAGCCATACAGTATCACCTCACTGACCTCATTCTTTTGGGTGATTAGATCTCGTTCATTTGAAGAAAATCAAATCCAAACTATTGGGGGAATTAGGTAATAGAATTTGTTGAAAGTTGAGATAGGTGACCTACATCCACTATTACACCAAAACGCTTGTATAAGACATTTATTTAAGACAAAATTATCATTTTGTCTTAATTATTTATTTTATATTAAATTATTATTTTGATATTTTTGATTATTTTAAATTAAAAATTGGATTTGACGTTCTGAATGCTCTTGGAGAAAACAAACAGTTTTGATTTCTTGGTTGTTCACATGATGAGATTGACTACCCCTTTGCCCTTTATTTGTCATTCTTCTTTCTTGGCTGCTGGGGGTTTTGTTGCACCACGCCAGGGTTTTGCTTCTGTGGAAAGGTGATTATGGTTTTCTCATAGTGAATGGACTCCATTCCTTCCTATGGTGGAACCCCAATCTGCAGTGGTAAGCAGTTTTATCATTTTTTTTCAGTTTTTTTCTCTATTTAAAATAGGTTGAGAATATTTGAAGGTTTCAATATAGAAAAATTGATACATCAACCATATTAAGGAAACAACGGAATGAGCTGCAGAATGCAAAACATATAGATTAAACAGAGAATAATAAAATAGACCAAATTCCACTTAGCAGCAAGAACAAGAAGAAGCACATAGCTTCATAAATCTCCAATCTTGAGTATTTTGTTAAAATGGTGGCCTTGTGTTATAGTTTAAAGGTGGCCGATATTATAAATTTCCTTTAACCCCTCTTTTTTCAAGGATAGGGTCACATGACATAGGACATTGACTAATATAAATTAATTAAATGTTTGGACCAAGGATCCACAAGGATAAAATCACCTATTGTTGGCTCTATCTCCCTTCACACAGTTTAATTCCTAGGATTTCCTAGTCTATAAACTCTTACAACTATCTCAGTCTACCAGCCCTCTCCCATCAGGTTGCACAAACCAAGGAATGGGATCCCTATCTTTGTTATGCAGTCCCTCAGGTTATCCTACTTCCCTCCAGTGCTCTAGCATTGATCGGCCAGGAAATCTCACTTCTAGGACTCCAAGGATTATCAACTGTAATTAAGTTTATTCAATGACAATCATTTTCCTTTCACATTGTCATAATTTCCACATAGTTTCATGAAAACTATTTCCATAATTCTATTTTAGCGTTAATACAACAACCTAAGCATTGAGAGAAAAATCTCATAGAAGAATGGATGTCAAAATCTCTTTTGCATGCTCAAAAATCAAGAATTATATTTGCATGCATATGAGATACCATGTGCTTTCATAAGAAGTACATGTCTCTCTCTTAACCACCAATTCCAAATTTCCAAGGTTAATAAGACTTAGGATAACCGTAAAGCAAGGTTTAATAAGGTTAAGGTTAAAGAACTGATGGGAGTAATAAAGTGGTAAAATACATAATAATTGGCTAGCCCTCTTTTGTTCCCTTCTTGTGGGATCATAGCCCCCCCTTTTTTTTTCTTTCTCCTTCTGCAGTCTGTGATGTGTTAGTATTATGGTCCAATGTACCACTTTACATATTCCATTATTCAGCCTTTTAGCCATTTATCATGTAGACATATATATTATTGTTCTAGGTATCAAAAGTGTGAGTATTACATAGATAGCATTATCACTCAACTCCACTTGCATGTCTCCTTTTTCTCTTGAAACATTATGGATATCTCATAGTTGAATGTCATGTGCTTTGATCCTCCACTATTTACATGTTGATAAACAATAAAGTGGTATTGGTTGAGAAACAAGAACTTGTGGAGAAGGATGTCTCTAGCTTGGATGCCAACTTGTCCACTTCATCTTCAACACTCATCTCAAACTTCTTTTGTAGATGCTTCCCTTTTTTGTATATTTGCTTGCATAATGTCCCTTCTTACAACATTTGAAACATGTCACATGGATCATAGCCTCCTCCTTAGAATGAGATGTAAAAACCTCTTTTTCCTTGGCCTTCTTGGGTCCTCCTTTAGTCATCCTCCCAATGAGTGGAAGATTTTGAGTCTCTTCCACTTTGACTGACAAATTCTCCTCCTGGACAAAGTCATCCCGCAATGTTTCAAAAGTGGACAACTTCACACGTTCCCATTTTCCTTGCACAAATGTAAGTCAAGATACTGAGAATCCATTTATAGTTATTTGAACTAACTCTTCTTCATAAACCTTGTTTCTTATGTTTGTAAGTTGATCTCTCAACTTGGTGATCTTCATTGGATAGCTTGCCATAGTATTACTATTGATCATGTGGTTACTAATGAGCTTTTTCTTCAAAAGCATCTTGTGGGATATGTTCAAATTTCACACTTTGATACAGAGTGACTGAGGCATAATAAAAATTCTTCCCCGTCTTCTTCTATGTGATGTGAGGGATCAAGTGGTCCTTGAATGAATCAAGGACAATTTTCTTCTTTTTTGCGACCTTCTTATTGTGCTCAACCAAACGAACGGATGGGCATCTCACCCTCGAATGTAGTACATGTCCAAGTGCCTATATTGGGGGAAGATCAGCTTCAAGCATGAAAACAAGGGCATTGCACACATTGAAAGCTTCTGATAGCTCTCTCTCACAAAAAACAGTACCATCCATATGTGGATTTGTTGAGATATTTCATATGTACAGCTTTGATACTATGTCAATTTTCTACACCGTGTTTCAGATCCTTACCCAAAGAATGAATTTTACAGCTCCTAAAACATTAAAATTTAGAATATATATTGCACCTATCAAAACTTTAGATGAGAATATACTAAAATACCGTAAGGAAATATTCAGGAGTGTAAAGACTGCATTTCATGAGCCAATTTACAACAGAAGATAAATAATGTCCACTTGACATAAAATCTACAATTTGAAATTATGACAGCAAGCTATACGAGAAAAATAGGGTCTGATATACATCATGCAACAATCGGAAATGTTATGGATGGCAAGGATAGGCTCCAACAACAATCACATGGTTTTTGTATTACTCAGAAATAAAGTATTATAGCAGTTTTGCATCATGCTCAAGCTCTACATGTCTAAAAGATACAACATATACAACTCTGTTGTCTGAAATAGTAATGTGCCCTCTGTCCTTTTATAAGCCAAGAGGAGGGGGTTACAAACTGGCCATTAATGGGTGAAGGAGTGCACCATTCTTGGCTAATTAAATTCCTCATGGAGTGTAACTCCCAAAGTAAATTCAACCACCTGCTCAGCAATAAATGCTCTTTGGTAGTGCAGCCCTACACAACAATTGTAACTTCCAAGCATAAATGTGCCATAGAGGGATGTATGCCCCACAATCTTACAAGAGAAGATGCTCTATGGTATGGATGCTACTTCATGAATGCACAATAATAACCCCTACAAATCCAAAATAGAAGGGAGGGCCCATAAAGAAAATCAAATTCATGAGGACCAACTTTATAAGTGTGCCATCTCTCTCAAATTTCTGTTGTTGTTTTCCAACGTGGAAATGATCTCCTGCTAACTTAAATCAAAATATCAAAACATGCAATTAGAAAGTGGATATGGGAATAACTTTTTCTATAAAATAATCATCAATGATGCATAGTGACAACTGCAACCTTTGTCACATTTATATTACAAAATGCTTTCCACATACCTCCAATATATAGATTTAGATTACTACTGATAGGCAAAGTAAGCAAGGTAGTTGGGAAAATAAAAAAAAATTATGAGTTCCTAGAAGATAATTACATATGGATAAATAAGTTTGACTACATGTGATTATATCATTATTCACACGTGGATAAATACATGTGATTATTCAAATGTGCATAAATTCATGTGACTACATATAGAACCATGTTATGTGTACCTAATGGACGAGTAAAAATTACACGCAATAGACACACATGTCTAAACATATGTCTTAACAATAGACATCCTTCATCAAATTCTCAGCGTGAAGACAATCCAACACCTTTGTTCTCTTCAGCTCTCTCCCAAGGTGTCAAATTCTCTTCCCTAGAAGATGGCTGAGTGAGTTATGCATTGAAATCAAGCTCGCAAGTGGAAAAGCCTTGGTTGCAGCAGGAAGTTAACAAGAGGGAAATCCTTTTAATTCCCAGGATTGGTTTGTTGCTTTCATGACACAGCATGAACATTCAGTCCTGGATAATTGTCCCCATAGCTGTAGCAAAGTTTCTCCAACAAAAGAAATTTCGCTGAACTTCATCAGATGAAAGCTTTTACTATGGAGTGGGAGGAAATGGAAGCTCAACAACGCACAATTTTTTAACAGAAAACCATCAATCTTCTGGAATTTATTGTTTATGCTATTAAAAGCTTGGATTGCAGCCAACAAAAGGATGAAGACTTTAGAGTTCTCAATAGTTTGGAAATTTTGTTTGATGAAATGTACAAGTGTCACCTTGAAAAAGAGCTTCTATGAAAGCCTAAGGAGCTATACAAAAATTGCAAACTTCATCAACCACTGAAGCATCAAAACTCAAAGGTTTTGACATATACTTGGATGAAATTGTGTATGGCACCAACTCTGTATTTGGATATTCTGATGTCTTGTTAAAGAGATTTTTTGTAGTTTTGTTTTTGGATAGTAGAAAGTATTGGAAAATATTTGGTATGCTCTGTAGGAAGTATTATAAAACTCACATGCTTTGATACCAAAGTGCTTGTAAATTTTGTTTCGATAGTAATTCAGGTTCTCTAGGGTCTATGCTACAACTTACAAGTGAAGACCTCTATTTTGCGGAAACTATCCTGCTATTTGGTTGTACTTATATCTCTTCTTCAGAAGAGATATTATATATAATTTTTTTTTTCTCTTATATAGGAGTCAACCTATATCTATCTTTTATAGAATTTTATAGAAATCCAATATGCACTGAACTCATTGGTGTTGGTTAATTTTTTTTTATTGTCCACATTAGATTGATTTCTATGGAGACTTTGATGCATGGTTTCACAAAAGCTTGGAGTTAGATTTTGATTTATTTGCTGCTTTGCTTTTCCATCACTCACAAAGGCACTTTATAAATTCTAGAACCATGTTTAATTTTTCATATCTTCATCATTAATCTATAGAATAGTTTAGACCATTGTTCTAAATATTATTCATTTGCTTCTGTCCAAAAGGTTTCCACTTATGCCCCCAAGTGGGCAAGGTATGGGCTATTATATTTAAGTAAATTGTAGTAAGAATGTTTGAGATGAATATTCTTTAACTTACTCACTAATGAATATTCTTTAACTTGATGTCTTTAACTTGATGGTAAGTCGAAAAATGTTCCATATTTGAAGTGAGAATTGCATGCTGATTTTTGCATATCTAGTGTATTAGTTAGATTTGGATCTATATTCTGCTTTTCTTGGCCATCACACACTAAGGTGTTGTATAAATGCTAGAACCATGTTTAATTTGTCATGTCCTTTTTGGTACTCCGTAGAGTAGACTATTGTTCGAACTACTATTCTATCACTTCTATTAAAAAGGGTTCCTTTTCTGTCCTAATGTGGGTCAGGTATGGACTCTTATATTTAAGTAAAATTTAATAAGAATGCTTGAGATGAATGTTCTTTAACTTAATGATCAAACTGACATAAATCGACTTGATGATAAGTGGAAAATTTTTCCATATTTGATGTCCAAGGATAATTGCTTGCAGATATCAACATTTCTAGTTTATTAGTGAAGTAGTCTGTAATCTGTGACACCAAATCCCCATGCCCAACATAAGAAATGTTCGTGGCAGATAAATTAATGAAAGATTGCAATTGGAAAACCTTTGTAATTTTGATGTACATTTCATGAGTGTAAAGTTGAGTGGGGTATTTTCAAGTTTGAGCCAATGATTTTCCCTTCAAATCGAGCCTCAATAGAATTTTACCACTAGTAAAGAGAATTTTCAACACTACATTCAAGTTAATAATGAATTGACATGCTTTCACAATTGCCTCCATGAGCATATAATGAAGATTGAAAACCTGGTCATGATCCCTTTTTCTCTAATGATGATAGTCTGGTTAGGGAAAAACCCTCTTCAATTAAACCAAAATATGTCTGCAAAACAAATACACTACAGATTGTCACTGCTATACTCCATTTAATGATTTCGTCAAACAATTTGAAAACGTTATAAAAACCCATGCATGTCCGATGTTCCATATTGTTGAGAACAATTGCAGGTCCACTAACATTCACCACCACATCTAACACCATCAATTTTGTAAGATTATGTAACTTGCTAGGCAATACCCCACTCAATCCCTACACATACTAAGGTCTACTCCCATTTTCCCTCTCCAGTCATTGTTTTAGTGAAGGCTAAACATCTTCATAAAATTATAAATTGTCTCAAGATAAATGGGTTCATTTAGTGGTAAACATAATTGTAAATTGTAGATCTTTACAGATGATAGGGCATCTTCTCTACCTGTGGAAGAGAAGCTCTGCATTAAATAGGGAAGTATTCATAACATGCTAGAGATTTAAAGATAATAATATATATACACAAGGGACATTCAAAGATAGGTAGTGTAGCAATTGTGCCTCAAAAGTCATAGAAATAACTTCCTCTTGTTGATTTTGTCTTTGACATGTACAGTACTTTGCATCTGGCTAACACTACCTATTCCATATTGGTGCAAGATACAAATCTTCATAACACAAATATATATTTAGCAGTCTTGATTTATTCATTTGAGCATATGCATATTTTACATAGAATAGTTAACTTAGTTCATATAGATTACAATCTCAAACTCGTTCTAAGACTTCTTATAAAATGGAATAAATATATTCTACTTGTATGTTTGGTACTTCCCAACACTTCATTTACACCTCTATCCGATTTTCATAATTTCCATAACTATTATGTAGACACTTGCCCCTTCGATGTTATTTTTCTTGTTTAGTAAAGATTTTCCAAGACTTTACAAAGTTTTATAATTTCTCAAAAATTGTAAAATTGTATAAATTAGAATTTATAAAGTTTCAAGGTTTAATTTTTGAAGTCTAGTTCTTTAAAGGGTGCTAGTTCAATGGAAGAGCACCTGCTTTACAAGCAGGAGGTTGGTGGTTCGATTCCATCGTGCCCTGATATTCATATGGAATGGTGACGAAGACTTTTTTGACCATCACCAATGAACTTATGGTGACATTTTTCGACCCTCATCAATGAGCTTATGGTGACATTTTTTTGACCCTCACCAAATATGAAATGGTGAGGGTCAACGAACGTCGCCATATATATGCACCAATAGTGACGGCCATGAAAGGTCCATCACAAAAATTGTTTTTGTTCATATGAAATGGTGACAGTCACTATCCGTCATTATAATCAATATTCATGACGGACCTTGAATGTCACTACAACACATACTTTCAGTGATGTCGTCTTTGGTGACGTTCAATTTTTTGGTGACAGAGGCTATTGTCCGTCACCATTGCTCATATGAAATGGTGACGGTCATTATCCCTCATTATAAATCATTATTGGTGACGGACCTTGAATGTCACCACAACACCTATACTTTCGGTGACGCCACCTTCGGTGACAAAGACTCTTTTGACCATCACCAATGAGCTTATGGTGACATTTTTCGCTCCTCACCAATGTATTTTTTTCCTGTAGTGATCAAACCATCCATTTACAGCAGACCAGAGAAGAAGTCTATGAAAGGATGCAGTTAGTCCAAGAAAATGTAAAGAAACTATTTGACAAGAGGACTAAAACAAAGAATTTCCAGGTTGGAAATGTTGTTCTTAAATGGGATTCAAGGAGAGAAGAGAAGGGAAAACATGGCAGGTTTGAGAACTTGTGGAAAGGTCCCTATATTGTTCATGCTGAGAGGGGTCACAAAGCATTTTTCTTGAAAAAATTGAATGGAGAAGATCTGTATGGAGGTCCTGTCAATGGTAGGATGCTAAAGCATTACTTCTGCCAAGAATCATGAGTTTCAAAGCATTTTATTTTTTCATTGTAAATATCATAATCTAAACGTTGCATTCAAAGTTATAAAAATAAAAATACAAAAACAATAAAAGAACGAAAAGAGGGCAGATTGTAAAAACAATAAAGGTATAGCCCCATACCAAAAAAGAGAAACAAATCTGAAAGTGTGCAAGCTTAAATGCCACTCTTGAAGAACACACTTCTAGTTAGTCATACAGCCTAATCTTGACTAAGTTTTAAATTGACTGCTGATAGGTTAGTAAATTCGATTTGTCAAACAGCTTAATCTTGGCTTATCAGTAGGTAGATTAGGTTAGAAATTAAAGGTTCAAACATGCTCAAAATCTGAACCAGAAAACAAGCAAAGAACAGCTCAAACAGAAATAAAAACAGAGCTGAAAAAAGATGAAGGAAGTGCTTGAATTTTCAGATCTTAAGCCTTCCATTTTTGTTTTAAATTTTCTGCAAAATAATATCTATGTGTAGCTTTTTTTTTATGCCATAGATCAACATCAAGTTAGACTGTTCAATCCTGACTTGTATGCTTTTAAATTTCTGTTGTAGAATTTAGAGAATAAAAATCTATTAGATTGTTTAATCCTAACATATTAGTAGATTAGGTAGAGAAGCATATGAACTCAACTGTTTAATCTGAGCTCATGGAGAAATAAGGATAGAAATATATTAGATTTTATGCTTTCAAAAGAATAAAATGTTGAGAGAGAGTTTTCCAATCCAAGTGCACTCTGAAGAAGAAAAAATGTTAGATCAGTAGGATTGAGTAGGTAGAAAGCTTGTGTTGATGAAAATCCATTATTTTTCATGGCTGCTTATATTTTTCAGAGCAAAAGAAGACCACCCAAATGAGGAAAGACAGCCCAATGTATTAGGCACTAATCAGACTCCAAAGAATACAAGTCTGAAATTCTTGATGCCTTCAAAAGGGCACCATCCCTAAGTGGAGCCACTATTAGCCACCTATAAAATTTTGCCATGTCAACTGGTGGCTAAATCATTTTAGACAGCCTTCAAGAAACAATTTTGTTGCCAAAATTTTTGATGCTTAAAGTCTTTCTGAAGATATTCTATCCTTTGGTTAATCGTCACTGCTGTTCCCCTTTTTGAACTCAAAAATTCTGTTGTTTTCTCTTGAAGAAAAGACCGCTGCAAAATCCCTTTTTCCCCCTCCCCCACTCAAAAAACTAACCTTCATTTTTACCCCTTTATTCCCCATGGAATTCCTCTATTTTAATGATTTCCCTTCTTCCCTTCATGAAAATCCCCTTTACAGAGTCTAAAAATCATTTTTAGACTTTACCGAAACCCCCAGATCCATCAAAAGCCTTGGAAAGATTCATAAAAAATAAGTTTGTTTAAACTATGAACTTAAGCCCCCTTGGGCTAAGTACTAAACCACTTCCCCACAGGTGCCCAAGCATTAGAACCAAGCGCTAAGCCCTTTCGGCTCTTATCGCATCAGAAAATTCAGAGCGTGCAAGTCTTTGTGCCATGTCAAACTTCCAATGCGAGTAAGCCCTGTGTTTATACCCTTGATCCTATTATCACCTCATATAACCCTTGTGCCCGCAATCGGGTGCTAAAACATTGTAATAATCCATTCCTGATTAATATTTTCCTTTGTAAATTTCATAAACTTACTTTTTTCTAAGTTTGGTCTGAACGTGCCCATGCAATGTTTTTTAATATAAATGGGTAGATTGAAAAGCCCACATCAAAATTCCGATGCGATTGAAGCCCCTTTGTATAAACTCTGCCTCCCCACTTCACTCCATATAACTTGCACCCGGGACCAAGAGTTCAAATCCCGAAGTGCTAATCGCATCGGAGAAAATCAAATGGTTAGATTGAAAAGCCTGCATCCGAAGTTCCGATGCGATTAGCCCTTCTGCATATCAAACCCCTGTCCCATTCATTTCCATACACCCAAGGCCCCGCAAACAGGCACCAAGCCATATCACATATATAAACCCGCCCCAAGCCAAAAACCTTTATTGTTTATTAAAATTGTTGATGTTCATGTGTATTAAAGGGTTTCCGCCAGTTAAAATTTGAGGTAATCTCCACCATCAATCTGAAATGATCAGACGGATAGTGCAACATCGCATCGCGAGTTTTATCAGGCGCATTCTATTTTTCTCCCCAATTGACGATCTCCCATTCAATCGTGAACCGTTGATTTCCTCCTCGCTTTCCTAGATCTGATGGTCCTCATTCGCTCCGATCATTGACTTTTCCTCCGCCTTTAAACCCCTCTGATTCACTCCCCACCGTCGATCTGATCTTCAGATCGACGGCTCACAATCAATCGCATTGTCGCACTCTATGTTCTTTGCCCCACCGATCGTCGAGCCCCGATTGCATCTGGGCCGTCCACGTGTCCAGATTGGATGGTCCATAATACGTCTCTCGACTTTGGTTATATTTTATGCAGCCCCGCTCATAATGCTTTTTCGGCAAATTGCAGTCGTTGATCTCTGCAGATCAACGGCCAGTATTAACCGCGCTATCCGCCATTGTATTATTCCGTTTATTCCCCAGATGCAATCTCCGTCGTTGATCCTCACATCCAACGGCTCATATTTAACCCGACAGGCCTGGCCCCTGTGGGTCCTGCCTCCTTCCAAGACTAATATCCACCGTCGATCCTTTGATTGGACGGTCCATAATAAAACCGCCCATCCCGCTTCTGCCCATGCATCTTTCTAAATTCGCGCTCGCTCTCAGCCATCAGATCTAGGACCCAAGATCTAACGGTTAGCATTCCATATCACATAACTTTAAGTGCAGTGGTTAATTCCTTAAAATCACAAGATATAAGTTGTTTTCTGATGCCACGTGTCGGGCGGGGAAGCATATCGCGTTCGAAAAGGCAATACCACCTACCCACCTTTTTCTCACGCGAAAATAGCTATTTTGCCTCCCGAAACCACCATTCCCATTTCTATTATGATTCATCGCACGCACCTTCCGTCGTTGATCTCTGCAGATCAACGACACAGATTTAATCTGGCCATACACTATCGCCCTCCAACTTTCCCGAAGGACTTCTCAGAGCGAGCTCCATAGTTGATCTCGTGGGCTGATCTCATCTGACAGCCCACAATCATACCGAAACCCCGTTTTCAATTATTGTTGCATTACACCTCCGCCCAAGGAAATTCCACCTATTTCCTTTGTTTTTCTTCCAAAATTCCATAATGTGACCTCTTGCATTATGTTTCCTCTCGATTAACCATGACCGTCGATCTCTGCAGATCGACGGATCTGACTTATTTCTTCCCACCACTCTCCTTTTGACCACTGTGCACAGATCTCCACCGTTGGATGATGCCATCCAACAGCCATGCTCCCACCCAAAAACTCCTAAGCAGTTTTTACCAAATATGCAGGATTTCTTAATAATTTTTGTATTGTGTAGGATTTAAAGGGTTTTCAAGTATTTTACAAAGAAAATGAAAGTCGAAGATGATGATCCTCCAAACTTTCGATTCGTCAAAAAGAAAAGCCATATACAGAGTTCAATTTCATGTTTCATCAATGAATCATGGGCATTGATGCCATATGGACTTTGTACATACCTACACATCAACAAGACACAAATAATTAAATCAAATCAAAGAGTATCAGTGTCGAAGACCCACACACAGCAGAAATGAAGGATTAAAACATTAATTATATAGTCAAATGGATTACGGTTAAAATCAATTATCAAAGGCCTTATCCATTGAATTGAACACAGTTAAAGACAAATCAATGATATTTATCGGACAAAGGATGCCTCCACTACCACATCAGAGGAAAATTGATTCCTCTCAACTACCAGATTGCCACCTGTGACTTCACAGCATTCAAACAAAGGCCGAGTAATGACCAGAACAGAGCATATCTGCCCCTTGCAGCTGAATAGTTATTTCGAATCAAAGAAGCTAATATAAACTATCAACGGAGTTATTGAAAAAGATGACACAGAGCCTTAAAGTCAACATAAGCTTCCACCAAAGCTTAAATATTTAATGTAAACCAATTAATACAGG
Source organism: Pinus albicaulis (assembly GCA_034641835.2). Taxonomy (NCBI): domain Eukaryota; kingdom Viridiplantae; phylum Streptophyta; class Pinopsida; order Pinales; family Pinaceae; genus Pinus; species Pinus albicaulis. Next base: position 714,049,428 of record CM076575.1, on the reverse strand, counting down.
AAAATATCTGTAAACTTCTTCTTTGAGCCCCTCAAAGGCCGAGAAGCATTAACTGTATTAATTGAAATCAGAAGATCTTTTCTCTCTTTCGACCTCCTCATTCCTCTATAAAAACTTTTTGAGGAATCCATTGTAAACGTTGGTTGTTTGATTACTAGTTGTAATACTTAAACTCTTTGAAATAATACATACTAGTCTGTTGAAGTTGAAGAAGAAATTGAAGTCTTGGAAGTCCTGATGATGTTGTTGCATGCTTGTTCTTGAGAAGGCTCTATCATTGGATCCATGAGCTTGGCTGTTGGTGAAGTATTCTGAACTGTTTAATGTTTTCCCCTGTTTTCATTTTGTTCCATAAATTCTTACTACAATAGGATGAAAGTTTTAGGCTAAGAAATGACTCTTGGAAGCACCTTAGACCTGTTTATCCTTCACTGTTTTATGTTTTCTTCTGCTGAGGTATTTTAGAGTCTTTAATCCCTCTCTTTAGTCCTCATGCTTGTTTATTTCCTTAATAGTTCGAATAGTTGGTTTCAACATGATTTATGGTTCTCCCTGCTTGTCTGTTTCCACTTAAAGACTGTTATTGAAGTCTCCCTTTGAAGTTTCTTTGTTTGCAGTGAGCCAAGGAGGTCTGTTCTGATCTTGCCCCTTGTCCTTACTTGAACAGTTGGCTTAAAGGTCTTTATAGTTGTGATTATAGATGTATTTAGGTGTTCCCTCTTCTATGATCGTAATTATCAGTGAATCTTTTATGTTTTCTAAATCATTTGAAATAAAATCTTTGAGGAAATAGGGTGTTCCTCGAATCTTAGATTTCATTTTAAAAGTTGTTTTGAAGTCATTATTTGCTTGAAGTGTGATTTGTAGAATTCATGGTTAGCCCTATCTATCAAATAGCTCTTTATTGTTCAAGTTGTTCTTTCAAATTCCCTTTTTTGAGAATTAAACTTCTCTTTCCAAATCATTGATGTCCATCTCATTCCAAAACCAAAGGATCTTGCGGCCAAGTTAGATTTTCCCTTTGATATCACTTATCCATTGATAAGTTTTCCATGACCTCTTCTTGACTCCATTGCCCAATGAATCTGACATTTCCCCTTTCTATCTATCTTTCTTAGACCTTTTAGGTTCTGTTGTATCAATTCAACCAAACAAATAAAACAAACTCTTGAACTTAATAACTAGTCTAAAACCAATACTCAAAGCACACAACATAAACCTTTGCAAAAAAAAATAATTTGAGAGATCCCTCTTTGAGAGCAGGAGGACTAGATCTTGTAACTCTAATGATTGGTTCTGATGTTGCCTTGTCTTTTGATTTGCCAAACTATAAAAACACATGACACCAACATAATGGCGATCATGGTGGGACACTGAGTAAAATATTTAAAACAAAACACTCCCTGTCCAATATAACATAAGTAACCTTCTTCAAGCACTGCCTAACAAAAAGGTAATCATGATAGAACTTAATTGAATTAGTGACAAACTAAGTAACCCTTAATATTCCTGTAAGACCTTATCAAACCTTGAAGGAACGAGTTACCAAGCCATAAGAGTGAACTCTGTTTGTTTGAACACCTTAGCTAAGTGAAAAATCAGACTTAGGACACTCTCTTAACCTATAAGACCGAAATATACTTATAAAAACCCAAAAACTTTTTAGTATGGCTTCATAATAAACATGGTGGTGGAACCATCCCATTTTTACCTCCATACAAGCTAAATAGTTTCCACCTGGTGACTCCACTAGCCCCAGTAGGCCTATTACTCATCTAGGTTCCTAGTTCTCTTTAGGACTTTGTTAACCAGCCTTGAAGAAGTTTAGAAGCCTAGTCCCATACTAGATAAGACATTGTGAGAGGTAAAAACTCCTAAAAAAAATCCCTAAAACTTTAACCTCTCTCATTTTTTGAAAAACAGTCTGGCTTCACGTAGGATCAACACTAGATCGCATCCAAACCTAAATCCTCCTTTAATCGTTGACAATCCAGAGAGAATTCTGTGTTAGACTTCTAACTCTGGGAAATCAATTGCTAATAGGAGCCTCTTAAGAACAAAATCTGTCCCTGAAAACCTTGTTGTCTTAGAGGATTTACACTTTGATTTACATCATACAAAGAACATCTTTAGAACTAGATCTCAAGGTGATTTAAACCAAGCTGATTTTGACATTGCAGATTTGCAACAAAGCTTCAGTACAGAAGCCTCACCTTCCACTCCTCCTGATTCCCAGCTTCTTCATCACTTTAGCCTTTTCCATAACAAGTTTTCTCAAAATTAGTTTGCTGGCCCAAGTGTTTCTTCCACTCCAATCCATACTACCATTGTGCAAAACACTCATGTTCAGCCCATTTTCGCTACTGTAAATCCACTTCTTGTAAATCCACCCTTACTTCCAGCCATGGCAACATGGTATGCCCCATTAGTGTTACCACAACCTCTACTTCCCTTACCAAATGATTATCAATCCAAAATCCCTCATTTCACTGGAAAAGAGTCTACAACAACTCAACATCATGTAGATAGGATGGAGGATGCATTCGATTACATGGGGATAGAAGAAGAAACTGTGAAGATGAGGATCTTCGCCCAAATTTTAGGGGGAGATGTAAAGAAATGGTTTAAAAACCTACCTCCTAATATCATAAATGATCTCCCTGCCTTGCTTCAAACATTCATCAACAAATGGGAACTCAAAAAGAACCCTCTCCAAATACTAGCAGAGTATAGCAGCCTTAAGAGAAATCAAGGGGAGAGTGTTCATGACTACTCCACTAGGTTTAATAGCATTTACAATGCCCTTCCACCTCACATGAAACCTCCCCAAGGCATGGCCTTAGTAAGGTATCCCGAAGGCTTTGATGCTGAAATGGCTTATCAGTTAAGGGAGAGAGATTACTTAACTTTAGAAGACATGCAGAAAGGAGATGTGAGCGTAGAAGCAAACATAATTGAGAAAAGAAATAGGTTGAGATTAGAGAAAATGGTAACTTATAAAGATGACATTACACCCTCAACCTCAACGTCTGACACAAAAATTGACAACCTAGTAAAGGTGATGGAGAGGATGCTTGAAAAGATAAATCTGAATGATAGAGTGCCACCAAGAGAACCTCAAAATAACCAAAACAGAAATAGAAATCAGAATTATAGAAGAGGAAACAATCAAGATAAGAAAAAGGAAAGTGACCAACAGATTAGACCTCCCTTCCAACAGAAATATGTGGATCAATATGAGGAAGATAGGGAGATGGAAATGTTGGGAGAAGCTCATGTAAACTTGATTGGATTAGACAGTGGGGATGATGTTTTCCTCACTGAGGAATAATAAGGTTTCTTCTCTGATCAAAGTACAAACACCTATAAAGATTCTGATGACTATAGACTGGGGTTTGAAAATGCAATCATGGAGGTACACAAACAATATGATCTTAGGAGCAAAGGGAACGTAGATAATTCAAAAGATAAGAACACTAGTACTGCTATCAAGAAAAACACAAAAAGTCAAGCTAAGAAGATAGTAGACAAACCCATCATTTTGGCTAAAAAACCAGATTTAAACAAAGAAAAAAATATCCAGCCAAATGCTGAACATAGTACTCCTGGAACCTCAGTTAGTAGTCCTAACAAAACAATCCCAATTACTAGTCCAAACAAAGTTCAGCAAATCAAAACTGTTGAAAAGAATTCAATTGAAAAAACAGATGTAAATATCAAAAAATCAATTGTTCCTTTCAGCCTTGAGGGAGAGATTGCTAAGATAAAAATTACCATTCCCTTAGTTGAACTAGTAACCCAAGAAGTGTACAAAAACCAAGTTTTAAAAGCTTTGAACCTAGGAAGTGATACTGACACCTTAAACTTGATAGATGACAAACCTGAGTTATTGTTTGGTCCAGAAGTTGAAGGGAAATATCAAGAAGGGGCTGTCCCTCCCTTCTATGTTAGTTTGAACGTACATGAGAAAATTTTACACAATGCCATGTTAGATTCTGGAGATTCACACACTCTAATGCCCAAGGTAGTAATGGAAAGCTTAGGCGTAGAAATTACCAAACCATACAAAGATTTGTATTCCTTTGACTCAAGCAGAGTCAAATGTTTGGGTCTAATCAAAGATTTATGTGTTAACTTAGCTCAGATCCCTGCTAAGAGTCTAGTAATGGACATAGTTGTAGCTGACATTCCCCCTAAGTATGGCATGCTCTTATCAAGATCATGGGGAGCCAAACTTCAGGGAAGCCTTCGAACGGACATGTCTTATGCCACCATCCTTGTTTTTAACCAAAACAGAAGACTATACAGGGAATCTCACATGAAGTACATGGTGAGTAACATAGACAAACCAAACAACTCTCCAATCTATTCTATTCAATCAAGTTTAGATCCCTTTATCTTATGCAATGAAGATGAAATTACTCAACAAGAAAAGGAAAACATATACCCAACCAGTTTACTAGAACAACCAAATCTTCCCTCGAATCAAATTCAAAACATTGAAAATCAACAGCAACAAGAAAATGAAAATGAGGCAAACATACTCTGGATAATAAACTTTGATGGATCCTGTAATAAAACAAGTGCAGGGGCAGGTGTTTGGATTCAAAATATGAATCAAAGTTTTTCATATAAATTAGATTTCCCATGCACTAACAATATTGCTGAGTATGAAGCACTTCTCTTAGGCTTACAGTTGCTTAAACAATTAGAGGCCCAAAAAATATTAATCCTAGGAGATTCTGAACTTATCATAAGACAAATCAAAGGAGAATATTTAGCGAGAAATCCAAGGCTTAGGGAATATCAAAACGCTGCCCTTGATTTATTGAAAACCTTTGAAACGTATGAACTTGTTTTCATTCCTAGAGCACTGAATCATCTAGCAAATGAACTCGCCTTCAATGCTAGCAACTGCCAAATACCTGAGATAAATGAACAGCTTAGCTTTAAGGTAAAACACAGGCCTGTTGTTCCTGATAACCAAGATCACTGGCAAGTGTTTGACTCTGACAAACATATAGATGACTTCTTGAAATCAGAAAATGATTTCAGTATACCAATATCAAAAACCAACCATAAAGAAAACGATTTGTATATTGAACAAATCCCAGAAGTTGAAATGACTTATTCTGTTGATATAAATCATTATGAGAATCCTTTTGAAGCAGAGATAATTGAAAAAAAAGACCAATAAGACTTGGAAGTTTTACAATGCAAGAATGATAAAATTCCAAGAGGTCTCACACATTTAGAATACCTTTTTGATTTTAACGATGTAGCCAAAGAATCGAGAATGGAGCCTGTGGAAACAAATGTAGAAGAACGTAACATAGGCATTCTAGCAGAACCCAAGGTGATTAAATTGTCCAACACTCTCCCAACTCACATAAAATTGCAATATATAGAGCTGTTCAAAGAGTTTAGAGATGTTTTTGCTTGGGGATACAAAGACCTGAAATCGTATGATACCAGCATCATTCAGCACAAAATTCCCCTCAAAGAAAATCAAAAGCCTTTCAAATAAAAGCTAAGGGGAATAAACCCTCTTTTACTCCCTTTAGTTAAGGCAGAAATCGAAAAAATGCATGATGTGGGATCATAGTACCCATTAGATATTCAAAATGGGTATCAAACTTAGTTTCTGTTAGAAAGAAAATAGGGGAAATCAGGCTCTGTATTGACTTCAAAAATTTAAATAGAGCCTATTTAAAAGACAACTACCCCTTACCCAAAATGGGCCATATACTTCAAAGGGCAGTTGGGTCAAAAAGGATATCTCTCTTAGATGGGTTCTCGGGTTACAAACAGGTGTCAGTGCTCCCAAGTGATCAAATCAAAACCGCTTTTACCACACCTTGGGGCACCTTTATGTATGTCAAAATTCCTTTCGGATTGATGAACGCAGGGGCCACCTTCCAAAGGGCCATGGGCATAGGCTTCTCTGAAGATATTGGCTATTTCATAATCACCTACCTTGATGACATAACTGTATTCTTAAAAACTGACGAAGAACATTTATTTCACTTGAGAAAAATTTTTGAGAAGTGTAGGAAATTTGGCTTGTCATTGAATCCCAAGAAGACACTCTTTGGTCTTCAAGAAGGTAAACTTCTTGGCCATATTATTTCAGAAGAGGGAATCAAAATAGACCCCACAAGGATAGATGGCATATTACAAATCATCCATCCAAGAAGCCTCAAAGAATTACAATCTTTCATTGGAAAGATTAATTTTCTGAGGAGGTTTATCCCCAATCTTGCTGAGCTATTAAAAAAAATTACAAACATGCTTAAGAAAGATGTAGGTGTAAAATGGACTTTACTAGCTAAACAATCATTCGAACTGGTCAAACAAGCTCTTACTCAAACACCAGTCTTGATTAGTCCAGATTTTACCAAAGACTTTTATATCTTTTCTTTTACATTTGAGCATACAATAGCTACAGTGTTACTTCAAAAGAATGATTTGGGGTAAGAACAACCAATATCCTTCTTTAGTAGGGCCTTAAGAGATGCTCCTCTCAAATATAACATAATGGAGAAGCAAGCCTTAGCATTAGTGAAAGCTTTAAAGGACTTTAGAGTCTATATTTTACACTCTCACATAATTTCTTTTGTTCCACATACTGTTGTCAAGGACATTCTAAGTCAAGACCCTGATGGTAAAAGGGGAAAATGTATTGCAACTATTCTTGAGTATGACTTAGAAATCAGGCCCACCAAACTAGTTAAAGGGCAAGGATTAGCAAAACTTATGGCCGAGTCTAACTTCCAAGCACTTGACATGAATATGGTAGATGTGTTGGAAGAAATAGAAGAATCTACTGCTCCTTTTATTGAAGAAACATTTATGAATTCTCCTTAGTATGCTGACATTATTTATGTGCTTTTATATTTAAATGCCCCTCTTATTTAAATACAAAAACAGTAAAAGAAAGAAAAAAGGGCTTGGTGCTCTTGATTAAATGCCAATCCCTTACCCTTAAATGAGATAGAATATAATGAGAATGTTGCAATCCTACCAATCTTGAAATCATGAAAACTGTTGAATTTTAAATGGGACAGGAAATTCTACTTCCTCCAGGGCTTGATGCTCTTGATTAAATTCCAATCCCATACCCTTATACACGATAGAATCTAATGAAAATGTTGCAATCCTACCAATCCCAAAATCCTGAAAAATGTTGAATTTTAAATGATATAGGAAATTCTACTTTCTCCAGGGCTTGGTTCTCTTAATTAAATGCCAATCCCATACCCTTATATGTTGATCAGCGGTTGTCATTGATGTCAACCCAAGCAGCACCAAGGGCTAACCAAATATTACATGGGATTTTTTACCTACCAAATTAATATATTCTGGGTCAATAATTCTTTTTATGATTTCTACTTGTCGAGATGTTTCCATTGATATATGGCACGCCATGTAATTCTTCACGGTTTGAGAGATATTCATGTTTGAAGTTTGTAACCCCAGTTAGTGGGATAAAACCCCATGGGGTTGGGGCATGGGTTATTGAAAAGTCATAATTAATATTTTTTATGCTCCTAAAATTCCTCCCATGTTCACTTTTTGAAGCCCCTCTCAACTTAAGCATTCATATAAATTGTGATCTTCATTTCCTCCTTATGCAAGGGATTCGGCCATCTGAAACAGGTCATCATGGAATTTTCGCTATAATTTTGTTTCTACGAAGGTTCAAAAGCTGAAATATTTATGAAGCGAAGCCAAAATCCTAAGGAAGCTGCAGGAAAAATTTCAGATCAAGGTGCGCAACAGTTTTGGAGATATGATCTGTGGAAGTCAGGGTTTCTGCAGGCTCCTGAAATTCATCTCAAATAAGTGACCTTGGTAAAATCTTCATAACTCTCTCTCTGAGTATCGGATTGGAATTTCGTAAAAAGTGGAAGATAGTGAACAGTATGTACTTTTCTCTCTATCAATTTTAGAGCCATGAAGAAACATTGACACGTGTCACGCCGTACAAGTGCGCTCTGCTAAAACAGTCCATAATTAGGGCATCGTGAGAGATTGGGCATAACTCTTTCTTGAAGAATCTGAATTGGGTCAGACCTGTGGCATTGGAAATAAGACTCAGAGGACTACTACAGGACCAAAAATTAGATATTGAGGATCTGAAATAACAGAGATACACTAGATTCAATATCGAGCTCCTAGAAGGCAAGAAAAAGCTAGATCATGTGTTGTCAAGGGTTGCAAAGGACTAGAATTTCTACGGCATCAAAGCAAAGCAAGGTGCAGCAGAGGGTAGCATGATAAGATCAGAAACCAAGGTGCATAACAGCAGCAAGAAGTTCATCATATGAATTCTTCAAGTGGGCAGCATTGCATACAATCATTGTAAAGGTATCATTGTACTTAGTCATTGTAAATACATTATTGTACAAATTGTACTAGTATCTATCTGCCAAGGGTTGAAAAGGCAGTGTTGGGAGGTCTAGGATCATCATTAGGTGGTTGTGTCAAAGTTGGGGTTATGGTCTAGTATATCTTCTTCTTCTACATCATTCTATATCATTGTAAAGTGGACCATTTTCCCTGGTACGGGAGTCCATTCTTCTTTTATTCTTCTATAGGGTGGTAGGGTGGTGCTAGGGTGAGTTGTAGCTCATTGGGTGTTGGGGCATCTATTCAGTTGACTACTGAAGAATCTCGGGCGTTGGAGTGTCCATCCAGTGGGAGCTGGAGAAGAATGCTTTTCTAGATTCTAGGAAGTTGGAGCTTTATTTTCAATTGGAGTTGAATATTAAAGAATTATTAGAAAAGCATTAGGTGGTTTTTGTCCCGGAGTGGGTTTCCACCTTAAAAACTATGTGAATTTGTGTTCCTATTGTTTGCTGCTATCATTGTACAAACTCTGATAATAATTGAAGATTAACTAATGCTCTAATTGAAAGGAAAACTAATTCACCCCCCCCACCCTCTCAGTATTTCCAAAAATTGGTATCAGAGCTTGGTTCGTTCAATAGCAGTTTAACAGCTGGAAGGAGGTCATGGAGCATACCAAGAATGGTGTACCTCTATTCAATGAAAATAATTATGCACTCTGGAAAGGAAGAATTGAGGTCTATCTCTTGGCGCAAGGTTACGAAGTATGGGACACTGTTCAAAATGGATTTACATCAATCGCAGATGAAAAAGGTAAGAAGAATTTGGTAAATGATGCTAAAGAAAAGAATATTATTATCAGTGGACTTATTGAATCTTCTTATCATAAGGTGTTGGATTGTAAAACCACCAAAAATGTATGGGACAAGCTTGAGAATATATATGCAGGTGACTCAAATGTCAAAGAAGAAAAGCTTCAAATCTATAGAGAAAAATTTGAGCAACTTAGAATGAAAGAAGATTGCAACATTGCTGCATACTTCCAATACGTTGATGAAATAACCAATACTCTAGAAGGATTGGGAGAGCTAGTTGATGAGAAGACTATTATACGGAATATTCTTAGAATGTTACCAAGGAGATTCAACCCAAAGGTATCGGTCTTAGAATACAGTGAAAATCTGGAAAAACTCAGCAAAGAGGAATTACATGGAGTTCTCATAGCATACGAAATGAGACTTGATGAAGAAGAGGGTACTTCGCATCTAGAAACTGCGTTCGTTGCATCTAAGAAAACCAATAAGGATAAACAACGTTCAAAGGAAAAGACCTGCACGTGCAAGTGTGAAGAAAAGGAAGATGATGAAGAAGGTCTTTCAGATGGAGAATATGCTTACTTTATGAGAAAACTAAAAATTGGTAAGGGAAAATTCAAAGGTAAACTTCCATCGATATGTTTCGGCTATGGTGAGGTTGGGCATTTCACAGCAAAATGTCCGAACAAAAGTGATGGCAACTCAAAAGGAAAGAAAGGCTTTAAGAAATTCAACAAGCAAGGAAAAAAGAAAGGATTCAAATGGAACTTTCTCTCCAAAGAAGATATATCATCATCCAATGAAGACAGTGACAACAAAGAAGAATTCAATGAGAGAGTATTGTTTATGGCAAAGCACAATAAAAAAGAAGTATCAAACAATGAAGAAGAAGGGTTGACCATATAAGAATTTTATGAGGAGGCAATCAAGCTTATAAAAGAGCTCAATGCTGAGAAGTTTCGTTCCAATACTCTTGAATAACAAGTTCAAGGTCTCAAAATTGAGGTTGAAGAACACAAATGTATTGAAGAGTCACTTCAAAATAAGTTGGAAGAAAACAACCAAGAAAGGGAAGCATTAGAAGCCTAAGTAGTCTCCCTGCGTAAGGAAGTGAAGAAGGGAAAAACTGTCCAAAAGTATGCCAACTGCTTAAGGGAATTTGAAGAACTCATCAACAATCAATGATCTTACAATGATAGAACTTGCATCGGTTACAAAGAAGAAGAAGCAGGATCTTCTACAACAAAATACAATCAACCTATGAGATCTGACATACATGAAGACTTCATTGGACAAGATTTGCAAGCACATCCTTGGAAGAGGATTTCTCGACGAATATTTTCATCCAGGTACCAACATATTTTTAATGGCTATTGTTATTCATGTGGAAAATTTGGTCATAAAGCTATAGAATGTCACACGTACCATAGGAACCAATACAATTCCAAGAGATTCTTCAAATATGAACCTCCTAGGGCTAAAAAAAATATCAGTATATTTGAACATTTAAGAAATAATATGGAATGTTACAAATGTCAGAACTTTGGACACATAGCCAGAGACTGCAGACTTGAAAAACCTCTAGAAGAATATTCGAAGCCACAGAATGAATGAACATGGAAGAAGAAGAAGACTGATAATTGTGCTCTCGCTCTCAAGGCTCAAAAAAATAAATATGTGTGGTATTTTGACAGTGGTTGCTCAACGCATATGACTGGAGATAGAAAGAAATTTGTATCTCTGAAAGAGAAGAAGGATGGAACCATATCCTTTGGAAATGATGGATCTTCAAATGTTATAGGATTAGGTACCATCACTCTCGGAAGAAAAGATGTTATAGCCAAGAATGTTCTATTGGTCGAAAACATGAATCACAATCTGCTCAGTGTTGGACAAATGTGTGATCAAGGACACACAATGCTATTCAACTCCACAAAATGTGAAATCAGGAAAGGCAGGTATGGTAAAATTGCGGCTACAGCAAGTCGAGCTCCAAACGACACATATGTTCCGGATGAAGCAACTAAAGCATGTCTACTAGCTAAAGAAGATGAAAGTTGGTTATGACACAAACGAATGGGTCACATAAACTTTGACAATCTTGTCAGGATAAGCAAAAAGGAAGCAGTACGAGAAATGCCGAAAATCTCAAAACCTTCCAACACACTATGTGAGGCATGTCGGCATGGCAAGTAGACAAAAGTCCAATTTAAAACAAAAGAACACTTTTCATCACATCCATTGGAATTGATACATACTGATCTATGTGGTCCTATGAGAACAAAAGGCTTAGATGGAGAATTATATTTCATGTTAATGATAGATGAATATACCAGGATGACAGCCGTCAGTTTCCTAAAGAAAAAATCTGAAGCATTTGAGTGCTTTAAGATCTACAAGGAGTTGGTTGAAAATGAAACTGATTTGAAAATAAAGTGTTTAAGATCAAATAATGGTGGAGAATTCACTTCCAAATTATTTCAGCAATACTGTGACGAAAATGGAATAAAAAGGCAATTTTCAACAGCACGAACACCTCAGCAAAATGGAGTTGCTGAAAGAAAGAATAGAACTATACAAGAAATGGGTAGAACAATGTTGAAGGACTCAAAATTGGATGAAAATTTCTGGTTTCAAGAAATTGATATGGCAGTCTTCATTATCAACCGAAGTCTTCTCAGAAATAATTGCAACAAGACTCCATATGAATTATGGAAAGGAAAACCAGCTAATGTAAAATATTTCAGAATCTTTGGAAGCAAATGTTATATCAAAAGAGAAGATCAAAATTTGGGTAAGTTTGAATCACGTGTTGATGAAGGTATCTTTGTTGGTTACTCACACAAAAGAAAGGCCTATAAATGCTATAATCTAAGACGAAAATAGATAATGGAGAGCATAAATGTTAATTTTGACGAAGATGGTGTTCTAGCGAGTAATGATGAGGATCTAGAATCTTTGAAACTTGAGACAGAGGTTGAAAAAGACACAGATAAAATTGTAGAACAAGAAGAAACTATCAACGAGGAAGAAGTAAAAAATGATCATCAAGATATACCAGAACAACAAGAAGAAGCTCCTCCAAGGAGAACAAAAGAGTGGATTAAAAAGAACCATCCATCAAATCAAATCATTGGTGACATAAATGAGGTTGACAGCTTCATTCATCACAACAAGCTCACGTTGCTTTTCTAGCAACCTTTGAGCCTAGTAGTTTTGAGGAAGCTAGCCAGAATGAACATTGGGTAGCAGCTATGAATGAAGAATTGGATCAAATTGAGAAGAATAACACCTGGGAATTAGTTCCATGACCAAAATATAAAAATGTCATTGGGACTAAATGGGTGTTCAGGAAAAAATTGAATGAAGATGGGCAGGTTACCAGAAACAAAGCAAGATTGGTTTGCAAAGGCTATGCACAAGTGGAAGGAATTGATTTCGACGAAACATTTGCACCAGTTGCCAGAATGGAAGCCATCCAAATGTTTCTCGCCTATGCATGTTCAAGAAAAATCAAAGTCTACCAAATGGATGTTAAGTCAGCATTTCTGAATGGAGAATTAGAAGAAGAAGTTTACATCGAACAACGTGAAGGTTTTCTACTATCACAAAAAGAAGACTATGTCTGCAGGTTAAAGAAGGCTCTATATGGTCTCAAGCAGGCTCCCAGAGCATGGTATGCTCGTCTTGATGGATATCTATGTCAACAAGGGTTCAAGAAAGGTATTGTTGATAGAAATCTTTATGTACAAATAGATAAAGATAATTTAACAATTGTTGAGGTATATGTGGATGATATAATATTTGGTAGCAATGATGATCAACTAAGTAAGAAATTTTCTACAAAGATGCAAAGTGAGTTTGAGATGTCTTTACTTGGTGAGCTAACATACTTCTTAGGGCTTCAAATATCTTAGCAAGAGAAAGGAATATTTATATGTCAAGCCAAGTACATCAAGGAAATGCTCAAGAAATTCAAAATGGAAGATTGCAAACCCGTCCTTACTCCAATGGTAACAGGTTGCAAATTAAGCATAGACGACTCATCTAAGGATGTGGATCAAAGGTTGTACACATCTATGATTGGTAGTCTTCTATATGTAATAGCCTCTCGGCCAGATGTTATGCAAGCAGTTGGACAAGTAGCAAGATTCCAAGCAACAGCAAAAGAATCACATATTATTGTCGTCAAAATAATTCTTCGATATCTAAAGGGCACAGAAGAATATGGCTTGTGGTATTCCAAGGGTAACAATCTCATTATTAAAGCCTTTACAGATGCAGATTGGGCAAGAAGCCTTGATGATCGTAAGAGTACTAATGGAGCAGCATTCTATCTAGGTGGTTGTCTCATATCATGGTTGAGCAAAAAGCAAACTTCAATCTCGTTATCTACAGCGAAAGCAGAATACATTGTAGCAGCATCATGTTGTACTCAAGTCCTTCGGATGAAACAAACTTTGCAAGATCTTCAAGTACAATTCAGTGAGCCTATTCCCATATTCTGTGACAACACTAGTGCCATCAGCATCTCCAAGAATCCTATCATGCATTCAAAAACAAAACACATTCTGATCAAATATCATTTTGCTAGAGAACAAGTCGCTGAAAATAATATCAAACTTGAGTATGTTTGTACAAAAGAACAAATTGCTGATATCTTCACTAAACCTTTACCTTGTGAATCATTTTAATATCTTCGTCAAAAGCTTGGGATACTCCCAAGTTCTCATTATATTACAGGTCTGCAGGACGATTGTGTGTCAGGGGGAGTGGAAGTGTGTACAGGTCTGCAGGACGGTTGTGTGTCGGCGGGAGTGGAAGTGTGTACAGGTCCGCAAGATGGTTTTGTTTCAGGGGGAGTTACCCTTTGCCATTGATGTCAAAGGAGGAGAGAATGTTGTAGGAAGAGGTGTCATGATCGCATGGGGAGTACTTGTGTTGCCATCAGTGCCAAAGGGGGAGATTGTTGATCAATGGTTGTCATTGATGTCAACCCAAGAAACACCTGGGGCTAACCCAATATTACATGGGAGTTTTTACCTACCAAATTAATATATTCTGGGTCAATAATGCTTTTTATGGTTTCTACTTGTCGAGATGTTTCCATTGATATATGGCATGCCATGTAATTCTTCACGGTTTGAGAGACATTCATGTTTGAAGTTTGTAACCCCAGTTAGTGGGCTAAAACCCCATGGGGTTGGGGCATGGGTCATTGAAAAGTCATAATTAATATTTTTATGCTCCTAAAATCCCTCCCACGTTCACTTGTTGAAGCCCCTCTCAACTTAAGCATTCATATAAATTGTGATCTTCATTTCCTCCTTATGCAAGGGATTCGGCCATCTGAAACAGGTCATCGTGGAATTTTCACTATAACTTTGTTTCTACGAAGGTTCAGAAGCTGAAATTTTTACGAGGTGAAGCCGAAATCCTGAGGAAGCCACAGTAAAAATTTCAGATCAAGGTGCGCAATAGTTTTGGAGATAGGATCTGTGGAAGTCATGGTTTTTGCAGGCTCCTGAAATTCATCTCAAAGAAGTGACCTTGGTAAAATCATCATAACTCTCTCTCTGAGTATCTGATTGGAATTCCATAAAAAGTGGAAGATATTTCACAATCTTTACTTTTCACTCTATCAATTTCAAAGCCAAATGAATAAACAATGACACGTGGCATGCCGTACAAGTGCGCTCTGCTGAAACAGGCCATAATTAGGGCATTATGAGAGATTGGGCATAAATATTTCTTGAAGAATGCAAATTGGGTTAGACCTGTGGCATTGGAAAGAAGACTCAGAGGAATACTATAGGACTGAAAATCGAATATTGAGGATCTGAAATAACATAGATACACCATATTCAATATCGAGCTCCTAGAAGGCAAGAAAAAGCTAGATCATGTGTTGTCAAGGGTTGCAAAGGACCAGACTTTCTATGGCAACAAAGCAAAGAAAGGTGCAGCAGAGGGTAGCATGACAAGAGCAACAACCAAGGTGCATAACAGCAGCAAGAATTTCATCATATGAAGTCTTCAAGTGGGCAGCACTGCATACAATCATTGTAAAGGTATCATTGTACTTAGTCATTGTAAATACATTATTGTACAAATTGTACTAGTATCTATCTACCAAGGGTTGAAGAGGAAGTGTTGGGAGGTCTAGGATCATCATTAGGTGGTTGTGTCAAAGTTGGGGTTATGGTCTAGTATATCTTCTTCTTCTACATCATTCTATATCATTGTAAAGTGGACCATTTTCCCTGGTACCGGAGTCCATTCTTCTTTTATTCTTCTATAGGGTGGTAGGGTGGTGCTAGGGTGAGTTGTAGCTCATTGGGTGTTGGGGCATCCATTCAGTTGACTACTGAAGAATCTCGGGCGTTGGAGTGTCCATCCAGTGGGAGCTGGAGAATAATTCTTTTCTAGATTCTAGGAAGTTGGAGCTTTATTTTCAATTGGAGTTGAATATTAAAGAATTATTAGAAAAGCATTATGTGGTTTTTGTCCCAGAGTGGTTTTCCACCTTAAAAACTGTGTGCATTTGTGTTCCTCTTGTTTTCTGCTATCATTGTACAAACAATGATAATAATTGAAGATTAAATAATGCTCTAATTGAAAGGAATACTGATTCACCCCCCCTCTTAGTATTTCCAACATTATACACGATAGTATCTAATGAAATTGTTGCAATCGTACCAATCATGAAATCCTGAAAACTATTGAATTTTAAATGGGATAAGAAATTCTACTTTCTCCAGACAAAATTCGATGAGGTTGAAATCACTCTTAGACATCCTAAAACAATTAATCGTAATGTTTTAACATTTCCTTTATTTTTGGTGCAGACTGACAGGAAAACCATATGTGTAATGACATATGTCTCTGTTAATTTTATGAAACTAAATAATAACTTGAGGTGGAAGGCATCCCAAAAATATTTTTGCGAAGGATGGGAATGCAATGCTTTACATCTCACAATAGTTTTTTTGAGATGCCAACCTATATCATGTGAAAGAGATGCCCAAAATTCAACAACATCAGATCTACTTGAAGTATTGGAATGCTTTGTAGCACACAAAGACATAATAAAGTTATATAAATTGTTTGAAAATCAAACTAAAATCAAAATTAAAGAGATATAAACATTAGCGTGATTTGTAACTTCAATACAAATGATGAATCTTGTTTAACGATTACAGACTCTGATGATGTCAGAGTAATCATTTTGTTGTCCAACTTCAGATTTTCCATTCTGTTAAATGTGTGAAGCCTCTTCTCCAAAATTCACCGAACATTGGCTATGATTGTAGAAGAGGGTTCTTCTGGTCGAGTCTCTAGACCAATAGCTACTGGTAAAGAAGATATTTCCAAGTAATTGTAACCTTTTTTCCCCAATGAAACATCACAAGATTCTTATTTCTAAATTTATGATATTCTCTTACACATTTTCTTACATCTACAACACTCCAATTTTCCAATTGGGCGTAGGTGAAGATTTTTGTAACTCCCATCTTACTTATGCATGCAACACTCTCATGAACACACAAATACCACCTTATCTCTTATGTTCTATTTAATTACATGACCAGGACCAGTCATCGAAATGGTTAACCTCAAAAATGTGAATCAAATCGGAACTAGATAAAGATCGGATCAAAAAACCGGTTGACCAAAAAATATATAAATATTCAAATTTAGAAAAAAAACATGTATATTAATGTGCATCTATATGAATCACAACCATTATACAAAAATATTTCTATTTAACTTGAGTTTTCCTGGACACAGATTTGGAGGTTTCCCAACATGAAATTCCTAAAGAATATGTTGTCCTGAAGCCTAGCGTGCACCATATCATAGTTAAAATCTAAAGTCTTTGGCAACCTTAAACCTGACACTAGTCTGAGAATCCAATACCATACTAAGAGCATATTTATGCTAAGAGAGTTTACCATGCATTTACAACCACATTTTTTCTTAAGGGTGAAAGTGGTTATGTGTCTCATAACTCTGTCTGAAGGACAAATGTCCATATCATACAACAAAGGAAAGCTTAAAATTCTTGTTCTATAGCTGTAAGTATTTTTATGACGTTGTTCCCAACTTTAAGCCCTTTGTTGAAGGACTTCAAAAGGATGTAAAAGTGATTTAGTGGGTCAGAATGTTGAATGTTAGGTATTCTTGTGAGATTATTTTCCCATCATGCTCCTACTAAATTGAAAAGGGTTTTTTCTATTTATTGTTTAGGCCAAATATTGTAATAACATCACTAGTGCAACAAAGCTAAAATGTCACTTTCTTGTTAATTTGACCATGAATATCTCTTTTACAAAGCAATGTTTCTTAGCTCTGTTTACGTTAGTGGTTTGCTAAGAAATTTTCTACAGTCTCTTCTTTAAAGGGTGCTAGCTTAATGGAAGAGCACCTGCTTTACAAATAGGATGTTGGTGGTTCGATTCCATCGTGCCCTGATATTCATAGGGAATGGCGGCGATCATTTTTTGGTGATGGATGCTCTTTTGACCATCAGCAATGAGCTTATTTTTTCGACCCTCACCAAAATATGAAATGGTGACAGTCAACGAACGCCACCGTATATATGCATCAATAGTGACGACCATGAAAGGTCTATCACCATAAATCGTTGTTGTTGATATGAAATGGTGAGGGTCACTATTTGTAATTATAGTCATTATTCGTGATGGACCTTGATGTCACCAATGAGCTTATCATGACAGTTTTTTACCCTCACCAAATATGAAATGGTAATGATCAACGAACTTACCCATATATATGCACCAATAGTGACGGCCATGAAAGGCCCATCACCAAAAATCGTTGTTGTTCATATGAAATGGTGACGGTAACTATCCGTCATTATAATCAATATTCGCGACGGACCTTGAATTTCACCACAACACATAATTTTGGTGACGCCACCTTTGGTGACGTTCAGGTTTTTGGTGACGGAGACTATTCTCTGTCACCATTTCTCATATGAAATCGTGACAGTCACTATCCATCATTTTAAACCATTATTGGTGATGGACCTTGAATGTCACCACAACACCTTTACTTTCGGTGATGCCACCTTTGGTGACGTTTAGTTTTTGGTGACGAAGGCTCTTTTGACCCTCACCAATGAGCTTATGGTGCCATTTTTCGCCCCTCACCAATGTCTTTTTTTCTTGTAGTATCCAAAAGAGAAGTATGAGATCCGTTAATAGTGGGATTAGGGTTCCTTGATCAGAGGGAATTAGCTCCATGATGTAAGGGGTATGGCTCGAATAGATATTACCTAGAAGCTTTCAGTTGGGATATATTCACCCAACAAGGCTTCTAGACTTCACTTTTTTATTTACTTTTCATTTAGTCATGTGTGAATTCTACAATGGAAGACATAGCACAGTTCTATGCAAGTTTCAATGGAAGAAACTGCTAATGCGCGGAAATAGACTAGGAAAAGAACGCAAGTCATACTAAACAAGTTAAAAGGCCTTGTTACCCAAAAATCATCTTTTCTTCAAGCATTTTAGATTATTGACTTTCCAAGGTGTTTTCCACTCCATAATTTGTAATATTGGCAAGAAAAAATGACAGAGGACAACATCAAACCACTTTGGAGTCCAGGACCTAGCCTTCCTAGACTCAAAGAGGGCTCTCTCTATTTTTATGATTTAGCTTGATGATTCTAAATGTTGATATTAGGCTAGTTATAGAAATTATGAGGGTTGTTTGTATTGACTGATTGGGTGGTTGGAAAGATAGAGCTCTAAGATTTAATCCATTGGGTTGTGGAGCCATAAAAGGCTGAATTGTGCATCAACTTTTCAAGGGCATTCACAAGGCAAGCTAAATATGCAGACTGGATCTTACTAGCAGTGTGAAATGGGAAAGGAGGAGGAGATTAAGGTTCAACATAAATGCAGAGTAGACAATATTTGAATTTTGCATCCAGGTATCAGAGGAAAACATTAAGATAACAATCACAGACAGAATTAAGGTGCTCTCTCAGCAAATCTTAATCTAAATTTTCTGTTTTGAAATCAGATAAATTGATGCACAGCATGAAAAGACAAAGGAGAAACATTAACACGAAGGAAAACATCACCATTAACATAGCTCAAGAATCCTGTGAACGATCTCTTATTATTGATGCCCATTTCAAATAGTTACAGTGTTCCAATACTTCTTACAGTGCAAGTTTCAGCACGGTCGAATTTTCCAACCCTTGATAATGAAAATTCTAGCAGTATTTAAATAAAGACTAAGTCGGTTGCACTATCCTACTCGACGAACTTGCATTTATTACAATCTAGCATAAATGGACAAGTGTGGCCATGAAATAGCAGAAAAATGCACAAGTGTGGCCATGCAAGGCCTAATCAGAAATCTCTGTCAACAAACATCTCGTGTAGAATTAATTTTGGGCAACTCTTCGTAGATCCCAATGCATCAATGACTCCTCAGAAGATCAAACCATAACTTGGGAGGTGGTTGTAATGGTCATGAAGAGGTAACCAATGGTGGCTCTCACATCTGGCCCTACTCTTCAGAGAACCGACATTGAGTAATTAAGTCTGGTGCAACGCTGGCTACTTTTCATTAATTAGTGACTGTGCTAATGTGCTTAGCTACTTTTTCAGTCTCTATCGTTATAACATAAAAATTCTGTATGAACGCCCTTTGCTGCCCGACTTGACCTGTCGTGTTTATTTGCTACTCGAGTCCTTGAGGCTGTGTTTAACCCTTTTTCAAACAAAATAGCGTAAAAACTCGTGTACCTGGATTTGAAATTTTTTAGATTTTAGTTCTGAAGCTGGATCACATCTGCGCCAGCATCACATTTCGCATGTTTTACAATGTAATATATAAGAATGTAATCGGTGATGCAATGCAAAGAGGGAGGTGACATGGAGGGAAGGTGGGACCGACTACATTGCAAATCACAGATCTTAGGTTTTGTTATAAGCAGCAGGGGTTAAATACTAAAAGATGCTAAGTGCGAAGTGAAAGGAGAAAGGAGGTGACGTGGAAGGTACTGTGGGACTGTACCACAGCCCGCAGATCACAAATCTTAAAGTTTAGTTATAAGTGTCGGACGAAAACTCTAAAATATGCGAAATGTGAAGCGTGGGGAGAAGGCGGTGACGTGGATGGAAAGTGGGATCGACCACATCTTAAATCGCAAACTTAAAGTTTTGTTATGAGCATGGGTTTAAATGCTAAAACATGCAAAGTGTGATTTGTGCTGATTGGAGGATGATGTTGCAAGATGGATACCACTCCATCGGTGAAGTTATAAAGAAAAAAATGTTTTCTGCGGTTAGGAAAAGTTTATGAGGTTTCATGATATATCAATGTATTTCAAACGACTTGAAGGGGGGGAGGAGTTTCCATGGTGGGTTCAACCGCATCGCAAGTTAAACGAAATACATGCAGGCGCTTTGAACGGTAAGTTAAAAAATATGTGATGTGATATATCACAAATCGTCAATCGCAAGATTTAAGGTTTAGTTGTGATGTGAAAGTTACCTTTTCTGATATGCAATGGATGGTGGGTGGAAAGGTTGACATGTCAGGGAGGAATGGACCACTTTAATCGCAATCGGGGAAATTGGAAGCAAAGGTAAAATAATGATATAGTGGTGAAACACGGTAAAGTAGCAATATAAAGCGATAAAGCGGAAAAGGTAAGGTTTAATGTTTTTAAAGGGAAATGAAATGAAAAGGGGGTGTGGTTGGGGAATTGGTTCCAATTCATCACATATTTCCTTTTGAAAGGTTATATCATGAACTTAAAACCCAAGGTTGGTTTTCAGAGGGGTCCCAAGGTGGTAGGCGGTATTGTGAAAGGGGGGTACGAAATCACTGTGAATTGATGCATGGGAGTAGGGCCCGGACTTGAAACTTCCCATTTCAGACCCCCCTTCATGGTTAAAGTTCGAAGGTTAAGGGGGGTGCGAAATGCATCTAAAATCGTTGGATGTGGAGGTGGGGAATATAGATGGTTAGTGCGGATGGGTTTGGGCAGGTAATGTGAGGTGGAGTCAGGTTATGAGAGTCGAGGAGGTAAAATGAAACTTAGGATAAGAGGAATAACCAAGGGGTGGGGCTAAAAGATATGCAATGTGGTCAGGGACTTAGGATAGAAACATAGCATAAGGTCCCAAACTTGAAAAAAATCATCCCTTTTCAGACCTTTAGAGAAAAATTTGAACTCTTCAGTTTGATTTCAGGAAACAATCAGGAAGTTTTTAGGTTGCATGTTTATAGCATGAACTTTTCATTTCTCCTTTTTAAATACCCTCTTTTCTTCTTCTTTTGTTTCTCTTCATCTTTATTTGGAAAAGCCTTTGAATATTGACATCTATGTACAATATGAAAAATTTGCAAAGAGAAAGTACACAGTCACCTTGTGATATTGTAAATTACAGGGTTGTAATAGTGGCTCTAGCTAGGGATGGCAGCTCCTTTAGGAGATGTCAAGAACACCGTAGACTAGTGGCATGATCCATTGGGTTGATCCCACCACTTGTCTCTTGATCTGTCAGACAACTTAGTGACTGGAAACTAATTGATTGTTTCTCTTGACATTGATTGATAAAAATAGAACATTTGCTTGGCCAGCCAGCTTGTTAGCAGACTGAAATATAAACTGAAACTACAATTGAGCTTATCCATTTCAATCCATCAAGCTGAAAATACTGATGCACCTTGAAAACTTGAATGGTAAAACCATAACTAAGCTGAAACTAAAATCTGAAACATACTGATATGGAAATGAAAAGCAGTCTAAAACAAAAACTGGAAAAATGCTCAAAATACTGATCTTATTTGCACACCAACATACCCTAATCTACTAAAATGGTTGCCCTTCTAAAAAATACAATAATTCCAGTGCAGACAGTCAAGAAATTGTTCTAATATCTTTATTCTTTCATTTCTCTTTACCATGTTCAGAGACAAACTTGATAATGGTGTTTGATAGAAATTCCCGGCCTAATCTTGTTTACATGGATCTTGGTACCTTTGAAAAATAACTGACATGCCGAAAATATGTGTTGGATTTGTAAAGAACAATTCCTCCATATAGATAGTCACTGGATCAAGATGCTCTTGATTTATTTATGGGTATTCTGACTCAACCAATCCAGCTTCATATCCTGGTACTGCAAATGTGCTCTCCTGGTATTCAATCAACTCAGAACATGTTTGCATGCTACCTAATAAGTGTTGTGCCTCTAATTCTTCTGAATCAGATAATGGGGAATACTGTCTGGTCATTTCCATATCATAGAAACTTTTGAGAGCATTATGAACACAGGAAGATTTACTTTGAAAGCAGCAACCATCCAACGTGTCTGCTATTGGGTCATGTGGTGCTTTAGATGGTAGTGGTGGTTCTTCTGAGACATCATGTTTTCTCTTAGGACTATCAGCTAGAATGTGATCCCAGTTCCATTTTATAATCTGAAATGCATTAAATAACAAAGGTAGAGAGTCAAACTGGATTAATCCATCATCTGTTTCGGACTCTGTGATTTCCTCTGCTACTTGACATTCAAAAGAACTCGAGGGCTGAGCCCCTGGATCTAAAAAATATATTTTATCATCTGTGATTTCCTCATCTGATTGGTGAGAGAGTTCTCTTCTCCTGTGACTATCAACTAGAATGTGATCCATATTCCCTTTCATAATTTGAAATGCATCAAAGCATACGGACAAAGAATCAATTTGGATCAATTCACCATCTATTTCAGATTCTATGATTTCAAGATGACTCAGGGAGAGAACTTTTGGATCTGAAAAAGGTTCAGGATCATCCCTCTTTTCCTCACCTGACTCATTAGAGCATTCCTCCTCCTTCCTAGTTGAAACCTACTTGTAATTCTCTCTTAAGAGTTAGGCAAAAGATAGAGGAATGCATTTTATACTTACTTGACAACTTTCTGCATTTTCTTTCTTACAATATTGCTCAGCATGCATATTTTGGTTGTCATCTTTGAATTGTGATAACTGATTTTGTTCATCCCAAGAACATAGTGCTGGCTGATTTGAATAATCAGCCTCAACCTCAACTTCATAGTCTTCCTATTGATAATCATATTCGATATGTGTACCTTTGTATGCAAGGTCATTTATCATGTACATTGTTGCTGAGGATTTCCATGCCTCCTTCTGATTTTGGAATTCATCTTTGGCTGTGTTGTGGATAGAGTACATGAAACAATCATTTTATGTTTTAGGGTGTCTAGGATGGGCTGTAAAATGATTGGGTCATTGATGTTTTTCTTCTCCGGAACTAATGGAAAAGGAGTTATGTGAACATCAAGTTCCTCTTTCCTACTAATCATATGCATCATTTCATTGATTGTGTTTGTCAGCATATCTAGCTTTATCTCTGCAGATATCAATCTCTCTCTTTCTATTTTATCCTTCTCCACAACCTTTAACTTTGCTTCCTTGTTCAGCATGTTGGCTTCCACATCAACTGCCACAATTTGCATTTCTTCCAGGGTTGCAGGGTCCCTTTCTCTTAACTAGAATTCCATCTCTGGGTCAAATGCATCTGGGTAGTCCCAAAGAGCTAATCCTGGGTGTGGCCTTATCTTAACAGACATCGAATAGTATACCTTAAATAACCTGGCTAAAAAATGTTGTATTGTCTCCCTAGACTGTCTTTTTAAATGGTTATACTCTTCTATTATGAGAAAAACATTTCCCACAACCACCCATATATCTAGGAAAACTTGAGTGAATTGATGAAAATTGCTAATGCTTGCAGCTGGAAGATCTTTAAACCAATTTTTAACTTTACCTTGCAATGATAGGGCAAACATTCTGATATTCATGTCATCTTCTCCCACCTCAAACAGATCAAGGAAATCCTCAATATTTTGAATTTTCTTTTATGCAGAGATATTTGCGCTTTATCCATCAAATCTAGGTAGATTATCGATAAAATTTGCAGGGAGGTCATGGAGGATAGGGGCTTGTATCTGTCTGGGACTTTTACAGGTATAGGCAGTAAAGCAGGAGGCTTATAACCATGTGGAAATTTAGCAGGAGCAGGAGATAAAGCCTGAGGCTCATGTTTCATTGGGTTTTCCACAAATGCATCCGGGATGTGCACAGGTATATAATTATATACATGGTCTACAATTTGGGGCTTAACTCCTTGAGGCTCACTAATTTTCCAATGATAAATTTAAACCTCAGCAGTGTACTCTTGATCAGGTGTAAAGTAGGATAGAACATAGCTACAGATAAAAACAACAATCTCTTGAATCCAATCTGGGCTTGAACACTCTCGCTCTCTAGGTTGATTGGTCATGTTTCAGGTCCTTCCTCCAGTGGAGTCTTTGAATGGAACTGATCTGAATTGGAGTCGCCAAGTGGATGATTTCATCTTTCTTGTGTCTGCCTTGTTGTCCACCATCAACAACCAGATACCAATCTTGAAAAATACTCAAATCATACAATGTTTTGACTGGGGTTTCTGAGTTCTGATGAAATATTCATCTTTTTCAATAATTCCCCGGTGGAGTTGATATTATGTTGTCACTCCTTAATTTGTAAGATTGGCAAGAACAAACGACAGAGTACAGCTTCAAACCACTTTGGAGTCCAAGACCTAGCCTTCCTAGACTCAGAGAGGGCTCTCTCTATTTTTATGATTTAGCTTGATGATTCTAAATGTTGATATTAGGCTAGTTATAGAAATTATGAGGGTTGTTTTTTTTTTATTGATTCGGTGGTTGGACAGATAGAGCTGTGAGATTTAATCCATTAGCTATGGAGTCATAAAAGGCAGAATTGTGCATCAACTTTTCAAGGGCATTCACAGGGCAAGCTAAATATGCATACTGGATCTTACTAGTAGAGTGAAAGGGGAAAGGAGGAGGAGATTAAAGTTCAGCGTAAATGCAGAGCAGACCATCTCTTAATTCTGGATCCAGGTCTTAGAGGAAAACATTAAGATAACAAACACAGATAGAATTAAGGTGCTCTCTCAGCAAATCTTAATCTAAAATTTCTGTTTTGAAATCAAATAAATTGATGCACAGCATGTAAAGACAAAGGAAAAACATTAACACAGATGAAAAACATCACCATTAACACAGCTCAAGAATCCTGTGAACGATCTCTTATTATTGATGCCCAACTCAAACAGTTAAAGTGTTCCAATACTTCTTACAATGCAAGTTTTAGCAGGGTCCAATTTTCCAACCCTTGATAATGAAAATTCCAGTAGTATTTAACTAAAGACTAAGTAAGTTGCCCTATCCTACTCGACAACCTTGCATTGATTACAATTTAGCAGAAATGGACGAGTGTTGCCATGCAATAGTAGAAAAATGGACAAGTGTGGCCATGCAAGGCCTGATTAGAAATCTTTGACAACAAAAACTGCATGTAGAATTAATGTTGGGAAACTCTTCGTAGATCCAAACGCTTCAATGAATCTTTGGAAGATCAAACCATAAGCTGGGAGGTGGTTGTGATGGTCACGAAGAGGTAACCAATCGTGGCTCTAAAATATAGCCCTTCTCTTCAGAAAACTGGTGTTGAGTATTTAAGCCTGGTGCAGCGCTAGCTACTTTTCATCAATTAGTGACTATGCTGATGTGCTTTGCTGCCTTTTCCATTTCTGTCGTTATAACATAACAATTATGTATGAATGCCTTTTGCTGCCCGACTCAACTTGTGGTGTTTATTTGCTACCCAAGCCATTTGGGTCGTGTTTAACCCTTTTTCAAACAGAATAGCATAAAAAGTTGTGTACCCGGATTTGAAATTGTTTATATTTTAGTTCTGAAGTCGCATCGTATCTGCGCCGGCATCACATTTCGCATGTTTTACAGTTTAAGATATAAGAATTTAATCGGCGATGCGATGCGAAGAGGGAGGTGACGTGGAGGGAATGTGGGACCGACTGCATCACAAATCACAGATCTTAGGTTTTGTTATAAGCAGCGGGGATTAAATACTAAAATACACGAAGTGCGAAGTGCAGGGAGAAAGGAGGTGACGTTGCAAGTAAGGTGGGACCGAACCACAGCCCACAGATCGCAAATCCTAAATTTTAGTGATAAGCGACAGAGGAAAACTCTAAAGGATGTGAAATATGAAGCGCGGGGAGAAGGCAGTGACGTGGAGGGAAAGTGGGACTGACCGCATCATAAATTGCAAACTTAAAGTTTTATTATGAGCATGGGGTTAAATGCTAAAACATGCGAAGTGCGATTTGCATTGATTGGAGGATAATGTGGCAAGGTGGAACCCACTACATCGGCGAAGTTATAAAGAGGCAAATTTTTTATGCGGTAAGGAAAAGTTTATTAGGTTTCATGATATATCAATGTATTTCAAACGACTTGAAGTGGGGGGCAGAGCTGCCGTGGTGGGGTTAACCGCATCACAATTTAAACAAAATACATGTGGGCACTTCGAACAGTAAGTTAAAAAATCTACGATGTGATATACCGCAAATCGGTGATTGCAAGTTTTAAGGTTTAGTTGTGATGCGAAAGTTATCTTTGCCGATATGCGATGGATGGTGGGGGGAAAGAGTGACATGTTAGGGAGGAATGGCCCACTTTAATTGCAATCGAGGACATCAGAAGCAGAGGTAAAACAATGATATAGCAGTGAAACACGGTAAAGTAGCAATATAAAGCGGAAAAGGTAAGGTTTAATGTTTTTAAATGGAAATGAAATGAAAAGGGGGTGTGGTAGGTGAATGGGTCCCACTTCATCACATATTGCCTTTCGAAAGGTTATATCATGAACTTAAAACCCAAGGATGGTTTTCGGAGGGGTCCTAAGGTGGTAGGCGGTATTGTGAAAGGGGGTTGTGAAATCACTGTGAATTGACGTGTGGGAGTAGGGCCCGGACTCGAAACTGTCCATTTCGGACCCCCCTTCATCGTTAAAGTTCGAAGGTTAAGGGGGGTGCGAAATGCATCTAAAACCTTCGGATGTGAAGGTAGGGAACATACATGGTTAACGTGGATGGGTTTGGGCAGGTAATGTGAGTTGGAGTCGGGGTATGAGAGTCGAGGGGGTAAAATGAAACTTAGGATAAGAGGAATAACCAAGGGGCGGGGCTAAAAGATATGCAATGTGGTCGGGGACTTAGGATAGAAACATACCATAAGGTCCCAAACTTGACAAAAATCATCCCTTTTTTTACCTTTAGAGTAAAATTTGAACTCTTCAGTTGATTTTAGGAAACAATCAGGTAGTTTTTAGGCTGCATATTTATAGCATAAACTTTGCATTTCTCCTTTTTAAATACCCTCTTTTCTTATTATTTTATTTCTCTTAATTTTTCTTTGGAAAATATTTTGAAATTTGACATCTATGTACAATATGAAAAATTTGTAAAGAGCAAGTACACAGTCACCTTGTGATACTGTAAATTACAAGGTTTGTTCTAACACAAGGAGTGAATTGAAACATGTCTATGGATGACGAGAGATCCATTTTAAGGGTCAAGTGTCATGGTGACAAAATGATGTGTAACATTATTGGTACCCATATACATTAATAAAATTTGAAAATTTTGTATTTCTAAAATTTGAAAATTCTATATTGCTAAAATTTGAAAATTTAAAGATATGTATAAAATTATAAAATGTTATTTTATTTATTTATTTCTTTTATTGTTAGGTAATGTGAGCCATGAGATGATAGGCACGCCTAACCTATGACTTGGGTAGCTATTACCTAGGCACTTCTAAGCCATCAAAATAACCTAGGGTTCACACTCGACCTGGGCCACACCAGCCCTTAGCATAGTTGCATTTTTTCTCATGAGGTTTTGAACTAGTGATCTTTCACCATGGAGTTTCTTAACTGAACACCATGTCATTATCTATTCTATGCCCCATAGACAAAAAATAATAATTAAAACGTAAACGCATGTTAAAATCAATATGAAATACTATCTAATTTTAAAATTATTTAATTAAAAAGTATTTTAAATATTTACTAATATATTTAATTAATATAATAATTTCTTAATAAAATTTTATTTTTATTAATAAATTTTTATTATAATATTTTATATATAATATAACATTTTATTTTAATAAAATTCTGAAATTTTAAGTATTTAAATATTGATGTTTTCTACATACGTTTCCAAGTTTGATAGTAGAGAACCCTTGAAAAAAAGTGAAGAATGTGCCATTGGGAAAAAATATTGAAATATCTTTCACGAAGGGATGCCGTATGAGAAACCTTCACTAGCTTGAATTCATTGAAATGGAAATGACATTTCACCAATTCTTTGAACTACTAAACAACAATTTGAATGAAAATGTTGGAGATATTCCTATTAAGATCACACCAATGACATTAAGGAAATAGAAAATGTATTATCTACTTGTAACTTCTTTTGAAAGTGAATGAGTGATGGTAACAATTATTACATGTGGATGAATTGATAGAAATATCCTATGTTTTAAAGTATGGATTCTATATGATGATTTTTAACATTAATTTTTAAAATAAATTTAAAATCTTAGTTCATAGTGGATATTAATTTTTTCCCTTTATTTTGAACGATAGGAGCACACAATATTTCATTTGTTAGTGTAGTGGGATCTTGTAGATGAGGGAACTTGTTCAAACACATAATATTGCACATTTTTTTCTTTTATTCTATATTTTTGCAACATGTTAATTATGATAGAGAAATGAAATTTCTAGATTATTATATTTTTAAGGTTATATTTTAAAATGTGTAGTGTTGAGGAGGTAAATCCCCTCTGCGGACAGAGGCGATCCCTACTAGCCTAGTAGGGGTCTAGCAACAATCATCAAATGCTACAGCGCAAGTTCCTAATTGCGAATAAATAAGCCAATGATAGAAGCCTACCTGGATTCCAATGCTATGATCTGAAGAAGAGAGCGTCTCCGTTCCTCGGCCTCGGCAGATCACGATCCTCCAACGATCTCCGCGGATGGATACCTGCACATACAAGAAACAAACAGATACAAGCATAAAATCCGGCATACGTAACTCAATATCAGTCAGAAAGGATATTACTCATATTAACATCATTGAAAACAGAGTGGAACCATAATCGTAATCATTCATTAAATAACAATTGAAGAAAGATTACAACCAACGTTCTGACGTCGTGGTCTCCTTCGGATGGGTCTCCAGTCGTCCACGTCTCGCGAAGCTCGCCGAGGAAAGGGCAAACCTCTCCTGAGTCTCTCGACAATAGTCTCCTTACTTGAGTCGGCCTTAAGGGAGAAAAGAGGGCTCTTACAGCACAAAGGCTCTTGGGAATTTGGAGATTCAAAGCTTAGGCACTTCAAGACTAGCTTGCCATGGAATTGAGCAGGCTTTTATAGATGGGGAAGGAGGGAGTTGGGATCCCTATTATTATGGGATTGGCTCTATCAACAAGGAAGGTTCCATGGGAGGTGGCAAAACCACTTCCCTTCCATAGAACTCCCGCAGCCAAACCTCCCAACTCAAGATAGGCAATGGTTTCTGAGTTTGTTGAAACACAACTTCCACCATCTTTATTTAAAAAAACACTCCTTAAATTGGCTGGCGTGACTACTGCTCTGGGACAGAGCGCCAGTTGGCGCGACCTCTTTGTAAGATTTTCACCATTGGCGCGAGTGGTGAACTGTCTGCCCGCGCCAATGCAAAAGGAGATGTTTTTATGATTTTTTGCAAGGAGATGTCTTTAGGGCAATTGAAGCTCATGCTTAGAGGAATGCATTGATGATGTTTTCAAGGCATGAAAATGTTCACAGGTCACAAAATGAGTCCTCCATTGTGCGGGATGGGGAATGGTAGGGACGGTGACAAATTACTGTATAACAGATGCCCCCTAAAGTATGAGGCCCGAGAGAGAGAGGGGTGAAATGCTTTACGAGAACATGTTCAACTGAAGGCCCGCCGTCGGAAAACCTGCGCAAAAAGATACAACCGATATCTCAAGTACATGATATATATGTGGTATGGACGCAGCCATCCGAAACAGAGTATGCTATAATCCGGATCCAGGGCATGGGTGCAGCCATCCAACTAAGATCAAACAAATAGACTCAGGTATGGTCGCAGCCATCCAATCAATGAGTCATGTACATAATGATAATAATCCACAATCGCAGCCTGGATTACAACAGACACAATCCAGGGTCTTGCGCTCCATCTCAACCCAAACAAAGTACAAGTTCAAGCATGCAAATATGTGAGCTGAAGTCGAACATGCAAGAACATCATCTGATTACCAGCCAATGATGAAAGCTGTTAACAGACGCGAGAGAAACCACCAATAATGACAATGGTCCTCAAGGTACTACAGGTACAATCTACGGCGTGCGAATAAATGAGTTGGCGTCGAACACCCGCAGAATCACTCGATCGGAGGCCAATGATGAAAACCTCTCGTCGAATGCGACGAACCTGCCATTGAGGCATGCAGGCTCCAAGGTACCATGAAAGAGTCTCTAGACCAACTTCCTGGATAATGAGCTGAAGTCGACAAGAAGTGACCTTGATCGAAGGTGGGCCATAATGTTTCCCACATCATCGACACGAGACAGAGGAACATGATTGTTTTGTTGTGAATCAAGACCAAATGAGAATCAGAGGGGGATTGTAATTATGCAGAAGTCAACTTCTCTTGAACATGTAACGGCACGACAGTGGACTTGGCAGTATTTGACATCAACAGATCAGAGGTCATGGTGACAAGGCAATGAGCAGATGAGAGGTCAAAAGGGATTATCCAAACCCATGGAGGCAAAGTGAAGAAACGAGATGAGATGTCCCCAACCCGACACGAATGCAGACAAGTGCCATGTTCAAGAGCGACATACTGCCGACGACAACGATTATGGTTCCATTTTCCCCCACCATTTCTGGCGAGTACCCCAATTATTTTTGATAACAAGCTTGAATGGGATAGCATATGCTTGTAATATAAGTCCGCCCTTCGGGCGAATCCATCCTAGTACATTTAACGAGCCCTAGGAAGGAGGAACTCGGAGAACGTCATTTCGACTGGATCCGATGTCATCAGGGTTTAACGAGTCTGACAAAGGGAGAACTCGACGTATTTTCATGTTTAGAGAGTTTGAAAAGACAGCAGAAAAGTAAACTCCACAGGTCCCTTTTCGTAAATAGTTCCTCAGATCCGAAAAGGTAGAAAACAATATCCGAGAAAACCTCCTAGTCGCGATAGGCTAGGGTATTCCTTTTTCGTAATCAATCCATCCCAGCCCGAAAAAGGGGTAAACGTATACTAGGTAGATGTCGATTCGTGTCCAATTTAACGAGATCGAAACGACAAGGGCCTCGGCAATCTTTTCATGTTTAGAGAGTCAGAAAAGAGCTGAAAGATGACTCCAAAGTGACTTTTTCGTGTATTTACCGAGTCCGAAAAAGTATAAAATACAACTCGTTTCCATCATTAAAGTCGCAAAAACCTGCTGCTGCACATACCAAGCAAGCGTAAAACCCATTTTCGACATAACATATTAAAATATTTGATAAAAATAACTTTTTTAAAACTCATTTTATGTCAAAAATTTATAAATATGCCAAAATGGTAAAAATAAAATTACATTTACTATTTACCTTGGTAAAAAGCAGCAGTGGTCCATTTGGAGTGGAAACTTCTGACGGCGATTGCGACAGATCCGGTTGACCATTCAGATTCTCGTCTTCTACAGGTAAGAGGTGCTTCCCTGCTCTTCATTTCAATTCATTTTTTAAAAGTTTTCCCTTATGTATCAGCCCTCTGTGGCCACTCTTTGAAATTTTAGGGCTGCGCTCATTGGCGCGGGTATCGGGCACGGACCCGCGCCAATGGGCTCTTTTATGCAAAGGGCTCGCGCCACGTGGCGTGACTGTTCACAAAACAGCCACGCCGGCGGCAGACCTAAAATTCCGCCCTAAAAATTTGATATTTTAATCATTTGAAATGAAATTTGGGGCCTAACAAAGATCTAATTCGGGGTTTATGTCCATATGAATGCGAGGTAATCAAGCAAAATGGCAATAGAATGGAAGAACGAGAACACGAGGAGAAGAGGATGAACAAGCCATTGGAAATGAAGCTTGTATGAATGCCCTTAGAAATTGCGGGTTGCTAAGTTCTTCCTTACACCATGCACATGAGCTCGGCACAGGCTCACTCCGATGTTGATTAGTATGGGACGAACACGAACAAGTGTTCGGGTTACGTGACCGAGTATTAGAGGCTGGAGGCGGATATCTATTTTATCACCGGATTATCCTTGGAGGGGTCCAATCCCACTGTGCGTAGGAAGTAGGCAGATGCGGGAAAGATGGAAGAAGTGATGGCACGAGTGTGCCAAGGAGCACAAATGGGATCAGGGAGCAAAAAGGTGGATATCCACACTATCCCCGATCTGGCATTGAGAGTAGTCCTACATACCATCACGCGGGCTGCAGGGTCGCAGGCACCGCACGAGGCCACAAAGGCCCAACTCCTGCTGGCCTCAGAATGCATGAGTCCCCTACTGTTCGACTGGGCAACAGCAGTAACAATCAATATGAAAAGGCAACTCACGAAATGCAAACAGGGTAAACTGAAGCAGTTCGGTTATGGTTCTCTCTTGGTTATCGTTCATTACGGAACGCTTACCAATCTTCCGGGGCTGAGGCGAAGCATTGGCGGACAGGGTACCACGAGAGCCAAGAATGGCTCGCTGGGCAGCACTAATGCCCAGAGCTGGAGGTGGCCAACAGATGTCCTGGAGGCTGGATTTATTTAGGTGGTTACGACGCCAGTTGATTGTAGTGAAGGATTGGCCATATGCAGGAACTAACTTCACCGGAGACCCGGATCTCCCACTGCCAGAAGGAGATGACTGGGACGAGGAGTTGGGTAAGATCTCATGTTTTTTGATTTTTATGTTTTATGTTTTTTTTGTTAATACACATTCGTCCTAACACATTTTATATATGGATGCAGATGCGGGACCTGAGAGACCAGCTAGGATGTCTCCAATTACCTGAAGGACCCGGCTTGCACGGCGAGGCGACTCACGGGCGGAGGGTGCGAAGAGAAGGATAACCGAACCTCGGGAATCCTTGAGAGTTCAGTTATGACGACGCGAGATGTTTTCACTAGCGTATCGAGAGGCATACGGTGGAGTGCCCTAGCCGCATTCATCGCCCATACAAAGACGTGTAGTGCGCGCGGTGCTTTGTTATCATGAGCACCACGCGGATTAGTCCTTAGGATTTATACCACACCTATTTTTTGAGAGACATAGCGTCTCCGGATGTACTAAGACGATTATGTATATTTTTTGAGTTTTATGTGACACACTCTATGTAAACATTTCGATATCTATATATATACATATCTATTTCTGGATGAGTCTTTCTTTACATGTGATGATGATTTATAAATTGCGCAAATGTCTGTCTAACACCAAATTTGCTACTGCATCTGTTAATGTATTCAAATGCCTGGGTATATGATGATATGTAATGTAGTCAAAATTCCTTTCCAGTAATCGAATACGCAAATACAGACGTAAGATGGACGGGTTCCTTACCGAATAGTGTCCGTTCAGTTGTAACACTACAAGTTGCGAATCTAGATACACGAGCAATTCACGGATACCAAGGTTTACTGCCTCGGTTAATAATTCCAACACGGCACTATATTCCACGATGTTGTTCGTGGTACGTCCTAGACACACTCCTTGCAGGTCAATCAACTCACCAGCAGGATCATAGATTACCCAGGCTGCTGAAGACAGATTCCTGGTACTGCGGGAGGCACCATCCGCGAAACCAACAAATGGATGAAAAGACATCTGCACAACCAGGAAGACCCGATCAGCAGAAATATGTTTACAAGGCACACCACACCATACATGCACACAAATGCAAAACACACACCTATGTACACACACCACACCAAGAAATCACTTCAGGCATAGTACTTTTTAAGGTACAGCCCATTTCTGGGCTGCGCCAGCGGAACTCCTTCATAATCTATAAGCTCGTAGGCCCCATTTTTCAAAACGCGTTTTACTATATAGGGCCCGTGCCACATAGGCTGGAGCTTACCGGCTCCAAGCTTGTCATGTGCTTGATCGTATAGGAGGACGAGGTCTCCTTCAATAAAGGAACGAGGAGAAACAGATTGATCAAAATGAGTTTTGACCCTCTTCTTTTGTGCTTCGATAACCAAAGCAGCCAGATGACAGGTTTCATCTAACCGTTCCAGATATAGAAGACGTTCTTCCTCAGCAGAAGTATCCGGTAAGAGTTCCACAGCTAATTTTAACGAAGGAATCTCGCATTCAACCGGCAGAGTTGCTTCCAGACCGTACACCAATTGAAATGGTGTGAATCCGGTTGCACTCTTAGCAGATGTTCGGTATGCCCAGAGAGCTGAGAACAGTTGGAGATGCCAATTGGATTTATGAATCCCAACTGTTCGCTGAAGCATGGTGACCAAAACCTTGTTCACCGCTTCAACCTGACCATTCGCTTGAGGATAGTATGGTGTTGAGCTGTCGTGACGCAAGCCCAACGTTGAAGTCAGCTCCGCCATCATGTAATCACGGAAATGCGTACCATGATCAGTGACAATGGCCTGAGGCACCCCGAATCATGCGATAACGTGGTTGAATAAAAATGAAGCAGCCGTTTTCCCGTCAGCAGCTAGTGTAGGCATCGCCTCGGCCCACTTAGTGAAGTAGTCGACGGCGACAATGATATACGCATGCCCCCCGGCCGAGTGAGGGTTACACGTCATAAAATCCATGCCCCATTTCGCAAAAGGGCCGATGGTAATAACGGGATGCAATGGCAACGGCGGCGCGCGCATCTTGCGCTGAAAAATCTGGCATGGATGACATTTACGGACTGCAGTGATACAATCCTTGAATATGGAAGGCCAGAAATAACCTGCACGCAGAATCTTCTGGGCAGTAGCATACCCGGACATATGTCCGCCATATGCGCCACTGTGGCAGTCATTTAAGACTTTCTCAGCCTCTTCCAAGGTTAGGCATTGCCGGAGCACCGAATCTACTCCAATGCGATATAAGGTATCTCCTACTATACGGTAGGGTTGGGACTGGTGCCGAATCCGACGGCGGGCAGTTTTATCCAACTCAGACCGAAATGTCGCGGTCTGAAGATACACTATGATGTCACCATACCAAGGATCGCGAGTATCGATAAGAAACAGCGTTTCGTCCGGTATATGATCTTCTGAGTGTGAAGGAACAGAGTCTGTAGGGAGAGAACATATCAAATCCGCGAAGACCAGTGATTTAGTTGACTTGGCAGTGGTGAA
This sequence comes from Pinus albicaulis, assembly GCA_034641835.2. Lineage (NCBI taxonomy): Eukaryota > Viridiplantae > Streptophyta > Pinopsida > Pinales > Pinaceae > Pinus > Pinus albicaulis. Next base: position 714,013,922 of record CM076575.1, on the reverse strand, counting down.
CTCCAAGTCAAACTCCTACAGGATCACGATCCATTTGGAGTACTTGCCCCCTAGTAATTGTCTAGAAAGAATATATGTCATAGGGTTGCAGTCTGAAACCACTGTTATCGTACGCAAAAGGATGTAATGGCGAAAGCGTTGTACGGCATGTACTGCTGCTAAGGCCAACTTCTCGACATGGGCATAACGCGTTTCCGGGTCGAGAAGGTTCCGAGATAGGTAATAAACGACATGTTCGTCACCGTTCTCGTCATCCTGCACCAAGACCATGGAGATGGTGCTTAATGCGGCGGCTAGATACAAAGTAAAGTCACGGTGGTAGTCCGGAGGACGAAGCAACGGAGCATTGAATAGCAATGTCTTCAGCTTCTCAAAGGATTCTTGAGCAATTTCGTCCCAATGAAAGGGGACATTCTGCTTTAACAAACGAGTGAATCCTTTGGCCACCTCGGCATAATTCGGGATAAAGCGCCTAAGAAAATTCGCTTTCCCTTGTAGACTCTGTAACTGATACAGGGAGGAGGGTGATGGGAGATTTATGATGGCCTCAACCTTTAGAGGGTCGAGGCGAATTCCGTCTTTCGAGACTATAAAGCCTAAAAGACGGCCAGAATCAACGCAGAAGACGCACTTATGAGGATTGAGCCTGATATTGTAGCGTCTGCAACGAAGAAATATCTGGCGAAGATGCTCAGGATGGTCCTCTCGCTTACCCGAATGGGCGGGCAAGTCGTCCAGATAAGGCTGGACAATATGGCGAATATCATGAAAAGCGTAGGACATCGCACGCTGAAACGTGGCGCCAGCGTTCTTTAAGCCGAACGGGAGTTTTTTGTACGCGAAAGTGCCCCACGGACAGATGAATGTGGTCTTATGTTGATCCTCGGGTGCAATATTGATTTGGTTATAACTTGAGAAACCGTCCATTAAGGAATAGATCTCACTCCTGGCACATTCGTCAATGATCTGATCGATAAACGGAATGGGATAATTGTCCTTTGGACAGGCGCGATTGATGTCACGATAATCCACACAGACTCGAATTGTACCCTGCTTTTTATCGACAGGGACAATGTTGGACACCCATTCTGTAAGGGGGATGGGATAAATAAAACCCGCGTTCAGAAGTTTTTCAACTTCTGCCTTGATGGCGGCGGCTTTCCGAGGATGCATGGGACGTAAGCGTTGGCGCACGGGTTTCGCACCTGGATAGGTTGGAATCTCGTGCACGACAATACTAGGATCAATCCCCGACATTTCCTCGTAAGACCATGCAAAAACATCTCTGAATTCTTTGAAAAGCTCAGTATAGACTTGAATCTCATCGGGAGAACAAGTCACACCCACATGAATATTCTTAACGATCCCCGGTTTAACGGGGATGTTGATTGGAATAGTTTGAGTAATGTTACTCAGGTTACCGTCCGAAAAAACCTCATGCGTCAAGATGGGCGTTTGAAGAGGAGGGGAAGTAACCTGAGTAGCATAACGCTCCAGACAATCAGTCATTGCCCCCAAGCTAGGCATAAACGAGGATAGATGATGTCCATCACCACAAGGCAGCTCCTCAAGAGACATAGTTTCAATGATAGCCTCATCGGAAGGAAAAGTCTCTCTGAGAGGATCAGGTGAATTAGCCTGACCAAGCCAGGGGGATTGGGAGTAGACGTCGAGAGCCATGCTCAAAGGAGCATGCTGAGGAGGTGGAGGATCCGATGCGGCAACAATCTCACAGTAGCTGATCTCTACTGGCGTTAAAGGCATGGATTCTCCAAACTCATATACCTGCTCAGGTGTAGGAATGAGCCAGGGGTCATCAGTCCTGGACAACATGTTGACTTGAGCGGTATTCGGTGGCGGTGCGGGGAAAATACCCATGAGGACTGGGTCTTTGAAAAGACCAGGTCCTATGCTATCTGGGGGATTCGGAATTTGATCCACGTATGGCACGTTGTTCTCAGAGCTAGAGGTAAAAAATGACAACTGATCCACCGTGACAATCTTTCCCTCGTGAGGGAACTTAATGAATCGAAAGACGGTAGACGGCACGCAGAGCATGGCATGGGTCCAGCTGTGGCCAAGAAGTATATTGTAGTTGAGTTTAGCGTCAACCACTTCCACTTCTACGTTGACAGTTTTCCCCTGTAATGTGATCGCTAGACTCTCGAGAACGCCCAGGGGTTTAGATTCCCGACCATCAAATGCCTCAAGGGCATTAGGAGATGATGACAAGGCTGGAGAGCCGATGGCCTTCCAGCAAGCGGAGGACATAACGCAGGTGGATGCACCCTCATCTACGACGGCCCTATGAATGTTCAGACCGTTAATCCCGACTTGAATGACCAAAGCGATTTGATGTGGAAGCCGGGGAGTAAAATTCTCCAGATCGAAGGTGAGAAGGCTCGAGTCGGCGGGATCTATGCCCCCGATTGCAGACAGTAATGCCTTCCGTTGTGAAGGGCAACTTTGAAGAACCTCCAGTGCAGACATAGCACATGGCGCCTGTGCCAGATCCTCAACAATGCTGTAATGTTGAGCGGCATGAGCATTTGGGTTATAAGAAGATCTTCGAAGGACACCTTTGGGAGGTGGCTTCACAACGGGTTCCAGAGAAGGCTTCTCGATTTCCAATGGACCGGAGACAGGTGGGGGAGGCGGCCCATCCGCAACTGCCTTCCCGGGTGCCTGCCGCGGTTCATTGTAATCCTTCGACCGCGTAGCGACAGAGATAGGTGCAACACTCTTCACCATGAAAACCTGAGACCCAAACGGTATATATGGTGACGCCTGTTAGACCATCTGGGTCTGCTGAGAAGGAAATGGCTCCTTCAAAACAGCCAGAGTCCCCTTAGGGCCTTTAAGAAGTTGGCTAACCTCGGATTGTCGTGGACAATCCTTAGTATAATGGTCCCCTTCACAGATGAGGCAAGGGTACTTCGGTTTACGCTGGGAGCCATCCTCAGTACGAGATTTAGATTCTGGTTTCGGGGCATCAGATTTAGATTTTCCTTTGCCCTTCTTCTTCCCCTTGGAGGATTTGTCCGCAGGATTGGCCTGAACGGCATTCACCTCCGTGGTTTTACCAGAATCGGATGAGGCGGGATTAGCAGAGGTATTGTTGGAAGAATTAGCCTTCTGCTTCCCATTCGAAGACTTCTTCGAATTTTGAGAAACGGAACCAATGACACCATCCACCGTAGGAGTGGGCGGAGCCTTAGTGGTTCCGGGCCGTGGAGCATCAGTCAAGATGTCATAAAGCGTGCCAGACTGCGAATAGACAAGATCCAGGTACTGGGCACGCGCGATAGCTTGTTCCTCTGTCACACACGCTCCCATCGCGATATCCTGAGCAATTTTATTCACAAAAGAGGTGGTGAACCAGTGAGTCAAAATCTGATCAGGTATATGAAACTTGATCAGTCGACGACGGCGCCGCCACTCATGAATGTGATCTGAGATGTGAGTGGCTTTGTCCTGCTTCAGGGAAGTCAGGAGGTGCGTCCCGGCCTCATACCGGACCGGTAACTGGAAGTGCGTGAGGAAAGCCATGGCTAAAGAGTTGAAATCTTGGAAAATGCCACGGGATAATTCTATGTACCACTTAGCAGCAGCTCCTGTTAAAGTACGCTGGAAGAGACGCAAACGGATTGAATCATCGACCCAAGAGTTAGACGAACACCAGAGGTGATACGTCATCACATGCGCCTGGGGGTCTTCGCTAGCTTTTCCCTCAAACTTGGGACAATCACCTGGTATCTTGGTGGGAACCGGAGGCCAATATGGATTATGTAAAATCGGATCATTGGTCAACTTTGAAACGTCCGGTAGTTCCAAGGTAGCCAGGAACGGCAATGGAGGATTAACTGCCATGCCAGGCCCAGGATGAGGTCCGGTACCCATACTCCACGATGGTTGCGAATATCCTTGCCCCCACGGGTTTTGTCCCACAGGATTCTGACCGTAGGGGGCGTAGGTCGTATAACCAGACTGATTTGGATGGTGGTAACCATAGTGTGGGGCTTGATAACCAGGGTACAGACCCTGATTAGCTGTCGGCCCCGTATAAGCAGCGTTTGGATTCGGCTACTAGGTGTAGGTAAATCCGGGTGGAGGAGGATAATACTGAGAGCCTCTGGGGTGGTTATAGTTCGGTTGAGACTGACCATGAGGATAATAACCACCCTGAGGATGAGTAGGCTGCTGAAAAGTAGAACCCTGCGGAGCCTGATATGTAGGGCGCAGCTGTTGATTTGGCTGCGGCATTGAATGAACCGGCTGCTGAGCAGGGTGAATGGAATGGGCGGGCTGCCCTGAATGAACAAGTTGACCCGCCTGAGAGGGCTAACCTGAGTGAACAGGTTGACCCGGATGCGAGGGTTGACCTGAATGACCAGGTTGACCCGGATAGACAGGTGGCACCGGTTGCGCAGGTTGACCTGGTTGTAAGTGAGCCCCAGGTCGTACCGGATGGGCCGGTTGGCCTGGAGGCGGGACACCGGGTTGTACTGGATGAACCGGTTGGCTCGGTGGTGGAACAGCACCAGGTGCTTGCTGGAAACCGGTTTGACCTGAAGCAGAACCATAGGATGGTCCTGGCTGATATGCAACGTTAGAAACAACAGGATACTGCGGTTGCATCGGTAGAGAAGGCTGGATTTGCCCCCCAGGACCATAGACCGGTCCCGGTTGATACCCCGGCTGAGGCTGAGCAGGTTGACCAGAAGGGCTATAATACTGTCCTTACGGACCGTACGATGGCCCTTGTTGGCCGACAGGATAGCCTTGAATGGGCTGCCCTTGCGGATCACAGAAATAGCCAGGTTGGCCCGTAGGTTGGCCTTGGAAAGGTTGTCCTTGCGGGTTATAGGCCTAGTTATATGGTAAACCTTGAGCATAAAGATAAGCCTCAGGAGCGGGTAGACGCAAAATCTCCCCGTGCTCGTCATACTGACCTAGGAAAGAATACACGAGAGTACCATCATGTGCATAGTGCAAAAAGTAAGATCGGTAGGGATCTTGGGAGGACGGTCCAACCTCGGCGTTCGGCTGTTGCAAAGATAACCGATACTCCTCCGGAGAGATATTCTCCGGTATAGCAGTGGCTAGATAAACTTCTTCAGGAGTTGGCCCAGCCCTAGTAGCAGATGCTGAGACAACAGGAGAAGAGGCAGCCACACAAACAGTGGGCCGGACGGGAACAGACGTGACGGGCGTCGAAGGAGACACCCCAGGTGTAGTAGCAGCTGGCCTCGAAGTAGGAGATGATATTCCCATAGAGGCTGCAGCTGAAATGATCTAACCCAGAGATCTGTATCCCTGTGGTAAAGAAGGACCGGCTGTTGACATGGTAGCCAGCTCAGAATTGTCTCCCTCAAACAATCTATGCGGGAAGAGCTGATAGTCTTCACCAGACGTTAGGATTTCCTCACCAGAATCACTCATGGTTGATCCTGCCGTTAAATCTCGCAAGAGAGGGCGAGGACTAGGAGGAAATACAGCAACAACAAATGGCGAACCCGATGTAAGAGAAAGGAAATCAACTCCTAATCTCAATTCAGACACAGGGTCCGAAAAGGGCCAATTGAACTCAACTGGTCCTCTAAAGGGTTGCTCAGTGAGAACCGGTCCCCCGTCAGGAAACTCGAAAACAACAGGCTGCTGTGGTTCAACAGAGGATTGGGAAGCCTCTGAAGAATCGTCTGTGTAAGGACTACCAGTAGACGAAACCGAAGGTTCCGCCACTGTGGAAAAAGACCAGAGAAAAAGAGCAAACACACACACGGGCTGAAAACGAGTTAAGACACACGATCAAATGGTCAACAAGCAATATCTAAGCGGGCGTGTAATCGTGGGCGATTAATTTTACCACATTGGGAAGTAAGAAATTCTACCGTTTCATGTTTTAAGAGTCGAGAAACAATAAAAAGATGACTCTATCTCTTTCAGATTTGACACAAGCGTGAAAGGACAAGCGCTTGACGGTCTTTTCAAGTTTAGGGAGTCAGAAAAGACCAAATGACTGCTCAGGAAATACTAGGCAGAAAGGGTGTACCAAATATCCGTGAACTGCAATATACACCTTGGTTTCAATAATGAAACAGAAATCGACCAAGGACTTTCTGTACGTGCAGGAAGTCTCCCCGAATGCTGTGTTCGGTGTATCACGGGTATAGGGCGGTAGACTCGGCTTCCTGTGGATAAAGGATTGAAAACCTAGAGGGGTCTCCCTTTATATACGCGACGGTACGGGGAGCACAAGTCCGTACTAGTGCTGTCTAAAGCCAAAAGGCGAGCGACAATTGCTAGGTTTAAAGACGCCGGAACGCGTCTCTAGCCTAGACCTCTAAAAATGTTTCATTAAATTCCAATGCTGCCTTAGGTTAATTGAATAAATTTTACAGTTGATCTTCAATTAAGTTTCAATTTTCAGGCCCTATCATATGTAGTGTCTTAAAAGACTCTTAAATGCAAAGCTACATGCCACAGTCCAACATTTCGTTCGATGAAAACTAGTTATAGAAGAGTTGAGAGCTTTTACACAAATGAAATGATCGGAAGACAAACAATGAGACCTCTAATGCAACTAATGAAATTGAAAACTTTTCATTCAAATCACTAATCACTAGCAAAATTGAAAAGATTACAATTTGCACTAATTAACAAAAGCAAAAGAGATTTTTTTTTTATTTTCAACGTTTGATAGCTAGATGCACTAAACAAACTGAAAACAAATGGAACAACTTGAGAAACGATATTGAGAGAGAAAAACAAATAAATTTCACTCAATGACACAAACAATCAGATCCCAAATCGACCAAAGTCTCTCAAAACCAAGAAAAAGACTCAAAGGCTCCAATGGACCGTGTGATCCAGATCCAAAGCAAGAGCAAACAAATTTTGAATGAAGGAATGGACAATCACCCAAAAATTGCAACAAAACAGTGAACAACTACTAAGAGGATGCGGAGGAGCAATCAGAAAGTTGACAGGACAAACGAAACACCAAAACTCCCGAGGAGGGCTCGATACACTAAGCCACTAGATGCCCTAGGGCTCAAAACGTGAAATCGATAGATAAAAGCAAACAACCAAAGGACAGAGGTGAATTTCCAGTCAAACAGGACTCCAAAACACTCAGGTAGTCGGAAAATCAAGAAGAAAAGCACTAATCAGATCCAGAGAGCTCAAAACTAAGGAAACTCAAAAACCCTACAGGAGTGGCACGACTGTAAGGCTGTAACTGGCGCCAGAAAGAAATTGGCGCGCCTAAACAAAAGCAACATGCACCAATTGGCGCGACTGTCAGGTTAAAAACCATGCCAGTCGAGTTTCTCAGCCAAAATTAAAAAAGAACTACTCCAGAAGCAGATCAATGTAAACCAAGCAAACCAAGAAGCAAAAACAGCAAAAGAACCCAGCCCAAAAGGCTAACCAAGCAAGGAAAATCATAAAACAATCAAACGAGACAATCCAAACGAGACAGTGAAATCTGGATGATCCGCAGCGGAGTCGCCAAATTGTTGAGGAGGTAAATCCCCTATGCGGACAGAGGCGATCCCTACTAGCCCAGCAGGGGTCTAGCAGCAATCAAAAATGTTATGACGCAAGCTCCTAGTTATGAATGAAAAGGCTAAATATGGAAGCCTACCTGGAATCCAATGCTATGATCTGAAGAAGAAAGCGTTCCCATTCCTCAACCTCGGCAGATCACGATCCTCCCACGATCTCCATGGATGGACACTTGCACATGCAAGAAACAAACAGATACAAGCATAAAATCCAGCATACGTAACTAAATATCAGTCACAAAGGATATTACTCATATTAGCATAATGGAAAACAGAGTGGAACCATAATCGTAATCATTCATTAAATAACAATCGAAGAAATATTACAACCAATGTTCTGACGTCGTGGTCTCCTTCGGATGGGTCTCCAGCTGTTCACGTCTCGCAAAGCTCGCCAGGGAAAGGGAAAACCTCTCCAGAGTCTCTCGACGATGGTCTCCTTACTTGAGTCGGCCTTAAGGTAAGAAAAAGGGCTCTTACGGCACAAAGGCTCTTGGGAATATGGAGATTCAAAGCTTAGGCACTTCAAGACTAGCTTGCCATGGAATTGGGCAGGCTTTTATAGATGGGAAAGGAGGGAGTTGGGATCCCTATTATTGTGGGATTGGCCCTATCAACAAGGAAGGTTCCATGGGAGGTGGAAAACCACTTCCCTTCCATAGAACTCCCGCAGCCAAACCTCCCAACTCAAAATGGGCAATGGTTTCTGAGTTTGTTGAAACACAACTTCTGCCATCTTTATTTAAAAAACACTCCTTAAATTGGCTGGCATGACTACTGCTCTGGGACAGAGCGTCAGTTAGCGCGGCCTCTTTGCAGGATTTCCCCCATTGGCGTGAGTTCTGAACTGTCTGCCCGCGCTAATGCAAAAGGAGATGTTTTTCATGATTTTTGCAAGGAGATGTCTTCAGGGCAATTGAAGCTCATGCTTAGAGGAATGCATTGATGATGTTTTCAAGGCATGACAATGTTCACAGGTCACAAAATGGGTCCTCCATTGTGCGGGACGGGGAATGATAGGGACGGTGACAAATTACTGTGTAACAATAAATAATGGCACTTGGAAGCTGGTTGATCCACCTTTGGGAACAAAACCAATTCGCTATAAGTGGGTCTACAAGAACAAGTATAAAGCAGATGGCTCACTTGACAAGCACAAGGCTAGGCTTGTGGCAAAAGGTTTTGCACAAAAAGAAGGAATCAATTATGAAGAAACTTTTTGCTCCCACAGCAAAATGGACCGCCATCCAGACTCTCTTTGCCCTAGCAGCTCAGAATGGATGGAAAGTCCATCAGATGGATGTAAAAACCACCTTTTTGAATGGAGATCTAAAGGAGAAAGTTTATATGTCCCAGCCAGAAGGATTTGTGGTAAAGGGTCAAGAACACAAAGTTTGCAAGCTTATAAAATCCTTGTATGGCCTCAAGCAAGCACCACGAGCCTGGTATGAGAAATTAACCGAGCATCTTCTGAAACTTGACTTCAAGCATTTTGATCTTTATGATGCAACTTTGTTTGTTAAGAAAGTTGAAAAAACAGTTGTATATATTGTGGTATATGTAGATTATCTTTTGATAACAGGGAGCAATGAGAGTTATATTTCATCCATGAAGAAAGAATTGAAGAAAGGTTTTGAAATGACTGATTTGGGTCATGTTCATTACTATCTAGGTATTGAAGTAATTTAACATCCTAAATATATATTTCTTTCTCAAAAGAAGTACATTAGAGATCTTTTGAACAAGTTTGGCATGGATGAATGCAATCCCTTAACCACTCCAATGGAAAAAAACTTGGAGCTCACATCTATTGAAGGGAAAGAATTCAAGGATGCAACTAAGTATAGACAGCTTATAGAAAGTCTTATCTACTTGACCACCACCAGACCTGACATTTCATTTGCTGTTGGAATCCTCTCAAGGTTCATGCAAAAACCTTGTGAAGGACATTGGTCTGCTGCAAAAAGAGTGTTAAGGTACTTGAAGGGGACTCAAGACTTTGGACTCAAATATATGCAGGTAGGCGACTTCAGCTTGATCAAATACTCTGATTCAGACTTTTATGGTGACAAAGAAACAGGGTTGTCTACTATAGGTTACACCATGAGTCTTGGATCAGGAGCTGTCTCATGGAGATCACGAAAATAGTCAATTCCAGCAGATTCCACAACCGAGGTAGAATATGTGGCAGCAGCTAAAGCAACAAAGGAAATTGTGTGGCTCCAGAAAATCCTGGAAGATTTGCAGATGAAACAAATGTATTCCACACCACTCATGACTGACAACACTTCTGCAATAAAGTTGGTCAATAACCCAAAGTTCCATGATCGAACAAAGCACATCAATACAAAATACCATGTAATTCGACATCATGTTCAGGCCAAAACCATCCATCTACATCATTGTTCCACACATGAGCAAACTGCTGATATCTTCACCAAAGCACTTGGCAAAGAAAAGTTTGAAAATTTCAGATCGATCCTTGGACTCACCAACATCCCTTCGGATTAAAGGGGGGAATGTTGACACCTAATCCTATGGGTTGTGTGTGGATATGTAATATTGTATACTAAATAATATTAGGAAATAAGGAAGGCCAAGAGTCATTGGGAGATGAATCCCAATAGCCTCACCTCCATGTATAAAAGGAGTGGCTTGCCTAAAAGGAGTGGCTTCTATCCACTTGGTGAAATAGTCTACGACTGTCAAAATAAATTTATGTTGGGATGAGGATGGAGGGTGAATTTCACCAATAAATTCTAAATCCCATTTCTGAAATGGTATTTCTATGGATATGGGTTTAAGGGGTAAAGGTAGAAGCTTTTTCTTTCCTTCAAAGATTTGGCATTTGTGATAGGAGGTCACATATTTTTTTACATCTGCAAACAGAGTGGGCCAGTAAAAACTAGCCCTCAATATTTTATCAGCTGTTGAATTCCAGTAAAGATGTCCTCCATATTCACCTACATGAAACTCTTCCAATAAATTATCATCTTCTTCTTTAATTAAACAATTCAATAAAATTCCACCATGATCTTTCCAAAACAGAGCATTATCTATGATACAAAAACTCATTGCCTTTAACTTTAAAAATCTAGCTTTAGTTCTTGACAATTCAAGAGGAGCTTGTAAATTTAGTAATACAGATATGATATATGCATACCATGGTGAATCTGAAAAGGCTTCACTAATCTGTGGAGTTGCCATCTCTTCTTGATCATCTAATTGTGCAATAAAATTAATGTGTAATGCCCGATAGTTCGATTCAGCCATGAGTTTGGCTAAACCATTGCCTTTAATGAGTTTGGAGGGCTTAATTTCCATGTCATATTGCAAAATGGTGGCAATCCACTTGCCTCTCTTACTATCAGGCCCATTCTGAGTTAGAATTTCTTTCACTACTCAATTTGGAACATAAGCTATGATATGTGAATACAAGATATACACTCTAAAGTCTTTGATAGGCTTCAATAATTTTAGTGCTTTATTTTCCATTATGTTATAATTTAAATTGGCATCTCTTAATGATTTTTTGAAAAAAGAAATGGGCTGCTCATAGCCCTGGTCATTCTTCTGAACTAAAAATGTAATAATAGTATGTTCTGAAGCAAAATAATAAAATAATAAAATAAATTTTGAAATCAAGACTTATTAGGATTGGTGTTTTTGTAAGGGCTTGTTTGATTGATTCAAATGATTGCTTTGACTCTACTATCCATTTAGTATTTTTTCAACATACTATTTAGTTCTCTAATTAATTCTGCTAAGTTTTAAATGAATCTCCTAAGCAAGTTAATTTTACCTAAGAAAGCTTGTAATTCCTTAATATTTCTAGGATGAATTATGTTAAGAATTGCTTATATTCTAGGAGGGTCTATTCTAATTCCCTCTTTTGAAATAATATGTCCTGAAAGTTTACCTTCCTCCAATCCAAACAGTGTCTTTTTTGGATTTAAAGAAATACCAATTTTTCTCCATTTGATAAACAGTTGTCTCAGATGATCTAAATGTTCATGATCTATTTTTTAGAATACAGTAATATCATCTAGATAAATTACAATAAAATCATGAATTTTTTTAGCAAAAGCTATGTCCACAGCTCTCTGAAAAGCAACTCCTGCATTCATTAACCTAAAAGGAATTTTCACATACATAAAAGTACCCCAAGGAGTAGTCAATTTTGTCTTTGGTTGGTCTTCTGGCTACACTAATATTTTATTATATCCATAGAATCCATCAAGCAATGAAATCCTAGATGATCCAAATACCCTTTGTAAAATATGATCCATTTTAGGGAGGGGATAGTTGTCATTTAGGGACACCTTGTTTAAATTCTGGAAATCAATACAAAGTCTAATCTCCCCTATCTTTTTCCTAGTGGTAACTAAATTTGAAACCCAATCAAAATATCTGATAGGTGCAATATTCTTTTCTTCATACATCCTCTTAACCTCTTTTTTAATCAAAGGTAAAAGAACAGGATTTATTCTCCTAGGTTTCTGTTTAAAAGGTTTTTGATCCTCTTTAATAGGTATTTTGTGTTGTATTATGCTAGTGTCATAATATTTTAAGTCCTCATAACTCCATGCAAACACATCTTGAAATTCCTTGAATAAAGCTATGTATTTCAGTTTTTATTCTGAAGGTAAAGCTTTAGAAACTTTTATAAGCTTCAGTTTTAGTTATGTTCCTATATTACACTCTTCTAAATCTGATCTTAATGGTTCAATTTTTTGTTTTCTTGCAACATTGTTTGAATAAAAAAGATCTTATAACGGGGCTAATCCCTTGGGTAAAAAGTTATTCTTCAAATTTGAAAACTCTGAATCATCATCTGTTAGTTCTTCTATTTCTACTTTCTCTAATTTGTCTATTTCTACCTGAGTAAATTTAGTGTGTTCAGTTAAATATAAATTATTTACATTTATTTCACTATTTAAAATATCATCTACTATACAGTTTATGTCTATTTACAATTCTGAAATTCTCCTTCGGCATTCATGAAATGATATTTTTGTTCATCCTGCAAAAATTTTTGTCAATATTTTAGATTGTCTGGTATTGTAGGACCATGTTTTACTTTCGTTGTATATTGATGATTTGGCTGAAAAGGAAAATTATAGGTACTAGCAAAAGTTTCTAAACTGTGTGCCTGCATATTTTTTTCTATGAATTACATCAAAGTCACATTCAAGTAATTCTTTAATCAGATCTAAAATTGTTTCTCTATATTGGATTAATCTTGGATTATATACAAAAAAATCTCCTCTAATATATTTTACAATTAAATCAGAGTCTCCCATGATAGAAACTCTTTTTCCTCCTAAATATCTAACAATATGCAATCCTAAGATCAGAGCTTCATACTCTGCTATGTTTTTTATACATTTCAATTTTAATCTAAAGACATGACCTTGAGAATGGTTCTATTCCATGTTATGTATCCAAACTCGTGCTCTTGATCCTAATTTGTTTACTAATCCATCAAAGTCTAAATGCCACATTGATTCATGAAATATGTTTTCACTGTTTGGTTATTTCTTTTCCTATTTCAATTTTGTGGTGTTCTCTATACCAGTATCAGAATTACATAAAATGAAAAAGTCCATATCCGTCGGTGTAGAATAAATTTGATAATTTTAAGGTCTTTCTACACTACTAACCATGTAATTCATTAATGTCTCTCTTTAAGGTTTCTTGGGTTGAGAAAAAACTTATACAGTGGCATAATACATGTCTAACTGTAGAGATCCTTGCAGTTTTTCTCCCCATTAGCGAGATAACAACATTCCATATTTAGGAGGGATATCAACTACTACAATGTCCATGACTATGATTTTTCCTGGGTATTGAACTAAAGTGACACATAAATCTTTAATTAGGCCTAGAGATTTCACTTTACTGGAATAAAATGAGAAAATATCCTTATAATGTCTAGTAATGTCTAAATTCAAGGTTTCCAAGTTTGCTTTTGGTATCAAGTTGTGTGAATATCCTGAATCTAGCATGGCATTATGTGATATATGGTCATGAAAAGTTAGGCTAATGTAGAAAGGATGAACTCCTCCTTCTTGTTGTTTTCCATTTACCTTAGCACCAAATATTAGTTTTGGTTGATTATCATTCAAATTTATAGAATCTTCTCCTTCATTAATGTTCAGTGTGTCAGTGATCTGTGATTTATATAAATCATGTTTTACCAATTCTATTAAAGGAATTGGTATTTTCAGTTTGGCAATTTCATTTTAGATATTGAATGGAATTTGTGTTTTACCTAACTAAACAATATCTTCTCTACTAACTGTAGTTTGAGTATGTTTCTCTTCTTTTCCTACAATTGGTTTTTCATTTTGTGTTTCCACAGTTTTGATGTTTTCAATCTCCTTTTCAGGGACAGTTTGGGTGGTAGTTGTGTTTTTGATAGTAGCTATTTTTGGAGCAGCTGATCTTTAGGATCAACTATTGTTTTTTCACCTACAAAGGTTTCAAGATCAACAGTAAATGATTTTGGATCAGAAATTGTTGTTTTAACAGAATTTGTTGTTTTAGCAACAACAAATTTTTTAGGATCAGCTGTTGTTTGAACAATTGTATCTGTGATGTCAACAATTTTAGGACTTGGTGCAATTTTTGGACTAGAAATTTTCTGATTTTCACTAGACGTTTGTTGGGTTTCTCTTGGAATAATTTGTAGTACTTTGTTTGTAGGAGCTTCTACTTTTTTCATATTCTGAATTTGGGCAGATTTCTTAGTAGGCGCTTCTACTTTCTTCTTGCTCCTAAGGTTATATTGCTTATGAGCTTCATTAATTGCATATTATTAACCTTTCTTGTAATCAAAAGATTCCCCATATTCTAATTGTAATTATTGTAATTCATATAATTCATGTTCTTCTTGTGTAAGAAAAATGCTATTATCATCATTAATGCCCATTAGATTAATCTGAGTAGCTTCATCATTTTTCGTTTTGGTGAGAAATTTTAGCATAGTTCTCTTGGAAAGGTGGTTTTATTGTTTGACTAGGTGTTGATTCTCTAGATTTACCTGTGTTGATGTTCTTCTTGAAATTTGGATTTCTTATCTCAGGACCTTGTTGTTGGTTATCCCACTGTAGCTTCCTTTCCATATTATCTAACCTATCCATCATTATTTCTAATTTGTTTTCTAAGCTATCTATTTTAAGGTCTGAGGCTGATGATTCCTCCTTTATTGTAACTCTCCTTTCATTTATTAATCTAGCTTTCTTGGCTTAAAAAATTTCATCTACACTTACAACATTACTTTGAATCTGCTCTAAGGTTTCAGGATTCCTCTCTCTTAGTTAGTATGCCATATCTGTATCAAATCCATCAGGGAATTTAATTAGTGCAGAGTCTGGAGGAGGTTTGAGGTTGGCAAGGACTGCATTATAAATACTGTTATATCTTGTACAATAGTCCTGAAATGCTTCATTAGGTGCTATTTTTATGTTTTCAAATTTAGAGAAAATTTGTAAAGGATTCTTTTTCTTCTCGCATCTATTAAGAAACATCCTATGGAAAGCATCTAAATCATCTACACTACCAGCGGGTAAACCTTTAAACCACTTTTTTACATCACGAGCTAAGGTTTGAGCAAAAAGTCTCATCTGAACATCGGCCTCATCTATTTCATGCAGTTCAAATTAATCTTTCATTTTGTTAACGTTTTGTTGGGCAGTGTACTAACCAATACCATCAAATTGAAAAATATTACTTTGGTAATCTTGGGGCATGTTATGTAGAGGGGCTTGTAGAACCAAAGGTGCATATCTGGCAACCATGGCTAGGAGGTAAGTTTGAAGTACTTGGGGAATAACTTGAAGTACTTGCAGATGAGGTAGGAACACTTGAAGATGTAGTTGGGATGCTAGAAGAAGATCTTGGAAATGAAGTTGAAGTATTGGAAAATGCAGCAGAAATGCTAAGGGATGAACTTGAACTATTTGGGGATGGAAATAAAACTCTAGGTTGAAAAGGTTGCTTAGGAATGAAGGATTTTGTGGAATTAAGTGTGGTGGAAATAATAGATGAGGTGGTAGTAAACAAGGATGAACCTACAGATTCTAAATGACTGGTAGACAAATTACCAGTAGAAGGCTTAGGGGTATAGGCAGATAAATTTGTCAATTCAACTAAGTGTTGAAGATAAGTTTCATCAATTTCTTTAATCAAAGTTGTAGTTAAAGCATCAAGTTTATCATAGACTTCTAGGGCTTTCTCATCAGAATCAAGTGAAAAAGTTTCCTTTTCACTTTCAATGAATGAAATGAAATTAGGATCAATTACATTATCATATATGGCACTTTCTGATTTAGTTCTAAACAGAGATTTCTCAAAATTTAAATCAAATTCAATGCCTTGTAAACTTGATAATTTATTGGGAAGAGAATTTTCTTTGATCAATGAATTCTTATTACCTAAACTTTCTCCCTTTTTTTTTCCTTAAAATTCTATCAGGATTATCTACTATTACAGTAGGTTCTAGATTGGGATTAGACCTAGTATAGTAAGTCCTTCTGGAAGCGATAATTTCATTTTTTATTGAAAAATTTACTCACAACTCTTTAAAACAATCTTGAGGTGAAAATATAAGTAAAAGAATTTCCTTAAATATTTATTTTAAAACTGAGGATCGGTTAGTTCCAGAGTATGGTCGACAGTATGTTATCTCTCCAATACTTCTCAAACGGGTGTGAGATTTAGATTTTGTTTTTAAATAATATTAGAGGTAACCAAAAGCCTACTTTTAAGCTTTAGGATCTAGCCTTCCTAATTCTCAGAGAGGGCTCTCTCTATATGAATTATCTATGTTGATTTAAGTTGATTTTAGGCTAGTTATGTAGGATTACTCGGGATTTGATTTTGGATTTGGTTTGGTGGTGGATTCACTTACTAAGATGGATAGATGTAGGTCTTCTTACCATTGGGCTAATGGAGTCAAAGTGTCAAGCAACAGATTTGGATCAAGGTTCTAAAGGGAAGTATTCACAGGGCAAGATAGTTGGGTAACCTCAGATCCTTAGGCATATAGTGAAAATGGTTTCAATCGAGGTAAGAGAGAAATTAAGGGCTTTTAAATTTGGATAATGACTGAAAATAGAGGTCAATCAAAACTAGGGAGAAATTATGAATTCCCTAATATAGATATCATTGAAAAACATATAAATGATAAACAATTTGAGACAGAGTGTAATTAAACATATTCTGAAATAAATTACAAGATATATCATTTAGATTTAGAAGAACATACAAGTATTGGTGAAAACTTTAGAAAGAAACAATTGAACAAGTAGAAAGTACTTCATTGTAATCGCCCAACACATGAATCCTATAATATAATCTCTTTGTTTCTTTAATCTAGCCTCCTGACTTGAAATTGGTACAATCACCCTAAGGTTCTAGAATAGTATGCTATAGAAATGTTCATCAATTCATCCACACTCAATACTTCGAAATGAGATGTCTTTATACAAAAAACTCTTACAAAATATCCTAGAAATTTTTTTTTAGGAATTATTCATGGAAAAGAAATATCTTCATGCAGGAAGATAGAGACAACTTTCTAACTAATGCTAGTTGTCCTTGTTTTTACTGATTTTCTATTGTTGTCTTTGATATTTTTGTTGTTTTGTCTCTTTGGTTGTTTTCTCAACGAAGGCTGCAGTAGAGTGTCCTTTACGTAGGAAAACTACTCTCTAATTTCTGTTGTGAATTTCACTCTGACTTTCACTAGTACTCCTTAAACTTTGATACACTTTGACTGTCTTTGTTTTCATTGCAAAACTATTATTCTTTGCTAAAAATGTAAAAACAACCTGCTCTGATTTCCTTTTGACTAGTTTGTTTACTGTTTTACATTCACAGTAAATCAGTAAATTTTTTCCAATCTTCAGCTTCTGGTAATTTGATCTTCATCATCCTCCTAAATATTTCATCTGCCTCTTTATATTTTGAAAATTTTGGCTTGTTGAAAAACAGGTATTTTACTTCCTGTTGTAGGTAAAAAAGATTCTCAAAATTCTTGTAGAGAACTTTCCCTATTGGAATACCTTGCATGGGTGAGCTATTCGCTTGCTCCTTAGCCACCTCTCTTACCTTATTATCATAATCATCCTGATTCATCAATTTTTCATGGATAACCAGAGGATTTGGAAGGCCTTTTTGTCTGAGAGTGTCCAACTTCATCATGAATCGTGTGATGGCAACTTCCATATTCTGGCATTTCTCTTATAACTATATCATCAAATTATTTTTAGAAACTACCCTCCTAACTTCTAGGATGGTTTTTGTTCTATCATTAATTCCAATCTCTTCTAACTCCTTCTTATTCTTGGAGTTAATAAACTTGATGATTTCAAGAGCCTGTCCTGGCTTCTTGCCAAGTTCTTCATTCATTTTTTGGATTACCTCTATTGCACCATTTTTTTTGGTCATCTAACCTATTATTATTAGATGAACCCAAGTACACCATGTAAGACCAATTTTACCCTAAGTAAAATTGCTTTCACCATATAAAATAACTTATTTGGTCATATTTAACCCAAAACAAAGAAATAAATTAAATAAATCCTTATTTATTTAATTATTTTCTAAGAAAAAGTTATTTAAATCATTATTTAAATAATATTCCTAGTTAAATTTGACTAAATCATCCATAAATAATTAAATAAACCATTATTTATTTAGCTATATTCCCATCATTCCCCTAAAATGATAAATAAATCATTTATTTATTTATTATTTATAAATAAAGGAATTGACCCAAGTCAAGAATCCTTTTCCCTCCAACAAATATAATAAATATTCCTAAAAGGTGCTTCCAGAATTCAATTAATAATATTTTATTCATGCACCGAGTTCTAGACCGCCCCAATATTTTGTTATAACTAGGGGGCTTTTCCCCATTCATTAGTCACCTTCATTGCATTAGATCACTCTGGATCTACTCTTCGTCATCATTTTCCATTTTGTTTTGTGAACTCCCATTGAGTTCTATGTTTGTTTTTCTACACCCATAAGAGAGAGAAATGTTAGATCTGCAACACTGAGGACTTTCAAGAACCCATCCCACTGAGGAGAACCGGAAGGCACCTTTCTTGCTTTCCTCTCAGGTGCCCCATTCTTTAATATAATACAAAATTCTTTTAAATACATTCTTCTTGTCTTTTCCATTAGATTTATGGAGCCATGTTATATTTTATCTGCTTAATGTCTTTTGTGCTTAGATCTGAATTGGTGCAGCAAACTTAAAGATATTTTGCAGCCATAATCAATGTTAGGGCTATTTTTTATGCATAGCTAAAGTGATCTTTTACGATGAAAGAATCATACTAACAATTGGCGACTCCACACGGGTTTTATTTTACGAGCGCTGTTGTTTTATTTATTCCTGCATATCCAGTTGTTTCAGACCCTACGTTTTCTCTTCAGTGTTTTGTTTTTCCTATTTTTATGGTGATTTCCACCTCTAAAACCCTCAGACAGTCAAATTTTTAACTTCTGTGTGTTTCTGGCCCTATTGCGCAGGTGACTGACATCAGCCGCAACTGAGACGACAATTTTTTCTGAAATCTTCCGTCGAGAGTGCCGGAAGTGTAGGTCCCACTTTTTGGCCCAAAAAGTGCATCCTAGAGCTACAGGTCACGGAAAACAGCCCAAAAAGTGCGACCTGAGTGAAAAACAGGTCAAAAACTGCGACTTGGCCTTCTTTCTGGAAATTTTTTGAAATTTTTCTGGGTTTTGTCTGAACCTCTGTCAGGGTTGTCTAACCTCTGTCTTCATCCGTTTAGAACTATTCTTGCTCTGTTTTACTCAACTAAGTGGAAATATATCCCCCTAGGGCTTCAGTACCCTCAACTTTTTGTGGGAGAGTTTTCTCTGTTTCAGAAGTCGGAATTTCCAGAGTTTCAACCTTTTTTCTTTCTGATCTGATACCTCCTTTTCAGATCCCTACAGATCAGCTCTTCTCCCTTTCAAAACACCTCATATAGTTTTTTTTGGGTTCATTTCAAGGGCCACCTCCTTGTCCATTCTATTTTTAGCTGATCTCCTCTTTTTTACACAGCAACCTTGCCTCTGCCTCTTTACTGTTTTTTGCAACTCTTTTCAGCAGATTTCTCCTTTAGATCCCTATTCCTCCCGACTTTAGATCTATTGGCTTTCTTTTTAGTCTGTCTTGATTATATTTTTTCCCTATTATAGACTAATTTTGAGAGACCCGCCTCCTTGGGTTAGATTGATGCATTGTTAGCTGTTAATTTTCTATTATTTTAGTCTTATTTACTATTCTCTGTCGATTTATTTTCAGTTATGCAGCAAACCTTTTATTTTATTCTCAAAATGTTTGGGTTTACAAATTAAAATTAACACATGCCACACACTGAACCTAAGTGAAGAAGAGCCCGGTTAACACTGCTTGGCAAAGACTTTAAAATCAATTGACACTGCACCTCTCTGCCCTTGTTTCAACATTGTACTCACTTGATCTTGCACCGCCTTGCCTTGTCAGTTTTCCTTCTTCCTGTCATCATTGTGCCTCCAAGACGTTTATCCCGGAGACTTCTTAGCCTTCACCCTCAGTTTCCGGTTGGTCGACTTGCTCCTTCTCTTCGTCGTCGAGTTAGTCCTCCCCCGTCTTCTGATTCTTTGGTTCCTTCCCCTACTTCTGCTTCTCCCCCTATTACCTCCACCATGTCTGGTCCAGGGCCTAATGCTAGTGGCCACCTCGGCCCTAATGATGGGACTGTTCCTAGTGGAACCGCCATAGGAACTACCTCGACTGCTCCCTTGCTCCCCTTCATGGCAGGCCTCAGTCTCCCCGATTGGAGAAGATCCCTCCAACCACATCTGATCTTTCCACATGTGGTGTTCATCCCATTCAATTATTAATGATTCCATCCGTCTTAGATTGTTCCAACGCATGCTTACAGGTGCAGCTTCTAAGTGGTATGTTGATCAACCCACTTCCTCTCATACAACCTTTTTGACTCTTGCCCGGGCTTTTTTATCTTACTTCCAGCTTCCCCTTCATTATGAAACTGGTATCGAACTTTTGACTTCTTTCCGTCAATCATCTGCGACCCGCCTATCCAATCATGTCCAGGAATGGCAGCGAAGAAAGAGCCTATGTCAATCTCCTACCTTCGAAGACTGTGTCTATATGGACTAGTTCCTTAGATATCTCTTGCCACCTATCGGGAAAGATGTCGCATCGCATTTTCCTCAAACCGAAGAAGCTGCCCTCCAAATGGTGTTAAAATATGACCTGATCTACACTCCAACGGGTTATTTTTATATTGTTCTACCTGACCTCCCTAGACCCGGTAATGCCCATGCACCAGGGACACCTCATGCCGCTAATAGTATCGATGGAGCTATCTCTCATCCATCTGCTCAACCTCCCATGAGCTATGGTTTCCCTGGGGGAGGGGGCACCACTTCCTGCCATTATCCCCCTCCCAGTAGCTCGCATCCAGGATCTGGCATGCCTCCTCTTTTTGCCCAACCCCCTGTTACCCAACCTCATTATCATCCATATCCACAACCTAGTGCTCCAACTCCTACAGCATTAGCACTCCCGCCTCCCTTTTCTTCTCAACCCCCACAACAGCCGCCACCACCCCCTCAAGGGCAGGTGTATGCACAACCAAGTGCGACCAATCCTTTCCCGCAGCCAAGCTTCGTGGCTACATAACCACCTCACGGACCGGTACCCACTCAACCTCGTACATCTGGTACCTCTGATTACCAGATCCTCATGATGAACTCTGACCAACCTATAACCACCTCCCATTATGACCACTTCGGGAAAGACTGGTAAAGCTCGCAAGGGGGCATCAGCGAAAAAGGCTGGCACGACAAGCCACCGCTCGTCGGCCTCCAAAGCATACCATCAGGTGGCAGCTTGCAGCAGCCAGTGTCTTGGCCGTTCGCCTGCCGCCCGCATACGAATTGCCTCATCTCGGCCCATGGGTTAATCGCCGCGTTCCACCAGGTCCACGATCCCGGAAGCCTGGGTTCCTTGGGTACTGCGGCCCGAGAACACCAAGACTATTCACACCAACCACTGACCAACGCACGTGCTGATCTCCCTTGGCCATTACCCACCTTTGTTCCGCCTCGGGACACGCATCTCTCTAGCCGCGGTCAGCGGGTCGAGCCAGCGCGGCGAGTCCACCTCTCGCCTACTTGGGCCGTTTTTCTTCGACGGAGAACTACTAGACATGACGGATCCCGGTGATATTCCCCCCTCGTGATCCTCGGATGACGGAGCCTTCCTTCACCATCTTCTGCTATCATCTGTGTGAGTTCCCTCGGGGAACATTCCCTCTGATCTCCTGGTGTTTTCGCCCAACCTTCCTTGAAGCGAATAGGCTTGGAGCGCCTCAACATCTGGTGAATGTATCTACTTACTCTTTGATCACCCCAACAACGACGATGCCACATGTGAACCTCTCTTCTCGCAGTGATGATTTAGGTAGCTTGGCAGGCTGTTAGGTTGGTCTTTCACCCACAGATGCCATTTTTCATCCTGACAAATGTACTTATGGAAGGAATGTCTCCCCGACTTTCTCTCTTCCCCACCCGCTCGAACCCATCCGTTCCACACCCCCCTCCCCAACGCGCCCATTGGCTCCCATTGATATTTCGAGTGAGGGGCATATATTTAAGAGACCAAGAGAAGCAATTCTCTATAGCTCTCCTAGTATATACGAGTCGTCTTTCGACTTTGATATAGCTATTCTTCCACCTTCCCGAAGAACCTGCAAGTCCTAGATTTCTTCGGATCACTCTCGGATGATACCCTTATCGTTCATTTATCTTACCGTAACCAGTAACCCGATCTTTTCGTACTTGTTGACCAACCTATACGTTTTTCTAGGGAGACATCAGTTCATTATCTCCAAATCCCTCTTGTTTGGATAGTGGCACAGGGTATGCCAACGAGCTTAGCAAGTCCATTTGATTCATATACATACTAACGATATTGGTAATCCTCCATTTCCTTTCTCGAACACATAACCATAACAAAAACAAATGGCGCACCATATCCTTAAATGTTTAAATTCCCCTTTTTCTACATACATTTTGGCATGGCCACACAACATGCTTGGGGGAACCTATGCCCCTCAACCATAAATATCGGTCCTACGACCAAAAAATAGCACGAAACCCCACTTTCTCTGCCAGGTCGCACTTTTTGATTTATTTCTCGGACAGTGCCGTGATTCTGCCCGGTGCACCTCACCAGGTCATGAGGCGGACCCCGAAAGTACGTTCTTTCTCATCCTCGACTCTGGGTACCTTTTACTTTTTAGTACCTTGATACTTCACCAAGACACATTTTGTCCACGAAGGGTCTATTCACCTCTTCTCAAAATCGAATTTCTTCACTTATGACACTTTTACTTGGGGCACCACTTTGCCTCCTTACTCCTCTTCATTCGTGTTGATTTTCCTCATGAGCTACCCTATTATGTGGCGCTTTCCCTTGGTCCCCCATTGGACCCGTAATGTCGAACCACCACCAGCGGGTTGCCCACGCCAGTTGGGGGCACCCTTGTAAGTTCTCGATCACTGCCTCGGTCCCTCTCGTGTAGCATAGTACTTGTCCACTACTCCTCATGATATTGTGTCGGTCGGCTGCAGGCATTCATACCCTTTGTCTTCTAACGAGGAAGTCATCCAACGCTCCTCCATTTCTATCATTCCCCATCATCATCCTTGATGTCTACTTGTTCATCGCTCTCTTATTTTCCCTAGTGCCTTGTTCGAGTTCCCTTATTGCCTCACCCATGGTGGACCTACTTTTGTCAATATCAGCTCATTTATTCCAGAAGCCAGGTTTAGGGGCCAGTGTACCATTGGTTCAATTTCTTTATATCATGACCGTGATATATACACTTGATGGTACAGTGACACGGCTGGTCGCTGTGGTAGATTCTGGAGCACGTGTGAATGTCTCCAACCCTCATGAGGGTGGCCCTTGAGGTAGCCCCCACATACACGGTAGGCACCATTTCTGCCCTTGATGAGCTCCTCATTTGATGATATCGGCCTCAACCATGGGTGCTTGTGATTTCATATGTCAATTGAGTCTTGTGAGCCCTTTATGTGTAGGGGGCATTTCGGTGTACTTGTATCTCTGTATCACTACCATCTATTGTATAAGTCTGACGATTATTCAGTGTCCATGTATGGATTCATCATGTTGTTATGCAGCTGCTTAGACTGGCCGCACGCTTCCATTATTGCGTTCATAGTTTTTTTCGTTGCCTTATTCTTTGCTTTGTCTCGGTGGGCATAGGTATGCCTCCCCGCCTTTAGCACGGGGTACTACTTCATACACTAGAGACTTGTTGCTGCCCCTACTCGGTCTCACCTCCTCGAGTGTAGTCCTTTGTGCCAGACAGCTTTGACCACCTTCTATCTCTCTTTCTCACTTCCCTTTTGATGTCAAAGTTGGGACACACAACGTACTTAGGTCATACGATTTTCTCCTAACAATACGTTGGGGGGCAATACATTTACATTTTTTTAGTCATCTAACTTATTATTATTAGATGAACCCAAGTACATATGTGGACCAATTTTACCCTGATAAAAATTTCTTTTCTTACATCTAAATAACTTATTTAATTCATATTTAACCCCAAAAACAAAGAAATTAATTAAATAAATCCTTATTTATTTTGGTATTTCCCTAAAACAATTATTAATCCTTCATTTAAATAATATTCTTAGTTAAATTTGACTAAATAATCATAAATATTAAATAAACCATTATTTATTTACTGGTTATATTCCCATCATTCCTAAAATGATAAATAAATCATTTATTTATTTATTATTTTATATGACAAAGAATTACCCCATTAGAATCCTTTTCCTCAACAAATATAATAAAGCCTACCTAAGGGATGTTTCTGGAAATTGATTAATAATATTTTATTCATGCACCGATTTCTGGGCAACCCCAATATTTTGTTATAAATGTCGGGGGTTTTCCCCATTCATTAGTCACCTTCATTGCATTAGATCTTTCTGGATATATATGGTCACCATTTTCCATTTTGTTTTGTGAACTCCCATTGAGTTCTATGTTTCATTCACACCCATAAGAAATGTTAGATGCGAAACAACAGCAGGGACTTTGAAGACATCCTTTGAGAGGGAACTAAGAGGCACCTTTCTTTTTTCCTCTGGGTGCCCCATTCTTTAATATAATGAAATTCTTTTTAAATACATTCTTGTTGTCTTGTCCATTGGATTTATGGAGCCATGTTATATTTTATCTGCTTAATGTCTTTTGTGCTTAGATCTGAATTGGTGCAACAAACTTAAAGATATTTTCCAGCCATAATCGATGTTAGGGCTATTTGTTATGCGTAGCTAAAGTGATCTTTTACGATGAAAGAATCATACTAATAGCCTCACCTGTTGATTCAATAAGATCCTTTTGTTCACAAATAACGTGAATAGATGGCCAAATATCACTTACATATTCAACGAAATTGGCCCATAACTGTAGTTTGGTTTGTGCCATTGGCTCTTTTAGTGTTAGACCCTTCTCTAATTTTTTCACTCTCTCATTTAACCTCTTAGCTCTATATTCCTCATTCTTGTGCATAATCTGTATTAGCTTCTTCTCATCATCCAGAATTTTAATTTTTTCTTCAAGTCTATTGATCTCATTTGTCTGAACTGACATGTCCTACATTGCTTTTACCAATTTACTTGCCTCATTTGTAGGTTGTTGAATATGACTCAACAGTTGAAGTAGTAGTTGATGTGAAAGGTAAATTTGTGACCATTGGAACTGAAGGAGCCAATGATTCTGCCAATGTAGCAGGAACAATAGTAGTGACTATAGGAATAACAGTGAAAGGAGTTGCTTCTTTTCTGGCCTCTTTTTCCTATACTAACTTGTCCATTTCAATTTCCATTTCCTTGATTTGGGCAGTTAATTGCAAAATAAGACTCACTATCTCATATTTCTTATTTGCATCCTCTAAAACTTCCTTTGCTTGAGGATGTTCAGTAGGAGGTATTTTAAGTTGCTTCTTTAATGCAACAATGTCTGCATTTTTCTTCTTTATTAGCTCATCTACAACTTTGACATTCTTAGGATCATATCCTACCTCAATAACAAAATCTTCTAGTGATTTGATTCTATTATCCTTAGCCTGGGAAGATTCCTTTCCCAACCTGAGTTGATATTTGATATTTCCAAGAGTGTTCTACAACTTCTGCACACTCATGGCCTTGTTTTTCATAGTTGAATAAAGCATTTCACCAACCTGCTTTTGAAATTCTGTCTCATAAATGGGATGAAGGTCATCAGCTTGAACTTCATATGATGATTTTTTGTAATCTATAAATTTTTATGGATGCTTGACTTTAGGATGTAGGAATGTCATCTGCATTTTCCTTTTCTTTATTCAAAAGTAGAAAGCAATCTGCTATGATCACTGGGTGACTGTTTCCAATATTTTGTATATGTATCAGTTTTCAATGCTTCATTTCTTATCTTTATTTCTTTGTACTTTTGTATCATGTCCATTTCTTTCTCTGTTGGTTTGCGAGAGGATGATACTTCAAAAATGTGTTGTTTTTTAATCAACTAAGTGTTTGAAGTAGAAGGTTGACATGTCTCTTCAAAAACTACAGGAGGAGGAGCATTATCTTTTACCACTGCATCAATATCAATTACAATAGTCTCCATTTGTTCTTCCACGGGATTTAGTTTTGGCTTCTTCCTGTACATTAATTTGAATTTGGTTTTAGTTGTAGTTTGTGCTGAATATGATCATTACTCTCTAACTATTTTAGAATTCCTATCTCCTTGGGCTAGAATCTGCATGATTGCACCTGTCTCTGATGTTTTCTCCAACTCCTTCAAGGTGTTCTCCAACCATTCAGATTGACTGGAGTATTTTTCTCCGTCTCATTTTTTTCATGTACATAAGGATTTAATTTGCATTTAACTCTCAATTTTCTCATTACACCTAGAGGATGATAATACCACAGAAAAATTTTACTCAATTTAAACTCCTGCAAATACTTTTTAGCCTCTGGGCCTGCATGTTCACTATTACAAATGAAGGGGCCAACCTGATTCTTTATTTTGAATTGTGTCTTGTTTTCCGTTACTAGGAAATTAATTGCATCAAAATTAAGAATCTGCCTTATGTACTCAGGGGAAAATAACCTCATGGCGAGGTATTTGGGTAGTCTATATGGTATACGATTTGACCAATATACCATTATCTCTGTATGGTTCTAATACAAGTACCAATCTGCAGTCCTACTTTGCTTTGACAGTTGTAGGACCTTTTTAATCTCCTCACTTACTCTAGGTTGCATGCTACAGTTCAACATGTTGAAAATAGGATGAATGAAAGATTCAATGAAATATGTTTATGTGGACTGTGTGGTATCTTTCCTAATATTTGGAGTCCAAAATATGACTGACTGTGGGTTATCTTCAATATCAAGCTTCTGAAGGTCAATGGAAAATTTCTCATACTGATAGTACAAAAACATGTGGAACAATATTGATGAGTACTTAAAAACAAATTCTTCAGGCATGTTAACAATTTTTTCATGAATATTATTAGCAAGGTACTCAAAAAACTTGAAAATGGTAGCAGGAGGCTGACGAAGTGTGAAGGTAGATAAGAAACCTAAGACTGCAACATCTAATTTTTCATTTGAAAAATAACCCAGAATGTTGGAGAACATAGTGATTATGTGTTTGGTCCTCTTAGAAAAGATTGCAGATGGGTAAGATGGATTTGTCTTGGGAGTTTCCACAGATGAAGGCATGAAAATTTGGAATATCTGGAACCTCTTGGGGAAGTCTAGATTCAAGTATAACTGTGTAAGATCTTCAATGGACAAAAGGATTTCATCTGGCCTAGGTTGGATCTGTAGCATTTGATTGATAGACTATGCTGTAATGGTAAACAAAATTTCTTTTTCAGGGGTTACAATAGCTCTCTGATCAGGGAAATAAATTTTTTGACACAGTTTGATGTCCTCTAAGAATTATAAAGTCTGTTGTAAAATATATTTTGGAATATTTGACTCCCAAATGAAAACCTCATCTGCCTGATCTATGGATTTGTCATGGCTCCAGCAATGGAGCTCAATAAGGTTATATTCAGTGAGTGTGTAATTAATTTTAAAGTCCCTATCATCCGAGGGAGTGTGTTCTACATCTACAACTAGAGGTTATATAGGATTAACTGATACAATTATTTTGGAAGCCATTGTTTTGTTAAATTTCTTCAATTGATTAATTTTTTGACATAGAAAAATAAATTTAGGTCTTTAGGAGCACCTATGAAAATATTAAAAAAGTATGCAGAGGGATTTAGGATAAAACAAGGGTTTACCTATGGTTTGAAAATCTTCAATTGATCCAATATTCAATCTCTGTAATCAAAACAATCTCGGGCCTAGGAAATTCTGTAGAAAGACACCAAGGGTCCGCAGAAAATTTTTTGAAGGAAAGAGGGATTTCTTCAAGTCTGCAGATGGCTTATAAATGATCCAATTAATCAAACTCTATGATTAAAATAGTCTTAGGCATCAGAAGTTGTAAAAAGATGCATGGGGTCTATAGAAAAATGGATTTGGGAAACTACAGTGGTTTCTTTTGTTCTACTACGGCTCCTATGGTAATTCAATTACTTATTACTCTTTTTCTGTAAGCACAGGTCTTAGTACTTTGAGGAATACCTGGAGAAAAATGGAGATTTGATTTGTAGAATGGTTTTGGGGTAGAGGAAGGCTTTCTGAGGCTCTTCTGGTATTTACAATTCTTTGGATGACTTCTGCAATAGTTTTAGTAGTGCATTGGTTGAATTATGGTTTAATTTGGATTAAAATGAGATCGGAAACAACTTTTTCAGTCTGGAATAGCTCTTTCTATGCAAAAGTATAACTAAAATGGTGTAAAAGGATGCGAAGGGCGACTATTTTCATTTTTTAATCAATAGTGATTAAGAAAAATGTGCGGTCAAATTTGAATTGACGAGGTGTTTTATGCAATGGGCAGGATAAACCACTAAGTGGTTTTTGCATTAGCCAAATGTGGTTGGCGGTGTTATTTGAATCGATGCTATCGAATGGGAATTGGCCACGTAGCCAGGAGTGGGGCTCTAAAAACCATGCATATTGCAAGATTGGAGTGTGATTAAAATTCGAGCTATGGAATGTGCAATAGGTGGTAATGGCCTTCAGATCTGATCGGTTAAGATTCGACAGTTGGGAGGATGCGACGAAGTATTTGGTATCAGATGGCGTGCGGCCGGGGATATTTGATGCAATTGGTTATATATAAGTTGTGGTTTATATTACATGGGTTTGGGACTTGAATTCACTATAATCAATGGGCTTTGGGTAATTGGGACTTTATGTATAGGCTGGTAATAATTAGTGGGCCAAAAATATATTACATGTGGGAAAATAAAACTATGTGTTATAAATAAAACATGTGTTGGGAATAATATATGGAGGATTTATTTTAATACGGGATAAATGTATAAGGGGAGTTTAATAAATAATGTTAAATGTTAGTACTGTACAATGAAATTTTATCAAGTGCAGTAATGTCACTAATTATTAATGTGCAAACTTATATCAGGGAGGGATATTTGTAGTGGGGCCCGACATATAAATTTAAGAATTTATACTTGGGATAAAGTATTTTTATGGGTTTTTTTGAATAAAAGGAAATTAGTAAAGGGGTTTTACTTTTCGAAACATAAAATTTGTTTTAACTTAGGAAAAGGATTTTTTTATAAGGAAAAGAGTGACGTAAGGGGAAAGAATAAAAATGAAGGGGAGGGGGTATTTTTACAAGGGGAATGATTTTGAAGCGAAATTTGTAAATGAAATGACCAATTTTCTGCTCTCCATGACTTGTGAAAATTTTTTTTACCTACCCACCAGCTACCGTAACATTTTTCTTCATTTACATGGGTGCATTTGAGTTTGAAGACCCTTATTCATTTTTCTTTTAACAACAAACTATCAAATTCTATCCTTGTTTCTTCCAAGGGCTCAGATTAAACTGTTGAGCTCCTTATTAGTCTCTACCTAACTACTGATCTGCCAAGGTTAAACATTTTGGTTAGATATTTATTCTCTATCTATCATCATGAAATTTAAAGCATGAAAGGTCAAGATTAAGTAGTTTGACCTTCATCGATTGTGGCATTTTGAGAAGTTGCACACAATGTTATTTTCGCAAAGTAAAGTAAAAAGTAGTGGCATTTGAAGTTGCATCACTTTCATGATCTATTTTATCTCTTTTCTGTTTGGGGTTCATTTTTAGTAGTATTTTTTATCCTTTTCTTTTTTCAGTCCTTTTATTTTTGTTTTAGGACTTTTACCCTCTTTATATTTTTTTAAATTTTTATATGGGAAAACAATTTTCAGAAAGAAAAGGTATGTACATATTACAAGACTAAAAAAAGTTAATTCAAAATTATGAATCCTATTATTATAGGACCCTAACAGTTTCCATGGCCACTATACTTACCTCTGTCCCTGCCTCGATGATTTTCGCACCTCCTTAGAAGCGGTTCGCTAATTTGAGGCTGAGAGAAACGAGTCCATTTCTCCCTTACTTTTGAGTTTTTATTCGGTAGAACCAAAGGACACATCCACATATATTTACATACCCCCTCTTGACGTCGAGGTGATGGATTCTTTAGCCACTATCCTCTACCCGTCATCATCTATGAGATCCATGGTGGAAGACCCCTCTGGGGCATCGTCTTCTATTTTTCTTGACCTCCCTCCAGCGATCACCTTGGGCACAACATTGGTAGATTATTCATCTACTTTTTCTTCTATCACCCTCCGTGATGATGCGCATGTGAACCTCACTTCTCATAATGATGATTCAGGTAGCTTCACTGCATCATGTGGTCATCCTTCCACCAGTCACCTCATCTTCTACTGTGATGATGAAATTATGGAAGCATTTACCACCCCTAGCTTTATATATCCATCCCATAAGGAAAATGGCACCATCCGTGTCTATGGTGACTTTCACGACCTAAGCACAAGTTTTCCCCAAGACAGTTCCCCCGCACCATCCACTACTCAGTGTGGGAGGTGTAGAAATTCTACCCATAGCATTACCCCTAGCAGTGTTTGTTTTATTATTGCATTGTGTTCAGGTTTCCAGCATTTTTCATCATCATCTGATATGTTGTATTGTGGCACCTCTTATATGGATCTCTCATCGACACCATATATCAGCTATGCCGATTGTGCAAGTCGCTACTACCAGAATCTAGCCTCAGCAGTGTGGGCCATTTTCACCCCCTTGCATCGCTGGTCCTATCTAACAGTGTATGCATTGGTGCTGCACCAATAATCAGGCTGAATATAATGCAGTGATAGGTTTTTTAGTCAATGCCTTTGACCATCGAATCCTTCACCTTCATGTTCGTTTATATTCTTTGTTTCTTGTCATATAATTGAATGGTGTTTATAGTGTGCATAATTCTTTCCTTTTTAGAAGATATTTACGAGTGAATGTTTGAAGCTCTTATTGTGTAAATTTGAAGCCATTACATTTATTCATGTACCTAGATCCCATAATCACTATGTAGATAGCATTGCAAACAATATTCTATATTGGAATTTATCACACACATTTAACACAAAACAATAACGATAAACCATAAAACGATGCATATCCATAATATGTGTTATCCAAATATAGAATTTTTTGGAATCCATTAACTCTAATACATATGACATGCCCATAGCATGTTACAAAGAACCAAAATTGGGGGCACCTGATGCCCCTACATATAATCACTATCCGGAGGGTCTCAAGCCAATGGCTCGGCTCCTGTAGCCCGTAGATCATGCATCCCCTGTCTGGCCATCACTATGCGCCACATGACTCCTTGCCACTCAGGGTAGACCAACAAATGGCTCTACTTACTAGTCGTTAAGGTCCTGCCAACCGTGCTTAGAAACACCAGTCGTCAGCTTCTCACATCTATGGTGATCCTCATTTTACATTTCGCTGGATCCACTAGGTTCTACAGCTCTTCACACAGTAAGTCGTCCCATATACCTGGCCAGTTTCACCGATACTATATTTGCATAGCAAAAGTAAATGAATCAGTACCATATACAATATTCTGAAACTTTTAAATGCACCATAAAAGGTAAGAAACTTTTCACTTACCGTCTGGCCCCCATGCTTGACCTGGTGGAAGTGGAAAATCTGGGTCGCCATGATAGTTCATCCCACTATAGGGATAATAATCTATGTATAATGGCATCTAATCTGAATGCAAAAAAAACTCTGGTCAGAACACCTACTCGACTAACCCACCTCGTCCTCTAGATAACAGCTATCCTCAATGGCACATCCTGGGCACTCGTGGGCCCCCATCCTGGATCTGTATACGAGGACGAAGTGTAGGGATCTTCTCAAAGAAGAGTGAGAAAAACACTATGCCATATGCATGGTCATGGTTCACCTGTCTCTTGCATAACGACAATTATCATTTAAATAATGAAAACATCACCAGGGGCCACCCATAGTAGGTCCCACTCAATACAACCTCAACCAGCATCATATTCCCTTTGGTAATGTGATGCAGTGCCTAGTTGCCTAGGCTTTGCAATACTGCTACGGCCACATCACAAGTATCTAGCCTCTTTATATCTCCGATCAGTATCCATGTGCCTTTGACATGGACACCTGATCGACAGTGGCACTCTACAAATTCCATAATTTTCCACCCTCTCGATAACACTAATTGTGTGTTTCCCACCACCCCTAGTGGTAGGAGACCGGTCAGGAAATATATGTCATGAACTGTCAACTCGATCTGGTGCCCCTAAAATATAAAGATCTCATGATGTAGACCCCAATAGCTCACTATCTGGGCTAGCAAGGGGTCTCTTGCCCTCATCAATGGGTTCTGAACAAATTTTAGGACCCCAAACCTGGCCAATGCAACATGAACTACATGATCCCCTTGAATATTAGAACTTAATGCATCCAAGTCTCTCTCTCTCCATTTGATCCTCAACTCTTCCATACATACACAAAACCATCATGTTTTTCAGCATACAGAAAGGGAATACTGCATCATAACCATAAAATCCCAGCTTTTAGCCAAAATAGCACTGAAACCCCTTTCTATGACACGTCACACTTTTCAGGCCATTTCCTAGGATAGGTCATAGCTTTCTGCCGAGTACCTGCTATCTAGGTCGCAGAAAAAACCCCAAAAAGTGAGACCCGACCATGAGGAGGAGCAGAGGTATGTTCCTAGGCTCTGGTTGTTGATAATCTAAAACTTTAATCCATCGAATTGAAATAGTATGGTTAGGCCTCTTACCTGCAACTGACGAATCTCGATTCCAATAGTCAGTTTGTCTACTATGAATTCCGCAAGATTGAGGGTCTTTTCTCCTCTCTACATTCACCACAACTAAACTTGCAAATGAATCAAATTGGAGGGAAATTGCCTTATTAAAAGAAAAACCCCAATTTTTTCTTTTGCTAATTACGACAAAACTGTAGCTCTTTTTGACGAACCATCAGGACCATTGGAAAGCTTTCACTGAGCACTCAAATGGGTATCCTTTCATTTTTGGTGGCTTTATACTTCACCCGAAAGCCTTTTTTCCACAAAGGGTCACCTTGTCACTTCTCAAAATCGAATTTCTTCACTTGCGGAACTCGTACTTAGGGCACCACTTTACCTTCATACTTTTCGATCCCCTCTCAAGTATTCATTCATAATTTTTCCTAAAGATGGATCCCCATTGGGATTTGAAACGTCGACAAAATTCTTCTAACACTGTGGATAATCCATATAGCTATTCAAAGATAGGATGTTGTGAATAATATAAAATTGCTTTGAAAAAATTCCAAATTAAAGACTTGAAAATTACCAAATAGGATTTATTATATTTTTCAATTTCCCATGAAATAATAGAGAAATACAAATCAATAATAAATACATTTGTATGGACTAGTATGCCTACCTACTATTCAGTTATCATTGGATAGTTATTTGGTTCATGGTTTTCAATACAAATCCTAGTAATAATAGTGAGCTTCCTTTATATTTATTCAAAAATTTATGAGTGGAGTTTAGGTTAGGACTCCATGTTAGCTAATTTTACATGGAATGATCCCAAGGGTTCTCTTATGGGTCTATCCATTAGAGAGAGAACTCTAGACACAACCTAGAATCTAGTCCTCATCCACCTACATGAAAACCTAACCCTCTACCAAAAACCCTACACTAGTAGAGAGCATCATTGAAACCTAGTCTGTAAAATCTACCTTAACTCATACCTTGGTAGAACATGGCACACTCGTAGTATCATCATGCCATGAGTGACCAACATGGAATATTATGAGACTGGTTGGAACATTGTATTTTTATAGCAAGGTTCAACAAAGAAAGGCCACCTAGAGACTAATTTGAGACTCATATATATCTACGAATGATTAGATGTGGATCATGGACCTAAGTCATAGCTCAAAATTCAATTTTTTTAGAAGTGTTCTGAACCTAAGCGACCAGATAGATCTCTTCTTCCTGATTCCAGCACCATAAACGGTTCGAAAAATCGACACCGTATATAGAATTTATTGCAGTTTGAAAAGTCAAGTAAACTGTAATTTTTAGACTTTTACCAAGTTTGACTTGAATTTGGGAAAATTAGAAAGAGAATACTCCAGGTAATATTCCTTGAATATTCCTTGGAATATTCCTTGAAATATTCCACTTGGACCAATTGCATGTGCATAAGTGTCATGATATAATTTCCAGTTGGGTTGAACGTGTTTTGGTCCAGCCAATCACAGGCTGCCATGTGGAAGGCCTGGAGGGCCACCATGTCGCCTAGGTTTGGTCATGTAAAATTTTTGGAGGGACGGAGGATCGAACCTGAGACCTCCTACACAGCACGCGGCGAGCTTAACCAACTCCACTACCGACTCTTTCTTAACCTTATCAGGTTCGGGTTCAAAATATTATTTGTTTGCGCCTCTGGATGGGGGCGAAAGGGCCAACCCAGAGGGCCAGCCCTTCCCCATGCATCCAAGCACCAAAAAATAGGTGCTAAAGATAAAAGATGGTGGGATATGTTTTAAACATGGATTAATTAGTGTTAAACGTAGTTAACCCACGATAAGTGGTATAAACACTAATTAGTGTTTATCCGACTTAAGAATCGATTAACTGACCTCTAATTGCGGATGACCATTGAGGTAAGCTCCAGTTTAATATAATAGATCTTTTGGAGCACACCCATATTTAGGGGTTTTTCCTATTTTAACTAGAGCTAAGTTCAATTTCTCCACATTTATTGGAGCTTTTTAAGGGACACGAGACAATTTTTTTTTGCCTCTAGCTCGAGCTATATGCCACCAATTTTGGAGTGCCAATAGTCAATTTATACTATATCCAACGTTACAGATTCATTGGTGAGGGTTGTAGAGCCATCAAAGGACCTTTGACTAGGTTTTTTCTTAAAATAATTTCTAGGGGCCACCAAGACCACCATGGGGCCTAGCCAGGGATGCTAGAGGCCTTATTTAGAAATCCAATAGTAAATTGTGGATGTTTCATATGTTCTGGAACTAATGGTGTGGTTTGAAGATCCTTTATAGGAATTTTGAAGGCTGATATGCTTCAGTGAAGTTCTAGGGGCCACTAGGGTTAGCAAGTGCTAGCATCAGTTGGGGGCCTAGCCAAGGCAGCTAGAGACCTTATGCAACAAACCAATAGTCATTTATGATTTCTTTGATACTTCTGAATCCAATGGGGGTGTTCACAGAAGATTTTGAGGACTTCTAGAGGTGGTGAACCCACAGAGAAGTTTTCCTTGACCCGAGTGCTAGGGGGTGCCGACAGGTGTTGGAGGCGCAACTGGAGCAGTTGGAGGCCAATTTCAGTGAACCAATAGTCTATCATGAATATTTTTTGAATTATGAATCCAATGAAGGGAATTTCAGAGCCATTTAAATAATTCTAAATGTCGAGAACCTACAGAGAAGTTTTGGGCAACGTAGGGTCAATTTTTGAAGGAGGCCTAGTTTGGGGATGTAGTACTCATTTTGAGAAAACAATGAGTCTATTTTTGGTTTCTGATGTGTGTTGGAGATAGTAGGTGAGGTTTTAGGGAAATTTAAAGAATTTTTAAGGAGTTAGTACCATGGATAAGCTTAGTGTAGCTCAGAGCATCGATAGAAGAAATCAAGTCTATAGAAGCCTAGATCAATTTTCAGAGTGATGACAACCATGACAGGGATATAGATGGTATTCTAAGCCCATTGGTTCAGTTTAGTAACCATTGGAGTTAACTTTAGAACTTGTAAAAGAAAATTTTCCATAATCCCAAAGAGCCAAGTCAAGATGACAAGAGCTCAAGCAGACGTATCCCACAATATTGGGGTGAACTGCTAGTTTAAATTTTTTTGTTATATGCTCCTGTTTATTTGCTGCATTATATGGTTGTTTCATGTGTTTAATTTCAGCAAAAACTTAAAGAACTTAAACAGTTAAAACAACATACACCTATTTGAAGTATAAATTCTACAAAAAGTCAAGTACAAGCTAGATCTTTTATGTGTTTAACTGAGTGGCAGGCTCTTGAAAAGCATAACAAGTTATCCAACCCATTTTCAGATCAATGAATAGACTTTTTATGGGATCATTTGGGTATGTAAACATCAGAGTTTTATGGAGGAGATTATTGTCTTATATATATATATATATATATATATATATATATCATGTGCGTACTATATCTAATAATATGTTGTTTACAGTTGCTACACCATAACAACACTCCTCTCACTCCACTATATGCATCAATGCCATTGATGTAATAGTGGAAAACGCTTGTTCATTTGGTGTATATCACACAAGTTATGGGAAATTAAAATTATCGCTTTTGAAAATTTCTTGATGTTTTAAGTCAAATCTTTTAATTCTTTTATTTTTACAATAATTTTAGTGTTTTTTTTTTTTTTTTTTTTGTATAGATCATAGTGACACTAGGAAAAATTCCATGCATGCCTAGCATGGAAATAACATCCCTAGTTGAAGTATCATGCATAAAATTAATTTTATTTTTAATTATTTAATTATTTATCTTATTTTGTTAATTTTTTTAAAAATATTTAATTCGTTTATCTTATCTACCCTCTCCTTAACTATACATACGATTGGATTTTAAAATAGTTATAGTTATACTCTCTATGATGTCCTCTACTGTAAATGGTATTACTAGTCACTCTGATGAAGAATCAATGCTTAGCCTAAAAAATACAAAGTCTACTGAAGAGAGGCCATCCTCAAGGTAGTGTGTTAAGTTATAATAATAAAATTTTATAAGGAGAGTAGTGTTCTAAACATATTGTGCATACATTTTTGTGTTTCAAAATTTTTCATAGTGACAACACATGGCTTAAATATTTCATTTAGTCCATTCATGTGGTGCAATGTTCAATCTAGTGTTTTAGAGTTTTGATGGTCAATTGCAATATAACTATTAGTTTTGAATTTACTATAAAAAAAATAGTTGAAATTGTAACTTGTTTGAAATAACTCTATGGAAAATTTATATAGAAAAATTTAAAATTGATTTTGAAATTAAAAATAAAAATTATATTATACCTTTTAATGATGGATAGATAAAATATCTTATAAATTAAAAAATTAAAATATATTTATTGATTGTTAAAATATCTTAGCTAAAATATTTGGTTAATAATTCATTCGCCAATATTTCAAAGTTATATATTCCTCAAAAACTATCATCTACGTTAATATTAAAAAGAAATAAATAACCTAGAGCACAACAAAACCTCTAAGCACATTTCGTGATGGAAATGTTAATACTTGTAAAATTATGCTTGGATCTCAATGACTCTTTCCATGTATAGTGCTTTATTTACTGTAGAAATGTACAACAACTAAACATATCCTTTACTTTTGGGATAACATCAATAAAAAAAAGAAATGTGTAAGAGATATGAAAAGTAGATCAAGATGGTATCTTCTTGTGACCCATTGATAAAGTTGACACATGTATATGTATGTACTATAGTATATATCCTAAAATCATCCATGTTTCAACAAAATTATTTTGTTGATATCTATGCTAAGATTACTGGATCATTGTTATTTGATTGTTGGTGTGGAGAGAAATTCATAGTGAGAATTATTTTAAAATCCACATAATTTAATTTCTCGTATCATTATTGAAATATCGTTCTATTTTATTCAAACTGATTATATCAGGCTTGTGTATCCTAGATTGTTTGATGTTGATATATACTACCTTATACTCCAATTTCTTAGTAAATGTATCTTCCAAGAAAGGTTTTTGAAATATTAGATATTTTCCAGCTCATATAAGTTTTCATAAAATGATAGGAAAGTACATTTAAATAATTAATATAATTTGTTAGGGAACCAATTCCCTTTGTAAATACAAATAACCCCAATCTATTCAAAATATATTTTGACTTAGAATATTGGATGCTACTGCGTCACATACATAAGACGCACATATATAAAATTTGTAGGACTTCAATTTATGCACATCTTCCATGTATGTGAATATCTTTTGTATATCCACAACTTCCATAAATATACATATATTTTGTATATGTGCAATTTTCATATATGTGCAACTTTCGTATATGTAAAATTTTGGTTTATGTTCATATCATCCACATATGTGCATTTTTTGTATATGCGGAGATATTTTGTATGTGTGAAACTTTGTTATATACACATATACGAAATTTGTGTACATACGAAATACATGTGCATATACAAAAGATATGTGATACAAAATATGTGCATATATAGAAGTTGTGTGACTTTTGTATATACACATCTTTTGTATATGCGGATATCATCTGTATATGTGCATGTCTTCATGATAACTACATAACTTGTGTATATTCACATATAGGTAGATGCACATATACGAAAGATGTGTGGATATATCAAAATTGTGCATATACAAAATATGTGTGCATATATGAAAGATATGCATATATGGATGTTGTCGTGTATGTGTATTACGGAAGTTCAACACTTCTTTTGTATATGCATAGATTTTGTATGTGTGCATATACGAAAGTTTCTCATATATGGAATATATGTGCATATATGGAAATTGCACATATACATAAGTTGAACATATACAAATGTTGCTCATATATAGAATATATGTGCATGTACAAAAGATATGTGCATATACAGAAGTTGTGCATATATAAAAGATATGTGCATATATGGAAGTTGTGTAAAACATCAACGTTTGTATATGCATAACTTTTGTATATGTGCAAATTCCATATATGTGCATATATAGAATTTGTGCAGAACTTCAAACTCCATATAGACATAGTCTCTTTGCATATACACAACTTTTGTATGTCTGCATATACGAAACCTGCACATATACAGAAGACATGTGATACAAACGATGCACATATATCTAAGTTCTATGAATCTTGTATATGTGTAGCTTGTGTATAAGCGTAGCTTCCATATATACACATCTTCTATGTATGTGCATATATCGTATATGCACAACTTCCATATATGTGTATATGCAGAACCTGTGAGTACTTCGTATATGTCCATCTTTCGTATATGTGAATATTTTTCGTATATGCACAAATTTTGTATACATGCATATACAGAAGTTGAATATATGGAGTATATGTCCATATATGGAAGTTCTGCATATATTAAAGATATGTGATACAAAAGATAAGCGTATATAGAAGTTATATGACTTCCTTATATCCACATATTTCATATTTGCACATGGCTTTTGTATATGCACAACTTTCGTATATGCGCATGTCTTGTGTATATGCACTTCTTTGGTATATGTGTATATATTTTGTATATGTGCATATATAAATGGCACACATATATGGTAGATGTGCATCTATAGAAGATATGCACATATATGAAAGTTGTCCATATACAATAGATGCACATATTCATAAGTTGCGCATATACAAACGATATGCACATATACAAAAGTTACGCATATACGTAAGATATGCATATACTAAAGTTGCACATATACAAAAGATATGTGCATATAAAGAAGCTGTGAATATATGGATACTATCGTATATGCATATTATGAAAGTTAAGCACAATGTAGAAATTTCTACAAATTGAGCTCTGATAGCATGTAGAAATTATTGTGTATATATGAAACCTCTCATGTAATTTAATAAAACACAAGGCTCAATTCTACTCTAATTATCTGCATAATTTAATTCACGATCAAGGAAATTGTAGAATTATATAAATAGATTCAAGTGATATTGGAATGTACTAAAACAAAATACTAAATCAATTCTACAAATTGTGGAAACCAATTTAAATTACACAATCACATAAACAAGTAATTCAAAGAATTATCAATTTCACAACACAAGATGTATCAAGGGAAAGCGTCAGCTAAAAACCCCTCTATTTGTATATTTCATAAACTCAATAACATGAAACAATAAAATGTTATTTCTCTTCCTGAGAAACCACTACACTCTATTGATTGTTTCATTTTGATCATGATCTGATCTAAGCAAGTTTGGTCCAATATTTAACCACTTGCCTGTCTCTGTTTGACCAGCCTTTCTCATGCATTCTTGGGATAATTTATCCCATATTAATTAGGAAATTCCCATTAATAGTATTGTAATACATCTAAGGCATCCTCATGAACTCATTCATGACTTGTACAATTTTTTAATTATACAACTAATAGTTATCTTCCCTTTAACACCAATATACACTAGGCCTTCCTTAGAACTAACATGCAACAAATATTTATAGTTAATTATCATTTATTTGATTGATCACTGCATGTCAATTAAATCATATTTTATTCACTAGACCTATCACTAGCTCATCTCTCACTTAGAACTAGTTAAACTGATTTTAACTCAAATAATTGAGTTAACTAGTTACAACACAAAATAAAATGCAACTAGACTCCCTAAAAATTATATTGACCTATACATGCCTCTAGTTTGACCTTCAACTCAAATTGACTGAGCTAACTAAGTATTCCTAAGTTAGGTAACACTTACAAGATTTCATGTGATGTGGAATTGCAATTTACTTCTAATCTAATTATTCGAAAATTAAATCGGAAGCCCCCTTGGGGTGCCATTTTCTTGTTGCCATTTCAAGAAAAATGGTGTGTTTTGAAGTGGTGGAAAGGTCACCCTTAATACAAATATGACCAATATGTAATTTTTATTTTAGGGTTAATACAAAATGTTTTTATCCCCCCTTCTTCTTGAGAATTCATTCTTATAATTAGCTCTATGGCTTTCAAAAAGGGCTTATATCTCCTTCTTTTACCATTAACGGATTATTTTCCTATGTTACATAGATTTCAATTATAAAAAATATTTCCATTTAAAAAAAACGATATATAGCCTTTGCCTTTGGGGTATATCTCCATCTTCCCCACTCAATGAGTCTTTCTCAGGTAACTTCATGAGGTTTCTTACTCGTTCATTTTGTTAAAGCATATATGTGATATGTATTTGGGGGTTTTATTATATTATTATTTACGAAAATATCTTTCCACTCACTAGTTTCTTATTTTTTTTTGCATGGGTTTGAGTTTCGAATTATCAGCCACTACTTCCATAGGGCAGGGTCTACACTATATCTAAGTACAAGCTAGTATATTTCTTTAGTTCTTAAACCTAAAGGGAAAACCCCTTTTCTTCTTCTAGTTATTATACCTTTTGATGTATAATGGAATTAATAGACATTCAACATTTCTCTTTGATAGGTTCAAGGTTGTGGTCTCATTCCAATAGCTCTAAGGGTGAGATGTCCTAAGCCATAGGTACCCACAATATTCCATTTTCCTCATTATAGTTTACGTCTACTTCTCTCTAAGTACCTATTTCCTGTCAAACTTATTCTTTCTTCTCTTATGATGTAAGCTCGTTGTTACTGAATGTAAAACTTAGGCTAATTATGGCCAAAGTTGCATATGGCTTCTCTTTCTTTGGACTATATATATATATATATATATATATATCTATATATCTATATATAAGTGTGGGTTGTTGAATCTATAGCTACTAAGTTTGAACTACAATGTTAGTTACATGTGTTAATTCGAAGAAGACCCTTTGTACCTGTAATTCTAAATTTATACCTAATTGATTATTCTTGTAACAATGTTTCCTCTCAACTAAGTTAGAGTAAAAATTAGTATCGGGCTTATCATATTTTTTAAGCTCTACCTCCCAGGTTATGAAAGAAATTATTTTTACTACAAAATATGTTGGAATCATATCCCTCCTATTTAAGTTTGTGCTTTATGATTTATTTTTAATATATCTATGTATGGAGTTAGATGTTTCCTTCAACAAAATCCCTTCTTCAAAAAAGAAAAATGATAGACACTTTCATGCATGCTAATATCTTTGAAACTAACCATAAAGTTCTATAAAAATTTAATTACATCACAAGTACTACAGAGAAAGTATACCCAATACTCACATTCATCACTTTCAACATTAGATGAAGAAACTTGTTTAATTTTTGTTGTTGGAAGTAATCCAAACTAAGTTATACATTAAAATTGCATGCTTAGATGCAGATAGAATTTGATGGAATATTACTTGGTTGAAGAAGAATATCAAAGGAACAAATTAACACATTAATTAGAACCCATACTAGGAATATTATCGAGAGCTATTCCACTATCAGAGCATCTCTTGAATCCATTATTAATTGTCTTATTTATATGTAAAAGAATATACATTATTAAATTGGTACATATGACAAACCATACATTACAATGGCATAAAAGATAGCATATCACTTTAAAAGTTATCTTTCAATAAAATCTTATATTTATATCTCACATATAACACACTTGAGTTCTATATTCAAGTTGCTTAAGTAAGTATATGGAATCATCCTCTAGATGGAAATATTATTGTTTACCAAATTTAAATTGTTATTAACTCGTTTAAAAAATAATAATAATAATAATTTACACTCACTTTTAACAAAAGAAATCCATCTCATCTGGAGCAACAAGGTGCATCTACTTCTCATTGTGATGACCACTAAAAATAGGAATCTAAATCTTATGGAGAGTAATAAGATGCATATATATCACCCTATGGTAGATATTTTATTATGTTTCTCATAATAGTGACTACTAAAAATAGGAACACAAATATTATGGAGAGAAAGAATGGGAGATAGAAATATCTAATTTTCATTGACTTAAAATCTTTTCAAGTGAAGCAATTACATTTTATAAATTTGATACTTTTGGTTAAAATGTGAATATGGGTAACAATTTTTAGGTAAGTCACATTCAAGAATGTGTAATACATCTACTTTAAGAGTTAGCTAGAAAGAATATATATTTGAAACTTTTATTAGATTCTCAATCCATATTTTTTGGTCAAATAAAATGTTGAAAATGAAACCAAGTAAGGATTCTGATTTAATTTTCCCTTGAATTAAATGATAATAAAATTTTAATTCTAGATCACATGACAACTTGTACGAGTTAACTAAGATAGTATGAATTATTTGGTTATGTTAATTATTTTTTAGGGTAAAACTAGAGGCATGTAGAGTGTATCCTACATTACACAAGCCTTGGTTGAGTTTATTTTGAGTTGTAATTAATTAATCAAATTATTAGAGTTAAATTAAGCTAAACTAGTTCTAGGTGATGGAGGAACTAGTAGGAGGTTAAAAAATGGGGCATTGCTTAATGTGTTCAACCAGTTAATTGACAATTCATTCATAAATAACGTAACTCATGCATGTCAGTCTTGAGAAATACCGAGTTGATATTGGAGTTGAAGGGAAGTGCACTATCATTTGTATAATAATCTGAATTGTAGAGGTGGTGCATGCATTCATAGGAAGGCCCCTAATGGGTTGCACAGTATGGATTGGGAGTTTCCATATTTAATAGGGCCCAATTACCCAAGGAAACGACATAAGGGAATAGGGATCGTCGAAGGAAGAAATTTGGTTAAGTATTAAACCAGACCTGTCTAGGAATCATTGAGATGGATAGAGATAGTGCAGAGGTTTCTTAGCTTGGAGAAAATAATTGTAATATTCTCATATTCTTTGGCTTATGAAATATACATATAGTAGGGTTTTTAGCCAAGGATTTACCTACGAAAATATTTGCATTGTGTGATTGAAATTCTTTGTCTTTCATGTTTTGTGATTTCAAGATCTAAATTGGTTTTTGCAATTGGTAGAGTAGATTCAAGTATAAATTTTTAGCATATTAAAATTATCAGTTGAATCTATGTGGATTTTCTACATGTTATCAGAGCAGGAATCACTCTCATCGTAATAATTTAAACAATTCAAGTTGGATTTAACTCTCATTGCATGCTTGGTGTCATCGATGATGAGCTTGGTGTGGTACTTGGATAGTGGAGCCTCATTCCATATAAATGGAAACAAATAATTATTTAAGAACTTTGAGGATAATAATGTCCAGATGCACATTGAAATGGGAGATAATGGGATGCATAGTAC
Source organism: Pinus albicaulis (assembly GCA_034641835.2). Lineage (NCBI taxonomy): Eukaryota > Viridiplantae > Streptophyta > Pinopsida > Pinales > Pinaceae > Pinus > Pinus albicaulis. The sequence goes on along the minus strand of CM076575.1, from coordinate 713,969,704 downwards.
AATTGGCATCAATATTATAGCCTTTCAAAGGGATTCTAGTTCTCCTCTCACATTAAAATTTGTCAGGTATGTTTCCTTTTTGAAGAAGAATTTAGTTTCAGTTCATATGTTGGAACATTGTGGATAGGATGTGATATTTAGAAAAGGAAAGGTGTTCCTTCATCACATAGCCACAGGACAACTGAAGAATATTGGGGTTTGGGTAGAGAACCTCTACAAATTCGATATAAAATATTGTGCTACCTTGATCACGAAATCTGAGAAGGTGGAGAACTGAGACATCAATGAGTTAGGCATATAATATTAGGCCATCTACACCAAGGAGCTTTGAATATCATGTAGAACTTTCATACAGGACTTCCCAAGGGTGGACTTAAGCAGTGTTAAACATGCAAAGGGTGTACATTGGGGAAGTACACCAAGGACACATTTCATGATAAGGAATACCAAGAAAAGGCTACCCTTGAAATAGTTCACTCATATGTGTGTGGACTATTCTTGACAGCCTCCACGAACAAGCATAATTATTATGTGATTTTTCACGCAACTGTTAGATATTCTTCATGAAAAATAAAGACGGGGTGTTCTTCAATTTTTTTGAGTTCAAGGAACCTGTTGAAAAATATATAGGAAAGAAGGTGAAGGCTCTCAAGAGTAATAATGATGGAGAATATGTGTTGAATTAATTCAAGAACTTATGTTCATCAAAAGGAATTGAACAAGAATTGATAGCACCTCATAACCCACAATAGAATGGCATTGTAGAAAGGAAGAATATAAGAATTATGGGAGTTGCATGGGATATGTTACATGATTAGGGCCTACCATTGCACTTATGGGTAGAAGCATGCAATACAGTTTTTCAAGTGTAGAACAAAAGTCTTCGTCAGATCCCGGGTATGAGTACATTAGGAGAATATTTTCCTAGTAAGAAGCCATATGTGGTGCACTTTAGAATTTTTATTTCATCAGTTTTCTTACATGTTACCAAATATTCATGAAAAATCTAGAATCAAAAACTCAGTTGGGAATATTTGTGGGGTACACTGATACACCTCATAATTATCAAGTGTATGTGCCATCTCATAGGATGATAGTGGTTTGTAGAGATGTGAAATTTGATGAAGGAAATTCCATGTCAATTTCCCTTGAGAGGGAGTTTAAGATGTATGCTTTTGGGGAGCTCTTAGCTAAAAGCTGATAACCTCAAGCTGTGGAGCAACCACAAGTAGAGGAACAGAGTGGAAACACCCACTCATGCGGAGACATCGATAGATGGAAGGAAGAGCACCATATAGGCTCATAGGTTGATGCATAATGCTAGAGAGAATGTGAAATAACCTACATCACAGCGTGGGTAGAGAAGTTCTAAAGATTGGTACATTGGCTACATGAATCTTATGAGCGAGAGTGTATAGACTGAGCCATCCTCACTCGAGGAATTCATGCAGCAAATAGTATGGTTTAATTCCATGGTTGAGGAGTATGACTCCATTATCAGAAATAGTGCATGGGAAGTTGTCCCAATACCGAAGGACAAGTCATTTGTAGGATCTCGATGGATCTAGAAGGTGAAGAAAACAAAATATGGAAGTTTGGAGAAACACAAGGCCAAATTTGTGGCCAAGGGTTTATCTCACATGGAGGTAATATATTACAAGGAGACCTTTGCTCGAGTACAAAAGTACTCTTCAATCCAATCTACTCTTGCACTTTCAACCTAGTTGAGATGGAAGATACATCATATGGATGTAAATATAGCTTTCCTCAAGGGGGTGATTGAGGAAGAGGTGTACATAGAGAAACCAGAAGGATTTGAGACCTTCGATAGAGAGTCACATGTGTGCAAACTCAAGCGAGTGTTTTATGGACAGAAATAAGCATCGTGTGCTTGGTACACCAACATCAAAAATTTATTTCACCGGGTTAGGCTTCACCAAAAGTGAAGTAGATGTAAACCTTTACCATATTGTGGTTGAAGGTAAATTATTTATTATATTATTATACGCTGATGATTTGATTCTGACAGGTGATGAGAAGCTGATTTATTATTGCATGGCGGATCTTGAAAGAGAATTTGAGATGGCGGACATGGGGCCCTTGCATTATTTCTTTGGTTTGGAAATTTGGAAAAGAGATGGGGAACTCTTTGTCTCTTAGGTAGTGTATGCCAATGTGATACAGAAGAAGTTTCACATGGAGATCAACAAACCCATAGAGACTCCTCTAGCAGGGAATTAGATGAAGGAAGATGCTACTTTAGGTGAAGTGGTAGAAGCTACCATTTATAGGAAGCTTGCGAGTTTTGTTATGTACTTGGTGAACACACGACCAAACATGTGTTATGAGGTTAACCAACTTATTCAAGCTATGGTTAAGCCAACCAAGCTTTATTAGAAGGCTACTAAACATGTGTTGAGATACCTGAGAGGCACCACTTAGATTGGTCTTTGGTACAGATGTACAGAGGGATTTAAGCTTCAAGGCTTCACGTCTGCAGATTGGGGAGGGATTCCATCTGAAAGGAAGTGCACATCAATGGGCATCTTCAGTATTGGGTCAAAAATAGTTTCCGGATACAACAAGAAGCAGAGATGAGTTGCACTCAGTTCAACATAAGTAAAGTACATGGCTGCTAGTCAATCAATTGGTCAAGCTATCTCGATGACGACGATCCTTGTTGGGTTGTTTGGTCAACAGATGGATCTGGGAGTGATTTATTTGTATAACCACGGTTACATCAAATTCTCGATTAATCCAATTTTCATGATAGGTCCAAGCATATCGACATCCAGTATCACCATATTAAGTATTGTGTCCGAAGGCAGATTATGCTATTATAATACATTCCTACATAGGAGTAGGATGCAGACATCTTGACAAAGGCACTGTCAAGAGACAAATTCGAGTTTCATACAGGGGAAATTTTAAGGATGGAATTTTATCTTGAAGTTTAGAAACCTTGGTGATTCTTACTAGTCCCTAATATGCAAATTGTAAACAAATTGGGGATATTTTTGGAGAAATATTTATATCTCCAATGATTTTATATTTTTCAATATAATATTTTGGTGATTTTTAAGGTAAAATAATGGTGTACTATAAAATTTGGGCAAATCATTTTACAAAAAAGATGGAAATTGACGATTTTTTTTTTTTTGAAGCATGGAAAATTATCCCAACTGCGAATATTAGCCCCTAAAATTTTCCCCTGTTCCATAGAGATAGGATTGGGGTATTAGATAGTCCCTTTCTTGCTGAGAGGGAGTGTTGAAAATGACACCAAGAATGGATTCTAATTTAATTTTTCCTTCAATTAAATTAGAATAAAATTGTAACTCCACATCACATGACAACTTGTACGAATTAACTAAGTTAGGATGACTTAGTTGGTTTATTTAAGTCCAGTTGAGGGTCAAACTAAAGCCATGTAGAGAGTCTCCTATAATATAGGAGCCCTGATTAATTTTATTTTGAGTTGTAATTAATTAACTCAAATTATTTGAGTTAAATTCAGTTAAACTAATTCTAACTTATGGAGGAACCAGTAGAAGGTTAAACAATAGAGTGTCACTTCATGTGTTCAACTAGTTAGCTAATATTTCACTCATAAATAACTCATGCATGTCAATTCCAAGAAATATCGAGTTGGGATAGGAGGTCAAGGGAAGTGTACTATCAGTATTATAATTATCCAATTTTTATAGGTGCATGTAGTCAGAGGAAGGCCTCTAATGGATTGTGTAGTATGGATTTGTAACTTCCCTTATTAATATGGCCTAGTTACTGAAGTAGACAATGTAAGGAAATAGGGATCTTGGAGGGCAGAAAATTCGTTAAGAATTGAACCAGACTTGTCTAGAATCATTGAGACAGATGGAGATAGTGCAGAGGTTTCTCAGCTTGGAGAAAAGCATTGTAGTCTTCTCATATTCTTTTCCTTATGCAATATACAGATAGGGGATTTTTAGCTACCGCTTTCCCCACGAAAATCTTCATGTTGTGCGATTGAAATTATTTCTCTTTCATGTTTTTTTATTTCAAGATATAAATTGGTTTCCACAATTGGTAGAATAGATTCAAGTATAATGTTTTATCATATTACAATTATCAATTGAATCTACGTGGATTTTCTAAGACAACAAATGCTAAAACAATTTTTTAAAAAGTATAACTCCATATAGGGAATACCTTTACAATTTTAAAGAACATCTATGAGAGACTTGGCATCAAGGATGAAATTTGACGGGAAAATTGCCTATCATGGGGTGATTTACACATCAAATATGGTTAAACAATTTGCAAGACTATCAAGATTTTTTCTTGAAATTCTAGATCATAGGAGAATGGCGGATCTAGATCATAGGAGAGAGGAATAACTTATTTCATGGATGAACAAATGACTTTAGTTCAACCATATTGCCATCGTATGCAGAGTGTGATACGTTCGATGATGCAGGAACCTTCTAGTTTCGAGCACAAATTTGTTAGAGGCTATACTAATTGCACGAATGCAGGTTAATCATCTCTCGTTCCATGCTTATAATTGTTTTTGTTTTTCTTGTAAAAATTGATCGTATTGTCTCAGTGCTTAGGAATGACTGACCAGAATTGAGGGAAAAAGGTTGTATTTTAAAAGCATCGTTAGTTATATTATATGAATTGATAAAACTATAAATATCAGATATTAAGATATTAATACTCTGACATATTACAGATATTAATGCTGTAAGATATATGTAATGTAATTATAATATATTCTAATTATATTAGAAATATTGGAAGTTGTTAAAATTATTTTTATAATAAAAAAAATGATTTCATTAAATTAAATTCCCTGGAAAATAAATAATACTGTAACATATTACAGATATTAATACTGTAACATATATGTAATGTAATTATAATATATTCTAATTATATTAGAAATATTGGAAGTTGTTAAAATCATTTTTATAATAAAAACAATGATTTCATTAAAATTAAATTCGCTGGAAAAAAAACACAAGACGATATCATTTATCGGAGCGTTCATCAAAAGAGTTAAGATCAAATATGAAAATGTTTTGAATTTTCGTTTGAACGAAAACGGTTTTCTGATTGATGTTTTTTTTATTTAGATTAGAAGGATTTGAATTTTGAATTTTATGTTTTATATATTATTTCATAATAAGGTTATAGTGAATGTGGCTATATTAAGTATGATTGTTATTTATGATTTCAAAACATGTGTTTTTCATAATTTATAGCCAAAAAATATATAATAATTTATTGTAAAAAATATATAGGCTTCATATGATTTAGTTGTGAAATTTTTAATAAATTTATTAAAAAAAATTCTAAGAATAAAAATTTCATAATATGTCTTTCTTCTTAAAGAGGTTATAGGTTCAAAACCAAATGGGTAGAGTATGCATGCCTGCTTAAACATAGCGGTCAAATTAGTAGACGAAGGTGTGTCCCTTATCCCACAAACAAAAAGGTCTCATACACCAATTTAGTGGTTGACTTGATAGTAACCTTAAAATTGGAAAATAATAATATTAATAATATTTCCATTGTTTATTTTTTTATTTTTCCTAACATTATAATATAAATCAAAATAAGTAAATATAAATGTAAATAAGTAATATTTAAATATCATATTAATTATGATTTGTAAATATCATATGAAAAAAAAAATTAATTAAATTTTAATATTAATGATGTGATATTAAAAAATATTAAACCTAATATTGACTTAATATTAACATCAATAACTTATTAATATTAATAACCTTATAATAACATTAATAGCTTATCAATCATAATAATTTGCTAATAAATTAATAATATATTAACTAGTAAAGGTTAATACATTAATTTTTAAATTAGTATTATGATATTATAACATGTTTTAATATTACCTTATATTCGTACTATATTGGTTTATAATATTGGCTATAAATACAATATTTACTTTATACATATTTAATATTAAATATATTATTTATATTTAATTATGATATCTATATATATATATATATATAATATTTAAATAAGATTGATAAAAGTGCAATATAACATTAATAACATATTAATCTATATATTTATAATGTCTTAACTAAAAATAATTTATATATTTAGATATGGTAACAATTAGTGATATGGTCAACTCTAGTAAACATGATAATCATAGCAAACAATATTGAAGATGATTACCATGTTGAACCACATAGTCAAGCATAATCAACCACATTAGATAAATATAGCCAAACCTTTATAGTCAACATTGATGGTCAATGTTTAAATATTTGGATGTGATCCAGCTTTCCTAACCCTATGTTTACAATATATAAGAATAGTCAACATGATGACATAGTCAAATATAGTCAACCTTTCTACAGTGAAGTTACATCTTTCAATCAACTGATGAGTGAGTGATTCAATTCCCGACTATTAAGTGAGCATAATTTTCAATCAATGGTGGGTGTAGTATCAATGCCTTGGGTTTATAATATCAATCATGGTCAACCGTGGTCATTAACATTAAACGATGGTCAACCATGGTCATATGTTGCTTTATGACAAAGAAGATCTCAATATGAAAATCAACTAAGCTCAACCTTGGTTCAATGTCACATTGTGAAAAATATTGTCTTGGTATGAAAATAAATCATGGTCAAGCATCATCAACCATGGTCCAACATCACATTGTGACAAGGGTTGTCTCAATATGGAAATCAAGCATGGTCAAAAATGGCCAACCATGTTTATTTTAATGTTTATGATATTTATCTTAGGTTTATACACCTTAGGATTCTAATTTTTATCCCTTTGGTTTATTATTCCCTTCGGTTTATAATATCAATCCCTTGGGTTTATTAACCTAAGGGTTCATATTCCTAGGGTTTAATATTATTCCCTTAGGTTTATAGTCCCTTTGATTTTTAGTATTAATCCCCAGGGCTTATTATTCCGTTAGGTTTATAATATCGATCATGGTCAACCATGGTCCAACGTCGCATTGTCACAAATATTGTCCCAATATGATAATCAAACATGGTCGACCATGGTCCAATGTTTCAGTGTGACAAAGATTATCTCAATTTGAAAATCAATCATGGTCAAGCATGGTGAAACATGGCCAATCATAGCAAACCATGGTCAACCATTGTCAAACATGATCGAATGTTAAATTGTGACAAGCATTTTCTCAATACTAAAATCAACCATGGTCAACCATGTTTATTTTATTATTTATAATATTTATCTTAACATTTATATACCTTGGATTTATAATATAGTCCCTTTGGTTTAATATTTTCCCCTTGGGGTTTAGTATTAATACCTTTCATTTATTATTCCCTTGGGTGTATAATATAAATACCTTAGGTTTATAATATCAATCATAGCCAACCATGGTCAACCATGGTTGAATGTCGCATTGTGACAAAGATTGTATCAATATGAAAATCATGGACACTCATGCAAAATCATGGTCAACCATGGTCGAATGTCACATTGTGACAAATATTGTCTCAATATGAAAATCATGGACACTCATGGAAAATCATGGTCAACCATGTTTTATAAAATAAAAAATGGTCAACCATGGTCAAGCATGCCCAACTTTCGTTGAACGTCATATTGTGACAAAGATTGTCTCGATATGAAAATCAACCATGGTCCAACATTGCATTGTCACACACTTCGTCTTGATATGAAAATCAAACATGGTGCAATGTCACATTGTCAAAAAGATTGTCTCAATATGAAATCAACCATGGTCGACCATGTTTATTTTAGTATTTATAATATTTATCTTAGGGTTTTTATACCCAGGGTTTATAATATTAGTACCTTGGGTTTATTATTAACTTGGGTTTATAATATAAATCATGCTCAATCATGGTCAATCATAGCCAACCATGGTCAAATGTTGCATTCTGACAAAGATTGTTTCAATATGAAAATGAACCATGGTCAACCATGGTTCACGTCACATTGTGAAAACGATTGTCTCGATATAAAATTAAATCATGGTCAAACATGGTCAACCATGGTCCAACGTCGCATTATGACAAGGATTGTCTCAATATGAAAATCAACCATGTTTATTTTAGGGTTTATAATATTGATATTAGGGTTTATATACATTATTTTTATAATTTTTATCCCTCTGGTTTATTATTCCCTTAGGTTTAATCATATAAAGGTTCATATTCCTAGGGTTTAATATTATTCCCTTGGGTTTATAATACCTCGTCTTTTTACTATTAATCCCTAGGGTTTATTATTCCCTTGCATTTATAATACAAATCATGGTCAACCATTATCTACCATGTTTTATAAATTCAATCATGGTCAACCATGGTCCAACGTTGGATTGTGAAAATTATTCTCTTAATATTAGAATCAACCATGTTCAATCATGGTCCAATGTCACATTGTGACAGAGATTCTCTCGATTTGAAAATCAATCATAGTCAAGAAGGGTCAACAATGGTTCAACGTCACATTGTGACAAAGATTGTATCAATATGAAAATCAACCATGGTCAACCATGTTTATTTTAGTGTTTATAATATTTATCTTAGGATTTATATACCTTGGGATTATAATATTAGCCCCTTGGTTTTAATATTAGTCAACCATGGTCAACTCTAGTCTACCATAGTTAATCATGGTCAAGCATGGTCCATCGTCACATTTTGACCAAGATTGTCTCAATATGAAATTCAATCATTATCTCAACCATTGTCCAACATCGCATTATGACAAATATTGTCTCAATATGATATTGAGGGTCAACTATGGTCAATCATGGTCAACCTTGCCCAATCATCCAATATCGTGTTTTATAAAATCAAACATGGTCATCTATGGTTAGTCATGGTCAACTAGGGTCGAACATCGCATTGTGACTAATATTATATTGATCTAAAATCAACCATGTTTAGGCATGGTCAACCATCATCCAACATTGCATTGTGACCCGGATTGTCTCAATATTAAAGTCAACCATGGTCAACAATGCTTATTTTAGTGTTTATAATATTTTTCTTAGGGTTTATATACCTTAGGATTATAATATTAGTCCATTAGACTTAATATTATTCCCTTTGGTTCATAATCTCTTGGATTTATTACACACTCGGCTTTATGATATCAATCCCTTGGGTTCATGATATCAATCCCTTGGATTTATGATATTAATAATGGTCAACTATGGTTGTTCATAGCTAACCATGGTCAACCAATATCAATTGTCACATTGTTAGAAAAATTGTCTCAATATGAAAATCAACCTTTGCCAACAATGGTCTAATGCCACATTGTGATAAATATTGTCTCGACATGACAATCAATCATAGTCAACCATAGTCACCCAAGATCAATTATTGCATTGTGAGAAAGATTGTCTCAATATGAAAATCAACCTTTGTCAACCATGGTCTAATGTCACATTGTGACAAAGATTGTCTCAATAAAAAATTATGGTCAACCATGTTTGTCACATTGTGACGTTGGACCAAGGGTCAATCCTTGTCACAACGTCACAATCGTTATTGACCATGGTTGACCATGATTGACCATTGTTGAGCATGGTTGATTAACAATGGTCACCCATGGTCCAATGTCGCATTGTGACAATGATTTTCTCTATATGAAAATCAATGATGGTCAACCATGGTCAACCATGTTTATTTTACGATTTAACTTATTTATCTTAGGGTTTTCATAACTTGGGTTTACAATAATTATCCCTTTGGTTAATATTATTCAGTTGGGTTTATAATCCCTTCATTTTTTAGTATTAATCCCTTGGTTTTATTATTCTCTTGGATTTATTAACCTAATTGTTCATATTTCTAAGGTATAATATTATTTATAGGTTCCTATAATATTAATATTTGGGTTTAATATAAAGCCATTGGATTTATAATTATGGTCAACCATGGTCCAATGTCACATTGTAACAAATATTCTCTAAATATGAAAACCAACTAATGTCGCATTATGACAAGGGTTTTCTCAATATGATAATCAATCATGGTCAACCATGGTTGGCACATTGTGAAGTTGGAGCAAGAGTCAATATTTGTCGCAATGTGACAATGGTTATTGACCATGGTTGACCATGATTGACCATGGTTGAGCATGGTTGATTAACCATGTTCAACCATGGTCCAATTTCGTATTGTGACAAAGAATTTCTCTCTATTAAAATAAATGATGGTAAACCATGGTCAACCATGTTTATGTTACGCTTTATAATATGTATATAAGGGTTTTTAAAACTTGGGTTTACAATAATTATTCCTTGGGTTAATATTATTCTGTTGGGTTTATAATCCCTTGGGATTTAGTAGTAATTGCTTGGGTTTATTAATATAAGTGCTCATATTCCTAGGGTATAATATTATTTATAGGGCCCTATAATATTAATATTTTGGTTTACTATAAATCCATTGGGCTTATAATAATGGTCAACCATGTTCCAACGTCACATTGTAACAAAGATTCTCTGAATATGAAAACCAACCAATGTCGCATTATGACAAGGATTGTCTCGATATGAAAATCAACCATGCTCAACAATGCTTCAACATTGCATTGTGTCAAATAATGTCTTGATATGGATATCAACCATGGTCAACCATGGTCACATTGTGACAAAAATTGTCTCTTGGCCCAATGTGATATTGTGACAACCATGGTCATCCATAGTTAACCATAGTCCAATGTCACATTGTGACAAATATTATCTCAATATGAAAATAAACCATAGTCAACCATGGCCAACCATTGTCCAACATCGCATTCTGCCAAAGGTTGTCTCAATATGAAAATCAATCATGGTCAACCATATTCCAATGTCGCATTGTGATAAATATTGTGTCAATATGAAAATCAACAATGGTAAAACATGGTAAAATATGTTTATTTTATGTTTTATAATATTTATGTTAGGTTTTATATATCTTGGGTTTATAATATTTATCTTAGGGTTATATATCTTGGGTTTATAATATTAATCCATTTGGTTTAACATTACTCCCTTGGGTTTATAATATCTTGGGGTTTTAGAATTAATATTTTCGGTGTATAATATCAATCCCTTGGGTTTATCAATCTAATGGTTTACATCTCTTGGGTTTATCAATCCCTTGGTTCAACCTTACATTGTGTCAACCATGGTCATCCATGGTGAACCATGGTCCAACTTTTCATTATGAAAAAGATTGTATCAATATGAAAAACAACCATCGTCAACCACAACAAACCATTTCCCAATGTCACATTGTGCCAAAGGTTTTCTCAATATGAAAATAAAACATGGTCTTCTCAATATGAAAATAAAACATGGTCAACCATAGTCTAACGTTGCATTCTGACAAATATTATGTTAATATGATAATCAACCATGGTCAATCATGGTAAACCATGTATATTTTAAGGTTTATAATATTTATCTTAGGGCTTAAAAACCTTTTGTTAAAAATTATTCCCTTTGTTTTAGAATACCTTGGATTTTTAGAATTAATCACTTTGGTTTATCAATCCAAGGGTTCACATTCCTAGGGTATAATATATTAATCCCTTGGATCTATTATTTCCTTGGATTTTTAATATCAATCCCTTGGGTTCATTAATATAAGGGTTCATTTTTGTATAGCATAATGTTATTCATAAATGTCCTATTCCCCTTCTAAGTCCATAATATTTTATTTTTCTTTTATACGCAACTCTCATTATTATCGTTCCAATCCAAGTAGATATCCTACCGGTTTATCAATTCCACCAACAAATTATTTGTCCATGCTTTGAATTCTCAATGTATTTGTACTTCACTTAATAGTGAACTAAGATACACAAAACAAATCTAAAAGCCATGATTCATACAATATTCTTATCATGAATACCACTCACTAAAGTACCCCTTTCAATGCCCCTTATTAGTCCTTGCCTCCGACAATGGGTCTATAGCGATCGATCGATCGTTAAATTCATATTAATTTGCGTTAAAGAACTCTCTTACCAAATTTTAACCAATCTTTTTGGCTAGCTATTTAGTTTTACCAAAATTGAACCAAACTTTTTCTTTGGACCTCTTATTACAAACCGAGGCTCATTACAATCCACCAATTTTATTATATCCAAATTTTATTTAATCCAACCAAATCAATGTTCTGAATTGATAAAACATCCAATGTTTTTGGCTACTGGTATTCCAAGAATAGCCAATGTTTTGAATTGATAAAACATTTTGGTTACCGTTATTCCAAGAATAGCCAAATTTTTTAATGCATGAACTATCCAAAGTTTTGGCTACTGCAAACTGTTGTACATAGTGTGCTTTTCATCATATCTAATGTTCATGAATGCATAATATTATTTTTCCCTGTGTTCACGTGTCAATTCACTTCCTGCCACATGTTTCCTTTCCTTTATTGTTACAAACTTCCTTTATTGTTACACACCTGCTTCACCACTTTTTTAATTCAGAGATTTCGTTTCCTTTATTTTCACACACGTGCTTCACCACTTGTTTAATTCACATTTTCCACAGCTTCACCATTTGTTCACTTCAATGTTTACATAAATAACCTATACCATAACTACTGTAAGTTTCACAATATTCCTTTGATGCGTTCAACCCAGCTTGGAGCTTGGATTCATGTCTACGATTACTATTTATGTTTTAGGTGTAGGTTATTGAATATATTTCGTGTTTATGTTCATTATTTATGTGTTTATGTTTCAGGTGCATTTTATTGAATATATTTTGTTTAGGTTTCAGGTGCACCTTATCGAGTATATTAGGAAAAGACTAAAATACATCGGGCTTTCAAAGACAATAAATTAATAAATGGAATCCTATAAAAACTGAAATACAATGTACATACCACTGTCAAAGACATAAATTAGGAAATAGTATAAATTAGGAAATGGTCTGTCTGTTATTTTATGTGAGGTACATGTATAAATAAAATTTCGATTTAAGTAAATATAGATAAAATTCCCATTCAAATAGCATATTATAAAGGTAATTATTCAAGTAACATTATGCGTTTAGATTGAAGTGAAATTCTCATTTCTATATCAAATAATTTTAATTTCACTTTTTACTTGAAGGTCATTTTTCTAAGCCTGGTACTCTATTTCTACAAGACAAATAATCTAACCTATGGCGAGAAGCATTCCATGAAAAGGAAGCTAACCTATGGGGAGATAGATGTTAGTGAGATGGGTGGATAGGTACACCCATTAATAAGGATCGACCAGAATAGCACTAGACGGACAAGAAACTGACTTCAAGCATTCATAAATGTTTAGACGGATTATGCACTTTTGAATTTGCATACAGATGAATCATGGACTTTACCATTAGTTGTTCAAAGAGATTTAAAGAGTAGAGAAGTTCAGAATGAACCTCACGAGGAAGTTGATTCACCCCAAAATTGATTGCACTCTTGGTCTTGCAAGCACTTTCACGATTGACCGCTAATACTTCTCTTGAGACGATATGTCCACTTTCCTTCCACTTATTTTTATTTATGTTATTACTCCATTTCTTTATTTCACCCCCACAAAACCATGAAGACACCCCGTGACACTGTTGTTCACCTTTTTTTTTTATTACGGCGTAAATCTGGGAGCTGGGAATCTCGAGAATGAATCAACCGTACCATCCATCAATCGTAGCCAAACAATGAATCATAAGAAGAATAAGAGTACGAGACGGGTTGCATTCTACAAATTACAAAGGCGATGCATAATGAAGTGTTGGATTCTGAAATTACTGTTGGAAGACGTACATGGTTTACAAAACATTGTGAAAGGAGATAGTTTTTTTTGCAATGTTTCAAGGAACTCTTGTACATCTAGAAGGTGGTATTTGATCCACTACGTAGTTTTTTTTGCAATGTTTCTGGGAACTCTTGTACATCTATAAGGTGGTATTTGATTCACTGCGTTTTTCCAAAGAAAAAGAGCACGACAGGTTTCTTTTGAATTTTTCGTGGAACACTTTTAAATCTAGAAGGTGGTATCTAATTCACTGAGTTTTTCCAAAGAAAAAGACCACGACACATAACTACAACTCAAAATTTTATACCAAGAAAATGGAAAAAAGGAAAAAAATCAGCCTTTGAATTCGTTATGGTGAAAATTACGTTTGTAAAATTTCAACTTGCTAATTTACTAAAACAGCAACTAATTTATTTGTGGCTTCGAAAATGACAACAACGTTTACTGAAATATACTAAGATCGGCACACGGTTGCCCTTCGTGCCCTTGTTCTAGTTTCCCTTCTTGTTAAATCTCAGAAAGTATCATATTTCTTATCTACGGTGCATTATCAAACTCTATGTCATAATTTCTATCTTACTCTCACATAATGGTCCCATAAGTGCATTTGTGCGTAAAAAATTTTTGTGCCACCAGTTCCACAATCCACCAACTCTAAAGGGGACCCCTTATCTTCGTTTTACAATTTATAATCCTTCTCTTAAATGTTGAAATGTTACTTTCAACAGTGGTTGTGCAAAACCGCTTTCTATTTTCAATTTCCAATTTTTTCTCCTCCAGCCGCTTTCTAAATGCAGTGAACAATCAGTTTCAGTTTTTGTTTGAATCGGTGCAGTCCTGTTTATTTTGAAAAATAGAGTCTTTTTGTGTTTTCGGGGACAGTCTCTATTTTAGCAAAACAGAGTACCTTTTATTTTGTTATACACAGAGATATTTTTTTTTTTGTGTACACGAGCGTTTTAGTTTTAAACCCTGTGATCCCCACAGAGTCAAAGTTTCTTGTTGATGAAGGAGGTTCGATGCATTCAACGCAATTGGAGGTATCATATATATAATACCAAAACCATTTAAAATCGCCCTCCACCGTAAGCCGAGGTCCACGGGTCCCACAGACCACGCGGCAGTTCAATCAACAGTCACAACTTTTTGTTTTGGGTCTAATTACATTATCGCATCGGAGGTCATTGTTATATTGGCCCGATTGAACAGTGAAAGGATCCGGACCCGATCCCCGTTATTCAACAGAGTTAAGTGTTTGATCTCGGGTCTGATCCTCAATCGGAATCGGAAGTCAGAGGTATGTGTGTTAAGTTCGGACCCGATTCATTTATAGGGTGGATTTAATATTGGATTTTTGTGTTACGATGGGCGCTCACGTCAGCAGGGCTCTGACAGACGTGATATGAATTTATGTGCTGGATTGTATAATCCATCGCGCGCGCAAATGCGTACGTCATCAACCCAGATTTGTAACACGAAAAGGCTCGATTCATTTTTGTTCATATTTTCTTTGAAGTCCAGGTTCATCGCGCGATACAAAGTCTTATGTCAAAGGTTTATAATGTTTAGTTTTAAATTTATGCGCGACAGAGTATTATTACAAAGTCTTTTGTAACGTAGCCAGTGGGGTCCCCGAAATTTTTTTTTTTTTTAAATAGATTTTTTTTTAAGTTTTACATAGTTTGTAAAGTTTTTTAATTTTATATGCACGACATATATATGTTCTAAAAGGCCCGAGAGCCTGTAGAGTGTATTGTTTTGATTTTAACAACGGACATAGTGAAAAGTTTTAGTTTGAAAGCACAACAGTGTGTATAACACAACAATGCTATTTTGTGAGAGACAGAGCGTTAAGAAATACACAGACAGTGTATTGGTTTGGTTGAGACAGTGAAGTCTTTTGATTGGCACTGCGTTTTTGAAGAAGTCTAGATTTGTATAAGTTTTTTTTTTTAAAGTTAATAAAATAGTTTTAGAGTGAAAAATCTGTCTCCTGTGAGTGAAATTTTAATATTTTCTCTGTGTTAAAGAAGGGAGTTTTATTCTCCATTTGTTGTTCTGGAATTTTCAATATTCCAACATGGTATCAGAGCTAGTCCAGGCTCTTTGAAGGTCAAAGAAGCTGAAGGAAATGAATTCTTTGTTGCAGCAACTTCTCCAGCAGTGTGAAGACTCAGCCAAAAAGAATTCAAGTTATTTCTCTATACAGTTTATTGTGTTACTGTTGCAGAACAGTCAGTTATTTTAGATACACAGTCAAGTGTTTTTGAATCATATTTAAGAGTGCAAGAATGGCTGGAGCCAGCACTAGCATGGGTATTGGAAATACCCAGCTCCCACAATTTAATGGGAAAAATTATGACTACTGGTCAATAACTATGAGAGCTTTATTTGCTTCCCAAGATTTATGGGAACTTGTTGAGGATGGCTTTGAAGAGCCAACAGATAAAGATGAGCTTGATGAATTAACACAAGCAGAGAAGGAACTGCTGAAGAGAAATAAGGAGAAGGATTCAAGAGCCCTCTACTTTTTGTATCAAGCAGTCCATGAGAGTGTGTTTCCTAGGATAGCAGCAGCCAAGAGATCCAAAGAAGCATGGAAAACTCTCAAGACATCCTATCAAGGCATGGAGAAAGTGAAGGCAGCAAAACTTCAGTTGCTGAGCAGAGACTTTGAGACTCTCTGTATGAAGGAGTCAGATAACATTGACTCATTCTTCACTCATGTGATTGGAATGGTCACACAGATAAGATCTCATGGAGAGACTCTTGAAGACAAGAGGATTGTGGAAAAGCTCTTGAGGAGTCTACCCTCAAGGTTTGATGTGATTGTCACCACCATAGAGGAGACTAAGGATCTCACAAATTTTTCTGTGGATGAACTACATGCATCACTGATGACCCATGAGCAGAGATTGGGTAGGAGTGAAAACTCATCTCTGGAACATGCCTTTAAGACCCAAATGTCTTTCGGAAGAGGAAGAGGGCAAGGCAGAGGAAAAAAGAGAGGAAGAGGCAGAAGCCAAAAAAAAGGTGGAAGGAACAGTCCAGCAAATGCTAAAGGAAGGGGCAGCAATCCAAATCAGCATCAAGGCCAAGGCAACGGCCAGCAAAGTGGTCAGCAGAATGCTCAAGGACAAAGATATGATAAGTCCAATGTCCAATGTCACTATTGTAAAAAATATGGTCATTATGCTAATGAATGTAGAAAGAAGCAACATGATATGGGAAATAGAACAAATCCAAATTTTACTAGAGAAAACATCAGCCAAGATAAATTATTTTTAGCTTGTAATATGGCTGAGGAAAAGAATGAAGACTTATGGTTTCTAGACTCGAGTTGTAGTAACCATATGACAGGAAACATAGCAATGTTTTCTATGCTAGATGAGAGTGTGAAGTCACAAGTCACACTAGCGACTGATAGTAAAGTTTCTATTATGGGAAAAGGAGATGTAAATGTTTTAACAAGGAAAGGTGCAAAGAAATCCATAGCAAATGTCTATTATGTTCCAGGAATGAAGTGTAGCCTCTTAAGTATTGGACGACTTGTTCAAAATGGGTACAATGTCTTTTTTGAGGATGATGTTTGTACCATCATGGAAAAACCACCCAGAAAATAATGTATTGCTGAAGTGAAGATGACAAGGAACCAGATGTTCCCTCTCAGAATGAGAGCAGATTTGAAAAATGAAGAAGAGATAGTAGCAGTGACACAAGAGGCTTTCCAAAGCGAACCAAAAGATAACAATTGATTGTGACACTTGAGATTTGGACATCTCAACTTTGGAGGCCCTAAATTGTTGAACAGAAAAGGAATGGTAAGACGTTTACCATTGATAGAGAAACTGGACAGCCTTTGTGAAGGTTGTATCTTGGGGAAACAACACAGAGAAAGTTTTCCTTTTGGGAAAAGCATAAGGGCAAAGGCACCCTTAGAGATTGTCCACTCAGATTTGTGTGGACCGATGCAAACTCCATTTCTTGCTGACAACAACTATATGTTAACATTCATAGATGATTTTACAAGAAAAACTTGGGTTTACTTTTTGAAAAACAAAAGTGAAGTGTTTGAAATATTTTGCAATTTCGAAGCACTTGTGGAAAACCAAAGTGGGTTGCATATCAAATTCCTAAGGACTGATAGAGGAGGTGATTATATCTCTAAATATTTTCTACGTTTTTGTAGAGAAAATGGTATTCATACGCAATTTACAACTAGATATATTCTGTATCAAAATGGAGTAGCCGAAAGGAAGAATAGAACCATAATGGACATGGTAAGGAGTATGTTAAAGGCAAAGAATTTTCCTAATGATTATTGGGCTGAAGCTATACATTTTGTAGCATACATTTTGAATAGGTGCCCTACAAAAGTAGTTATGAACAAAGTGCCGGAAGAGGCATGGAGTGGCACAAAGCAAGGTGTCACACACATGAAGGTTTTTGGATGTGTGGCTTATGCACACATTCCGGATCAGCTAAGGAAGAAGTTGGACAACAAGGGGGAGAAATGTATTTTCATTGGATATAGTGAGGAATCCAAGACTTACAGGTTATATAACCCATCCACCAAGAATTTTATTGTGATCAGAGATGTTCAATTCATTGAGGAGGAAGCTTGGGATGGAAGCATAGAGAAAACAGTGAATGTTAAACAATGTTTATCTCATGATGAAAATGATGATGAGTTGGCTGAAATACATCCCCAAACAGCAACACCAACACAAGGGCAGCAAGGCACACCCTTGATGAGAAATTAAAGTGCTTCTCCAAGCACACGCAAGGAGGAAACTCAAGTGCTTCTTCGAGCATTTGTACACCTAATGAAAGAGGTAAGAAGTTTAGAAATTTGAATGACATTTATGAACAAGAAGTAACAAATGAAGGTATCAATTCTTTGTTTGCTTTATATTGTCATGTTGATGATCCTGTTCATTTCGAAGAAGCTATTAAGGATAAGTAATGGATAGAAGCTATGGATGAGGAGATAAATGCCATAGAAAGAAACAAGACTTGGGATTTGGTTGAACTCCCAAAAGGTAAAGATGTCATTGGAGTTAAATGGGTCTACAAGACCAAAAGTAATGCTGAAGGAAAAATAGAGAGACACAAGGAAAGACTTGTTGTCAAATGATATAAGCAGAAGAATGGGATATATTATGAGGAAACTTTCGCACCGGTTGCTAGAATGGAAACCGTGAGAGAAGTGTTGTCCATAGCAGCACAAAACAAGTGGAAAGTTTACCAAATGGACGTGAAGTCAACATTCCTAAATGGAGTGTTAATGGAAGAGGTTTACATTGAACAACCTCTCGGCTATGAAAATAAAGGCCAAGAGAACAAAGTGTGCAAGTCGAAGAAAGCTCTTTATGGGATAAAGCAAGCACCAAAAGTGTGGTACAATAGAATAGATTCCTATCTACTGGAAAATGGATTTGAAAAGTGTGATGGAGAACCCACCCTCTACATCAAAGAAAAAGATGGTAAACTGTTGATTGTGGTTTTATATGTTGATGATGTTATTTTCACAGGTAATGATGATTACCTTATTGAAAATTTTAAAACAGTCATGAAAGAAGAATTTGAAATGACTAACATGGGTTTGTTAAAATACTTCTTAGGAATAGAAGTAGAACAAGATGAAAATTAGATTTTTATCTCACAGGAAAAATATGTAAATGAAGTTATTGAAAGATTTAATATGCAGGAGAGAAAAGCAACAATCACTCCCACGGTGATGGGATTAAAACTCAGCAGAGAGGACAGCAGCAAGGATTTTGATCCTAGCTTGTACAAGAGCATAGTTGGCAGGCTCATGTATTTGACTACAACTAGGCCTGACATAATGCATATTGTTAGTTTGATTTCCAGATTCATGGAGAAGCCAAAGGATGTACATTGGCAGACAGCAAAGAGAATTCTGAGGTATGTTAAAGGAACCAAAAGGTATGGCATTTTATATAATGCTTCAAAATGTTTAGATTTAGTTGGATACACTGACATTGATTGGGCTGGAAGTGTAGATGATCGGAAGAGCACTTCCAGTTATGTTTTTTACATGGGTTCAGGAGCCATTTCATGGGCTTCTAAGAAGCAGCCCATTGTAGCATTGTCTATAGTAGAGGCAAAATATGTGGCAGCTACAACAGCAGCGTGTCAAGAAACTTGGATGAGGAGGATGCTAAGAAGTTTGTGCCAAGAGCAGGCAAAGGGAACTATGATTTTTTGTGACAATAGCTCAGCTATTGCATTATCTAAGAATTATGTGTTTCACAAGAGGACGAAACACATTGACACAAAATTTCATTACATCAGGGAATTGATAAACAATAGTGAAATTGTCTTGGAACACTACAGAACTCAAGAGCAGTTTGTAGACATTCTGACCAAGCCATTGGGATAGAAGAGTTTTGAATTTTTGAGAAAATTCCTGGGTATAACTGATAACCCAACAGTTGAAAGTAAGGGGGAGTGTTGAAATGTTACTTTCAACAGTGGCTCTTCAGAGCCGCTTTCCATTTTCAATTTTCAATTTTTTCTCCTCCAGCCGCTTTCTAAATGCAGTGAACAATCAGTTTCAGTTTTCGTTTGAATCGGCGCAGTCGTGTTTATTTTGAAAAACAAAGTCTTTTTGTGTTTTCGGAGACAATCTCTGTTTTGGAAAAATAGAGTACCTTTTATTTTGTTATACACAAAGATATTTTTTTTGTGTATATGCGAGCGTTTTAGTTTTAAACCCCGTGGTCCCCACAGAGTCAAAGTGTCTTGTTGATGAAGGAGGTTCGGTGTGTTCAATGCAATCAGAGGTATCATATATATAATACCAAAACCATTTAAAATCGCCCTCCATCGTAAGCCTAGGTCCGTGGGTCCCACAGACCACGCACCAGTTCAATCAACAGTCGCAACTTTTTGTTTTGGGTCCGATTGCATTATCGCATCAGAGGTCGTTGTTATATTGGCCCGATTGAACAATGAAAGGATCTGGACCCGATCCCTGTTATGCAGTAGAGTTAAGTGTTTGATCTCGGATCTGATCCTCAATCAGAATCAGAAGTCAGAGGTATGTGTGTTAAGTCCGGACCCGATTCATTTATAGGGCAGATTTAATATTGGCTTTTCACGTTATGATGGGCGCTCACGTCAGCAGGGCTCCGGCGGACATGATATGAGTTTATGCGCTGGATTGTATAATCCATCGCACGCACAAATGCATACGTCATCAACACAGATTTGTAACACGAAAAGGCTCGATTAATTTTGGTTCATAGTTTCTTTGAAGTCCAGGTTCATTGCGCAATACAAAGTCTTATGTCAAAGGTTTATAATGTTTAGTTTTAAATATATGCGCGACGAAGTATTATTACAAAGTCTTTTGTAATGTAGCCAGTGGGGCCCCTAACAAAGGTTTTTTTTTTAAATAGATTTCTTTTAAAGTTTTACATAGTTTGTAAAGTTTTTAATTTTATATGCGTGACATATATATGTTGTAAAAGGCGCGAGAGCCTATAGACTGTATTGTTTTGTTTTTAACAGCAGACAGAGTGAAAAGTTTTAATTTGAAAGCACAACAGTGTTATTTTGTGAGAGACAGAGCGTTAAGAAATACACAGACAGTGTATTTTTTTGGTTGAGAAAGTGAAGTCTTTTGATTGGCACTGCATTTTTGAAGCAGTCCAGATTTGTATCAGTTTGTTTTTTGAATGTTAATGAAATAGTTTTAGAGTAAAAACTCTGTCTCTTGTGAGTGAAATTTTAATATTTTCTCTGTGTTAAAGAAGAGATTTTTAGTCTCCATTTATTGTTCTAGAATTTTCAATATTCCAACATTAAACCCTGATTGTCATCCACGTTGAAGATAGTAAAGTTTGGCTTTTCTCGTGGCGTAACCTTACAAGGTTACAAACCTCACCCCTTTCATCTAACAATTGATATCCTCTCTATCTCTATAATTACCTTAGGTCTATGAACTTAATCCTAACACAACTATTGTCATCTTGCGTAGAGGTGAACACCTAGCTAAGATAGGAACTTGTGATTTCCCTACTAAGAACTATGTACATACTCATTAGTGGTGTGTTTGTTTATAGAGCTATACATAGAGGCCTGCTTGGTTTACCAATAACATTCTAGCACATGATATTGTACCTATATAGTAATTCCATATCTTTTTTAATACAGTTGGGTGGGTTCAACCTTGGGTTTGATGTGACCCATTCCGCCAATGCCACTTTATACTCTTCCTTTTATCATTTTATTGTTTCATCATAGGTATGGTACAAGTTATCAGAATTGCCTAAGAACTCACCATGCTAACGTTGTCTGGGGGTTTAACCATAGCAATCATGCCAAGTATTTATGTGTTGTATTTTTATATGCATATCAATGTAATTATGTTTTGACGCGTTAGGTAGTAACGTTCATGAGCATACTGATTTACTACGATCTGTGATACCTAACTCCAGATGTAGCCAGAGCCATTCCACTAATTCCATGTTCGCTTAGTTCACATGGCCACATGTGATCGCTTGGGAGTGCAACGGTGGAGATTCTTGCTAGAAAATCAATGGCAAAGGTTGTATTTCCTAGACCGTAACCTTTTGCCGCCTTTTCTGATGGGTAGCATCGCACAGTTGTTACTGCTCACCAATTCCAGTGGCTTCACCTCGCTGATTCGCTTGATTCTCATGGCGCTCAGCCTTCCTGTAACTTACACAAAGATTCCAATGCCAGTTTCGCTTGATGCTTACTAAATTTGGTGTTTTTGTATGTGCACCGATATTTTCTTCAGGTTTAATGTATTTTAAAGCGAAATTATTTATGCCGCATTTTTTTATTGAAATATTTATGCAATTTTATAATCCCTGCTTTGACTTCTTAGTGGTGTTTTCCCACAGGTGTAGTGAATAATAACTCGGGTGTTTTATTCAGAGTTTTGCTCGATTCCTGTTATGCCCTTCCCAGGTGTTTGAACAAACTTCTCATTTACTGATTTGAATGAATGTAGAAGTCCCACCTTTCGTTACTCAGCAGAGACCCTGAACCTCTGAAAATAGGTCAATTTCTCTTTATATTTCCGTGTGTGTTGTCGAAGGGTTTCAGGAAGAATTTCAAGGGTTTTGCTCCTGGTTTGGTTTTTCCCGAAGATTTTAGTGCGATACCTCCAATTCACTGCACATATTTGGGTTTGTATTACAATTTTTTCATCTAAATATACGAGAAAGGTTTTCCGTGGTTCTGTTTTATATTTCTTTTTTTTTTAACTTGCTGTCTTCTGATTTGTACCAGGGCTCAAGAGTGCGGTCAGTTAGGTTCCCCTTGCAACCAAACAAGTAATGATTTCGTTATTAATAGCTCTTGCTAGAATCAAAACATATATACACGGATCGCATGCATGTTAGATGTTCATAAATGTATTTATAGGCATAAACTGATGGAATTTCCCTCAAGTCAAGGAAGGGGAGAAGTTTAGATCTAATTAGGTTACAAGATCTGAAAGCAGAAATGAGGAGATTAGTTGTGACAGTACCGAACATTAAATTCATCAAAATTTTGGTAGTTAGTCTACAAGGTCAATGCATGGTATTTCATAATTTTATAAACGAGATAAGAAGAATAATGAGGGGAATGAAAGGGTAATGTGGGAGTAAACAATTAAAGGAGTATATAGATGGCATGATAAAAATCATAATTAAAGTATATAGATGCCATATTTTGTAGCATGGGTAGTGAGGTATTGTAAAGATATGGGAGAAATCATGAAGGAAATTAGACATATGTTAACCTAATTAACAATTCTTAGCTCGAAACTCTATATTCACTATTTTAATCATTTCCTCGCTGGAGTATGAAATAATAGTTAGCGAGTTCATATATTCCCAAACCATTCTGACGCAGTTAAGAAATGTTGGAAATTTTGGTATGCTCTGATGCTATGTCAAGAACATACATGAAATAGAGAAGCAATATGCGAAAGTAAAAATTTCACACTGACATAAAGAGCGAAAATACACAGGAGAATAACATAATTTTTCTTTTTCATTCAACTCTTCTCAATAAACTTATGAAAAATACATTCTTTTAATACAAAATTGGCAAAGCCTGAAACTTGAATGCAATTCAATGCAGAAATGGTTGGGTAACAACCAAAATGTCCTTCTTCCTATTTTGTTGTTTTCTAACGGAACAACATAAACAACACAAAAATTTGGACTTGAAATTTTATAGGTTTTGGCTTCGAAACCACATCGCGTCAGTGCCCTCCATTGCAAATCACAGTTCAATGATTTTAAATTTTAACTGGCGCATACGGAAAAACCTTAAATCCTTGCGATTTCGATGTGCGATGGCACGATCACATCGCAACTTAAATATTTTAGTTTGCGACTACTATCCTCCTCAGCGTGCGATATGCGATATGCGATCACATCACATCTTAAAAAAAATAACTCGCAGGTGCTTATGTGCGCTAAACCCCTGAGCTTGTGATGTGCGATTACGATCGTATCGCAACATAAAAAAAAGAAAACTTGCAAACGCTTAAAGTTAAGTCCTAAAATATGCGAAGGGTGAAATTAAGGGTAACAAAAAAGTAAAACATAAAACATGCGAAGTGCGAAATGTGGGCGCACTAAAAGAGAAAACGGTAAATTGTGCAAAATGCGATATTTAATATTTGCGATGTGTGATGACGATGTGGCATCGCAACATCTCAAATTTTGGTGCGGGGCTTAAACGTTGAAAGGTAAAATGTGCGAAGTGCGGCATGCGACATGCAAAGCACTGGGAAGTACGAAAAGAGAAAAGGTAAGGAGGAAGACAGAATACGAAGGTTTGTGGGTGGATTGGTAATGCGGTAAGGTATAGTGGGTCCCATAGAATCACATCAACGAAAACTTAAGTTTTGGCTAAGCGTTAAGTGGAAAACCTTAAAACTTGCGGGTTGCAAACTGCGGGAAAAATGTCAGTATACAAAGGGAAAGAGAATTAAATGCAGAGTGTGGCTCGGGTACTTGTTCTTCGATTTTTCATAAAGATGCCTACGGATTTGAAACCTGGGCTTTGTCCTTCCATGCAACCAAAATTCAATTAAAGTGTGGGCTTCTACAAATTTATTCATGCTAGTGGTTGGGAGTATTTCCAACAGTCCCCCTTAATCATAACTACTGTCGTCAACCATTCCCAAACACTTTCTAAGAGAAACAAAACTTTTTTATCCCAATGGCTTTGTGAGGATATCTGCAACTTGTTCCTCTAACCTGCAATGTTGCAACACAATTTCACCATTGTTAACTAATTCCCTTATGAAATGGTATTTGGCATCAATATTCTTTTTTCTCTTGTGGAAAACAAAATTCTTTGACAATGCAATTGTTGAGTTTGTTATCACAAAAAATTATAGTTCCTTTTTCTTGTTCATGACATAAATCCCTTAGCATCCTTCTCATCCAAACTGCTTGGCATGCTGCTGCTACATATTCAACTTCTACTGTTGATAATGAAACTATTGGCTGCTTCTTGGAAGCCCATGAAATGGCTCTCGATCCCAAATGAAAAACATACCCTGATGTGCTCTTTCTGTCATCAACATTTCCAACCCAATCAGTGTTAGTGTAACCAATCAACTTAAAATCATCAGTTTTGGAGTATAGAACACCATACTCCTTTGTTCTATTTACATACCTTAAAATTCCCTTGACTTCTTGCCAATGTGTCTCCTTGGGTGTGTCCATGAATCTGGATATCAAACTTACTACATACATTATATCAGGCCTATTTGTAGTCAAATACATTAGATTGCCAACCATTCTTTTGTACAATGTCAAATTGACATTATTGTTGCAATATTTTTTGCTCAAATTCAACCCCATGACAGTTTGAGTTGATGATGACTTGTTATTCTGCATATTGAACCTCTTTAAAACCTCTGCAACATACTTTTATTGGGAGATAAAAGCTCCCTTTTCTGTTTTCTTTACTTCTATGCCTAAAAAATATCTTAACAAACCCAAGTCAGTCATTCCAAACTCACTTTTCATGACTACTTTGAAATGAGCAATGAGAGAAACATCATTGTCTGTAAAAATAAAATCATCTACATACAAAACAACAATAAGAATTTTATCGTCATTTTCATTAATGTAGAGTGTGGCTTCACCATCACACTTTTCGAACCCATTTTCCATCAAGTAAGCATCAATCCTATTGTACCATGCTCGTGGTGCTTGTTTCAACCCATAAAGAGCTTTCTGCAACTTACACACCTTGTGTTCTTGGTCGTCTATCTCATAGCCACGAGGTTGTTCAACATACACCTCCTTTTTCTAACTTCACATCCATTAGATAAACTTTCCATTTTTGGTGTGTTGTTATAGACAACATTGTCTGCACTATATCCATACTTGCAATTGGTGCAAAGGTTTCCTCATAGTCTCTTCCTTGCTACTATTTGTAGCCTTTGACAACTACATTTTCTTTATGCCTTTTTATCTTGCCTTCAATGTTGCTTTTGGTGTTATAGACCCATTTCACTCCAATAATTTCTTTTCCTCGTGGGAGGTCTACTAACTCCCATGTGTCATTCTTTTCTATTGCTCCTATTTCTTCATTCATTGCTTCAATCCACTTCTCTTCCTTGACTGCATCTTAAAAATGGATTGGGTCATCAACATGACAAAATAAGGAAAATAAATAATTCAGACCAGAACTATTATCAACCTCTTCTTGCTCATAAATTTCACATAAATTTATGAATCTTGGTCTTCTTGTATTTGTTGAACAAGTGCTTGGAGATTCACTTGAACTCGAGGGAATTGTTGATCCCTGTGGTGTTCTTGGAGAATATCTTCCTTGGTTTCTCAATTTTGTTCTATTGCTTGCTTGTGGTGTGCTTTGTTGAGCTTTTGTAGGTGGAGGAGGAGCCACCGTTGAGGAGTTTCTTGCTATAATCTGTTGCTTGTTCTCTTCATGAGACATACATGTCTTCACATTTACTATCCTCTCTAAACTTCCATCCCATGCTTATTCTTCTATGAACTGAACATATTTGTTGATTATTACTTTATTGGATGATGGATTATAGAGCTTGTAAGCCTTGGATTCATCACTATATCCAAGAAATAAACATTTCTCCCCCTTGCTTTCCAACTTCTTCCTTAACTGATCTGGGACATGTGCATATGCCACACATTCAAACACACTCATGTGAGTGACAAATTTCTTTTTTCCACTCCATGCTTCTTCTAGAACTCTGTTCATAACACTTTTGGCTGGACATCTATTAATAATATAAGCTACACAAGAGACAGCTTCTTCCCAATATTCATTTGGAAAATTCTTTGCCTTCAACATAGTTCTTACCATGTCCATAATGGTCCTATTCTTTCTTTCTGTAACAACATTTTGCTGAGGTGTACACCTTGTGGTAAATTGCTTGTGTATTCCATGCTCCTCGCAGAAATGTAGGAAGTATTTGGAGATATAATCTCCACCTCTATCAGTTCTCAACACTTTTATGTAGTGTCCACTTTGCTTCTCAACAAGAGCTTTGTAGTGGTAGAAGTGTTCAAGCACTTCAATATTCTTTTTTAGGAAATAAAACGATGTATTCCTTATGTAATCAGCTACAAATGTCAACATATATTGATTTCCACCTAATGATGGCATTTTCATTGTTCCACATAAATCTGAGTGGACAATCTCCAAAGGTGCCTTTGCCCTTATTGACTTTCCTACTGGAAATGATTCTCTGTGTTGTTTTCCCAATATTTAGCCTTCACATAGGTTGTCTAGTTTCTCTATGAATGGTAATCCCTTTACCATGCATTTTCTATGCAACAAATTCAAACCTCTAAAATTGAGATGTCAAAATATCAAATGCCATAACTAGTTCTCATCTTTCACTTCTTCTTGAAAGATTTCTTGTGTGACAGTTGCTACAACACCTCCCTCCTTCAATTATGATGTCATCTTAAGAGGAAACATTCTATTGTTTTTCATATGCACTTTTGAAATGAGTTGTCTAATTGGAGGTCTATCCATGATTGTGCACACATCATTTTTAAAGAACACATTGTCTCTCTTTTGCATGAACTATCCAATGCTTAGATGGTTACATTTCAAGCCAGGGACATAACAGACATTTGGCACAGATTTCTTCTCTCCCTTCTTTGTTAGAACATTTAATCTCCATTTTCCCATGACAAAGACTTTTCT
Source organism: Pinus albicaulis (assembly GCA_034641835.2). NCBI lineage: Eukaryota > Viridiplantae > Streptophyta > Pinopsida > Pinales > Pinaceae > Pinus > Pinus albicaulis. The sequence goes on along the minus strand of CM076575.1, from coordinate 713,941,690 downwards.
ATTAGTCCCCAATGTCACTTCATATTTTACACTTTCATCTAGATTGGAAAACATTGTTCTGTTTCCAATCATATGGTTACTACACCCTAAATCTAAGAACCATATATCTTCTTGTTTTTCTTGTGCTACATTACAAGCTAAAAACATATTTGCATGGTTCTGATTTTCTTTTGTAAAATTTACACTTGGTTTACAACCCATGTCATTTTTCTTCTTTCTACATTCATTTGAATAACGACCACACTTATTTTAATATTGACACTGGACATGAGATTTATCATAACTCTGTCCTTGTGCTTGATTCTGGCTTGAGCCTTGGCTTGGATTATGATTGCTACTCCTTCCACTTGTGCTTGCAAGGCTGCTTCTTCCACCTATGTGTGGGCTTCTTCCTCTTCCTCGATAGTTTGATCTTCCTCAACCTCTACCTTAACCAAAATACATTTGTGTCTTAAATGCGTGCTCCAATGAGGAGTTTTTTGCTCTGTTCAGTCTGTGCTCATGAGACACCAGTGATGCATGAAGTTCATCCACTGAAAACTGTGAGAGATCCTTTGTCTCTTCTATGGCCACAACTATGGCATAAACCCTTGATGGTATACTTCTTCAGACTTTCTCAACTACTCTCCTTTCTTCAAGTGTCTCTCCATGGGACCTGATTTAGGTAACCAACCAAATCACCTGTGTAAATAATGATTCTATATTATCAAATTCTTTCATAGAAAGAGTTTCACAATATCTTCTCAGCATTTGAAGTTTTGTTGTCTTCACCATTGCCATGCCTTGATAGGTTGTCTGGAGGGTATTCCATGCCGCTTTGGACTTCGTTGCTGCTGCAACCCTTGGGAAAATACTCTCATGTACTGATTGGAAAAAATAGAAGAGGGATTTGGAGTCCTTCTTATTATCCCTCAAAAAATATATTTATGCATATGTCAAAGCATTATATGGTGTTGCATCTGCTCATTCCTGGAAAACCATTTTCCACCAACTCCCAAATATCTTATGAAGAAAACAGGGCCTTCATTGTAATGGCCCAATAATCATAATTCTTCTCATTGAATTGTGGTAGTTGTGGATTAGTCAAGCTTGTGCCTGCTGCTGCCATCTTGACTGTGTATGAAAAACCTTCACTGGTAGAGAATCTTCTTCTCAAAATAACCTTTCAGCATATTTAGTAAAGAGCTCATTCTTTCACTGAGAGTGTAAACCTGCTCCGATACCATGTCAGAAATTTTGGTATGCTCTGATGCTATGTGAAGAACATACATGAAACAGAGAAGAAATGTGCAGAAGAAAATATTTCACATGGACATATAGAGTGAAAACACACGGGAGAGGAACATAACTCTTCCTTTTCATTCAACTCTTCTCAATAAAATTATGAAAAATACATTCTTTTAATACAAAATTAACAGGACCTAAAATTTTAATGAAATTCAATGCAGAAACAGACGGGTAACAACCAAAATATCCTTATGCATGTTCTGTTGTTTTCTAGATGAAAGAACGTACACAACACAAAAATTCAGACTTGAAATTTTATAGGTTTTGGCTTCGAAACCACGTCACTTCTGCGCCCTCCATCATAAATTGAATTTCGGTGATTTTATCTTTCAACTGGCGAATACGGAAAAACCTTTAATCCTTAATACTATGATGTGCGATGGCATGATCACATCATAACTTAAATCTTTTAGTTTGCGGGCGCTATCCTCTTGAACTTGCGATATGCGATATGTGATCACATCGCATCTTAAACAAAATAACTTGCGGGAGCTTATGTGTGCTAAAATCCTAATCTTACGACGTGCGATTGCGATCACATTGCAACATAAAAGAGATAACTTGCGAGCACTTAAAGGTAAGTCCTAAAATATGTGAAGTGCGAAATGTTGGAAGTAAAAGGAAAAACAGTAAATTGTGCAAAATGCGATATCTAAGGTTAACAATGTGCGATGACGATGCCGCATCGCAACATCACAAATTTTGGTGCGTGGCTTAAACGTTAAATGGTAAAATGTGCGAAGTGTGGTATGTGACGCACAAAGCATTGGGAAGTGCGAAAAGCGGAAAGGTAAGGAATAAGGCGGAATAAAAAGTTTTTTAGGCGAATTGGTAATGCGGTAAGGTATAATGGGTCCCAACGATTGCATCGGTGAAAACTTAAGTTCTGGCTAATCATTAAAGGGAAAACCTTAAAACTTGCGAGCTGGGAACTGCGGGGAAAAGGTAAGTATATGGCGGGAAATAGAATTAAACACAGAGTGTGGCTCGGGTACTCTGTTGTTTGATTTTGTGTAAGACACCCGCGGATTTGAACCCTGGGCCTTGTCCTTCCTTGCAACAAAAAATCAATTAAAGTGTGGGTTGTTGCCACTTTCTTCATGGCGGTGGTTGGGAGTATTTTCAGCAAGAACTAATATTTGGAAAAATGAAATAGAAAGAAGCTACTGAACATATAGTCCTTGAACCATTAGAAAAATATTAGTACATAAATAAATAGACACAAGATAGTTAACCATAATATATTCATGGTAGATGGTATTGCAAAGCATCGCTATGGAACAACAAAAAACCATATATATTATGATTATCCTAATCAAACATGCAACGATTACATGAATGAAAAATAACAACCTCTGAATTAATATGTTTTAACAAAGTCCAATTTACAAGAGTGATGAAAATACTAGGCACAGAGGATTAGCCCCTTTTAATTTGGAACGAGGTAGCAGTGTTAACCTTCTAAGAAATCCTTTGTTGTTAGGAAAAACAAAACAATTTCAGCGTTGGGTCACACCATGTGTTATTATGTGCCACTAATAGGGAAATTGTTTTGGTAACAGATACACCACAAATACATCCTCGACAACAGAAAGGAAAGCTTATATGGCTAATGTGTCAACTGAGATAAGAATAGTTTCGACCATTGGCTACCAAGTATTGTCATCCTTACTATGGAAACATTTTGATCAACCTGAAAATAAGAATAGATGTGAGCGTGGCTACCCGCTGGAGCATGGAGGTTCGATGTCAAAAACACAAAGAGTACCTGAAAATCAGAGAATAAATTACGTCAGAGTACTATAAGTTCTAATCAGAGAAAATATGAGCCAAGTAACGAAAGAAAAACCCTGCATTATTTGAAGTAATATAATCTACCTTTGAGATAGAACTACCCAGCTACCCTAGTGGGTAATTCAGTTTCTTAATACATTCAGAATACTGTAACTACATAACTCACTTAATACATTCCAAATTATTTAGCCACATAACCGAATTTATAAATTTTTAGTATAACTGCAAAGAAAAACATTTCCTTATAATTATTCCCACTAAGAAAAAAAGACAAGTAATTGAAATAAAATTCATAACATAAATATTCCCACCGGGATTGTTAATAGAAGTTGACTTGAAAATCACACTCATTTACCTCCAAACCTATAAGTGCAATCCTCTAGTTCACCCCGTGTTGAGACATCCTTTACAGGGTATCAATAATCCCCTTTATTGATTCTTCCATAGTTATTTAATACCTTATTTTCATGATTACCTTCTTTTAGCGGCATCCAAATTTTGTGGCCATTTTTAACCACTAGTCTAGGTTTTTTTCATAAAAGCTCTTATTTTTCTCCAACAACCTTTTATTGTTTTTTCCAAGCTTAAAATATTTCTCCAACTAAACAACTTAAGGAATTTTTCTCTCCCATTCATTAAGCTTGAGATTTATTTAGAGTCATTCCCATGAAAGGATTATCCAAATCTCATTTACCAATGATATTTTTGCTTCGTTTCCTTTCACAAGTATCTCTATTCGAGTGTTTCATTCTCAAGTGCTTCTGACCCCTTCTCTTTATTTATTAATAAAATTATTTTCTTACATAAACATATCAATGTTCTTCATGACCTTTTTCCCACCATACCCACTGACATAATTCCATCTAAAAAAACATTACATCTATGAAGGGATATTACAATAAAATTTTTAGTTAAACATAAATAGTCGAGTTTTATTACTTAATAATAATTAATATAATTATATAAAATAAATATTTATATTAATAAATAAATAAAAACAATTATTATTATTATTATTATTTATTAATATTTTTTATATCAATAATATATATTTTATTTTAATTAATAAAAGTGATAGATTTTAGAGTTTTGTGATTCATAATGATAATGAAATTAACCAAATCTTAATAATATAATTAATCCAAAACAAAAACTTATTATAATAAAAATGAATAATTTATTAATTAATAATAAATATAATAAAAAATAATAAACTAGTTACTATTAATATCTATTAATTTATAATAATAATAATAATAATAATAATAATTTCATTGATATACTTGGGACACATATGCGATTGTGCTAATGAAAATATAATGGCAAAAATATCTCAATATAAATGAAGGAGCATTGAATTTTTCCATGTTAAATATAATGTTAATCTTTTTAAACCATATGCCACAACCTACCAATCTGGTTACCATGATTTTCACGTCAGTTGAAAACTACAAATTTGATGGAGTATAGTTCCACCATAAAAAAAATAAGTAAAAATATCAAGGCTAAAAGAAAAAAATCTAGTACTTTTAATATGAAATTCGAGGGTTTTTTTTTTTTTTTTTTTTAATTATGGAATTTTTGGCATGATTTTAATAAAATTTTGAATGAATTTTTAAGTATTAAATTTCAAGATTTTGGGTGTTTTAAAAGTTTTTTTATGGTATTGAATTTATTTTTACTATAAAAACATGATTCAAACATTGTTATTGCTAGAATTTTTGAAATTGTTTTGCCCAAATTCAAACCACTTTTAATCCTAAGAGCAATTTCTCAATAAAATTACTTGTCCAAAAAAAATTATTGTTAACCATTAATTTTGCAAAAAAGTTAAAGATTTGTATAGGCCAGATCACACAATGGTGATGCTATCCACTTAGGAACAAGCACTGCAACCGTCTATCATAAAACAAGACATATTTTTAAGTCACCACAAGATTTTTATGAAAGAAGCTAATCTTAAGACAAACTGGAAGTGATTTGACACCTCCAGCGATCACCCTTCAGCGATTTTCCGGGCTACCAATCCTCCTCCCGTCCCCACCTCTCCGTGCTATTTCATCACATGCTGTTGGACATGCCATACGATTCCAGATGCCATATTTATGGTATTTTATGACATGCCATACGATTCGGCAGAGTAACATTAATGCAATATTTCTCTTTGACCAAGAAAATTTGAATTTGAATTTTGTTGCGTTTGGCACTCATTTGAATTTCAAATTTACCCTGGCTCCCCATGTCCATTGGGGTATTTATTATCACTTCTACACTCCCATGGTTAACATCTCGCTTTCGGGTTTCAACCCTGGATATTTCGGAGAGTACAAACCCTAACACAGGCTCCGCACATCGACATGAAAACTCACTCTCTGCTTGCTTCGGCGTAATTGCGACAGATACATAGACGGACCTCGGTGCTGCCACGGTGCAACCCAGCTTAATTATATAATCAGCGCAGAAGCTTGATCATATAATCAGCGCAGAAGCTTAAATAATAATCTTCTAATCACCGCAGAAGGCGGGAAACGAAATTCGACTGGTTCCGTGTCATTTATAGCTAACAATATTCATTATTAATTAGCATGTTCTACGGGCCATGGGATTGAAGCTTTTGGAATAAGTATATTTAGGATGAAGTCGTATTATTGTGCTTATCAATATTCTTGAAATAAATGCAGGAGAAACACTCAAACCATTATAGGATTTATGCGGTATTGTATTTAGGTAAACATTTTCTTGTTTAACCAAAAACTACTTCGCTTAAGCTAAATCTTCGCGTAGGTCGTTACTGCAGTAGAGACCATAGGCGTGCGACACTTGTCCTATTTTTTGTCAGAAACCTTGGCAGATACTAACGAAATATATAGCACTTATTGCATCTATCAGCACCTATCACATTGAAGAGAATTTTCAAAAGCGAAATGCATCAAATTTTTAGTGAATGCCATTAAATATATACATTATTAAAGTTAGAGACTTGTGAGGATGCAAACACCGTGCAATACCGATCACTGAAATCAAATGCCCGCCTAAAGTGGGGATTTTCCAGCAATTCTTTACATGTTCAGTTTATTTTGGTGTAAATTATTGCAGTTCTGACAACATTAGCCGGCATCGAGCTGTGCCATTTTTGGCGTAACGATGCGAATAAAAGATCTCCTGATTCACAGAAGCTAGGGGAGGGACGTGAGTTGTTGGGCGCCCTCCATTCCACGTCCCCAAACCACGTGGCCAACACCACAGACCTTGTACAACACTTGCCAGCTCTGCTCGTTGACGTGTCTTGGTGGGTGAGAGACTTAAATTTGCTTTACCGCTGTACTTCTAGGGTTTCACTTTACCTGTTTTGCAACATGGGTTCCTCACCCTTTGCATTTTTGTTCGGGGCAGGTAGTTTCTCAGAGAGCTCCGCCGGTGGCTGCGCGCTGTGTCGCCAGTGCTGGTGCATGCCTGCGTCCATTGTTGAACAGATGTGGTCGGATTCTGTTGGTCTTCGGATGCTTTGTTGGTTTAGGGCTCTTTCATTGATGTTGCTCCTGCGCCCTGCGATGGACGCCTTTGGCTCCTGCAACCGCCATAGCTTGCTCCTCCACTGTGAAATTGCCCTCCTCGACTGTTCAATGCTATGGGGAGATGTTGACGGCTTCGTCCTCTCTACTGGTTTGCAGAAGTACCATGATTTTAAGGTAATTTATCGTTTTCGAAGGTTTTTTCGAGTGCAATTTTTGCAGAAGTTGTGTTTCTTGCATTTTCAAGGGGTTTTACAGAGATTTTGGCTAATTTATGCTATTTTCGAGGGTTTTGCAGGGATTTCCAAACTGTGGCGGGCTCTAGCTGTCAGTTCGCTCCTACATCGACTTTTTCCTCTGCATTTGGCGTGGTGTCTTCACCTCCTGGTAGGAAAATAATTCCCACCAGCTCACTATTGTGTTTTTCAACACTTGAAAACATGTGTTTATGAACACTATCAATCTACTTCGGTTCAATTTAGCTCTTTTTCGGCCTGTTTTTTCATGGCACTGGTTTTGTCACTGTGATTTCTTCTTCCTATGTAGTTTAGGGTCTAGGTTTTTTGTGCACATGTGCCTTTCTCGATTTTGTGATATGCATCTATATACCTCTATGTTTGCTGCAATACTTGGTTGTATGTATATTTGCCGAGATACTGGTTGTATGAACTTCTAAGGCTGTTTGGTATGCAGATTTATGATGAACAACCAGCTTATTTTGTGAAGGGATGTAACTATTATATAAAAGCTAAGGGGAATATTTACTGCTGTAATAAAGTATTTTTAGATCTATTATATGCTTGAGAAGTGTGCCTTAAGTGCTGAAACATTGTTGCATCAAAGTACTTGTTCATTATTTAGTTTCTTTGGCTACTTGTTGAATTGGGTCGGATAAAAGTGAAATATATACAGTTGTAATTTATATTTCAGATTCAGCCCCAAGGCTGAAATTTCACAGGAAATAAATCTGGGAACCCTCAAGGTTCAGGTGAAATTTATGAATTTACAATTAAAGTCACAAATTTGAACTTTCTACGGTTTGTCTTTCCATTGCATATTTAGTCACATTGTTAGCCTAGGTCCCCTTTAGACATGATAATCATGCAACTAGCTCATTTCATGTGTTAGCAAATAAGATCCATTCATCAAGAAAAAATAACAACCTTGTTGAAATTATAAAATCATGATAAGCAGATCTGCACTTCTATGAATCTAAAACCTAGACCTATGAGTCTGAAAACTAAAACATGTTTTTCAAAACTGTAGGATTGTGCAAACTCAAATTCTGGAGTGTATATCCATAAGTGCAGTCAGTCTATAGAAGGAATTCAAAACAACAAACAATATCTATTAGAATATGCATAAACCGATTTTTCTGAAAATTATGACAGCAGGCAGAGTTACTGGTACTCAATCACTCACATCTCTATTACTCATAAAACAATGAATACAAAGCAAAATTATGTCAAATCTACCACTGTCTATTCTATTATCTCACCATCCCAATGGTGCACCCTGCTAGGTTTTTATAGAAGAAATAGCTAGGGATTACAAAGATAAAGACACCCCATGCATGATGCCCAGCTTGGAATAGAAAAGCCTAACCCTAAATCTGCTTATGACAAAACACCCAAATTTTCCTGGGAGGGCTTTGGATTAGAGCAATTTTCTTGTTTGAAATATGTTCTCCGACTAAATCTAGAAACTACTAACAGCTATGTTCTATTTCTAAATTTAGATACCGTGCTTAGTGAAAAAAAAAAACTTCTAAGAATAGAAAAGCTAACGCTCTCTCTAAGCTGAAGAGATACATTCTAAAGTTGAATATATGCCTTTTGAAATGACAACTACTAAATATGAATACTACCTCTAAATAAAGGAAGTCTAAAGCTGCATGTTCCTCTACCACTGTTTATAACTATTGCGCCAACTGAGATACCTCTTTGATGAACCCTCATTATTACTGCAATCTTCTGCACACAAATTGAGCACTATTAATATTGCCACTGCTCCGTCATCCACAAATCTTCCATGTTGTGCAATGAACAAGACTACATGTACTATTGAACTAGAATTTGTTGTGTACACCTACACTGAAGGAGAACACACTCTTAGTGATAGATAAAAATGTAACAACACTCCCCATGGGATTAATTATCCATTCAACTTAATCTTACCTGTTTGAATGGGATTAATTTTCCATTCAACTTAATCTTACCTGTTTGAACCCCATGGGATTAATTATCCATTCAACTTAATCTTACCTGTTTGAATGGGATTAATTTTCCATTCAACTTAATCTTACCTGTTTGAATGGGATTAATTATCCATTCAACTTAATCTTACTTGTTTAAATTTATATGGGTTTTACAATTAGTCCTTAGCTACTATTAGTTCTTTTGCTCTGTTGCATTTTTTGTTGCTACTAACTGTTATTCATTTTCCTTAGTTGTATCATCTGGTGATGACATTGTTTCCAAAAATGGCTGCCATTGTTTATTCATGTCGTTAAGTGTCACTTCCAGCCCATGCATGGGAAATCTAGTGAATATAAGATGAGACATTTCACACCGAAATCTAGTGAAGGGAAATCTAGAATTTATCTAGTGAATATAACATTTGCACTTTGAGACATTTAGAGACATTTTTCTTTTACTGAACTTTCCTTTAGAGACATTTCTTTCTTCTTTTAGTGCATCCAAATGACTTCTCAACATTATTTTGCTATTTCAAAATACATATTTGTAGCATACTCCAGCTAAGCCCTGTAGTTAACAAGAGTGCATGCCGTATAACCTTTTTGTGCATTTCTCATCCATGACAAAGTGGATGTATTGCGATGATGTTAAATGCAGTCAATACTGCAAACAACTTGATGTAGCATGTGTTTCAACTTTACAGTTTCAGAGCACTTCATATAATTAATTAAGAAATTACTCTCGATTCTAATGATTTGTAGTATCTTATGTTGGTAAAGTATATCATAACCTTAAGGTACAATGAGAAGCACTCGACCACATTAAAGTTAGATGTTAGGTTAGACTAGGAGTCTTGTTTGAGATGATCCCAACAAATAGAAGTTGGGTAAGGGATCCAACTAGATGCCTATAGTGAAGTATGAAGAGATTATGTCAATTGAACCCTTAGATTAACATCTCATGTTAGGTAGATATAACCAGATTGGTTCTGATTATGTTGTTAGGCTACCTTCTTTTCCTCAAAAATAATCATCTAATTATGAATAACAAAATTACATTCACTATGTGTGTTTCTGCATTACAGATATATCCTTAAGCATAAGAAGTGATAAAAATATGGCTGGGAAGATATCTTGCTTCATAAACAGTCTTCAAAAAATATGACAGCCCTATCACAGTCATTCTAACATATCACCGATTTGAAACTAGTTTTGTCTCATAAAAAATTAGCTCCTAGGTATGTTCATAAACAGTCCCTTAAAAAAATATACATATAGATATTCACATTTAAACAGTCCCATGATTATACTTAGTGTAGTAGAAAAGAAATCTGAGATCTATTAAGATATAAAAGTCCAAACATATAGTCCATCCAAAAATCCACATCATAATGTGGTTACATCCAAAAACATCTAACACTCCATAACTGTTGACGCCCTACTCTCCATATCTTGCAGCGTTTGACAAAGTAAATACTTTTTATCGTTCCATTTCGGGAATCCATGGCGCCATGGCGGCTTGTACCAGGGATTTCCGAGATCCAAGTAAGACACTTAAAGTGTTTCGACACTTAAAGTGTTACCAGAAACACTTTAAGTGTCTTACTTGGATCTCAGAAATCCCTGGTACAAGCCGCCATGGTGCCATGGATTCCCGAAATGGAACGATAAAAAGTATTTACATTGTCAAACGCTGCAAGATATGGAGAGTAGGGCGTCAACAGTTATGGAGAGTAGGGCGTCAAAATTCATACTTTGGGAGTCTTGTTTGAGATGATCCCAACAAATAGAAGTTGGGTAATGATTTAATTATGAAAAACAAAAAAATGATTTAATTATGAAAAACAAAATTACATTCACTATGTGTTTTTCTACATTTCAGATATATCCTTAAGCATAGGAAGTGATAAAAGTATGGCTGGGAAGATATCTTGCTTCATAAACAGTCTTCAAAAATTTCAATATGACAGCCCTATCACAATCATTCTAACATATCACCGATTTGAAACCAAACATATAGTCCATCCAAAAATCCACATCATAATGTGGTTACATCCAAAAACATCTAACACTCCTATTCTTTATGGCCTTGAGAATCTTCAGTGCCAAACCCTGAGTTTCCTGATTGAGCCAAGTAGGTTGGCCTTCCTAAGAAAGCTTGATTAGGTGGTGGTTGATTGCTGCCATATAATTGAGACCAATTTGTCCCTTCCAACCATGGAGGAATTGAGTACCCGTACCTCACACTTGCGTTAAGTGGAGGTGTGTGCTGAGCATACATTGAATTCAGACCTCCTGTGGTAGGAACAAGGCAAGTGGGTAAACCCCGATTTTGATAGTGAGGCACTTGAATGTTTATGAGGTCTTGGAATAATGTTGTATTATTTGCAATGTTGTCCAATGTGTTGGACATGTTCCTGGATTCATTCTCATCAAATGTGCTTGCATTTATGTCAACCATATGAGTCAACCCTTGTTCCCTTTCAAGCATTTGTTGAGCCTTCCTTGCTTCCTTTTCTTGTCTTGAGATTTGTTTTTGTTGCTCCTTCTCTTGCCTTGCTCTCTCTCTTTCAAGCCTTTCATCTGCTCAACGTTGTGCTGCAATAGCCCTTGCTGCCTTCTTCTCCTTGGCTTGATCTTTTTTTTTTCTGTTTTAATTCCTGAATTTCCATTTTCTTATTTTCAGACTCAACAAGGAGCTTTATATAGTCTTCAGAGGTGAGTAACTGTGAACTTCGCCCCAAACGAAGACTACTGGCTGTTCCTTGCTTCTTTTTCATTGACACTCTTTCTACTGGTAGCTTTAAGAACCGCCCAAGTAACTTCTCCCTCCCTCCCACCTGCATGTCATTGCTTGGCACTTCAGTATCTGTGGCAATTGATTGAACTATATTGTTCTCTTCATCTGCTGCCTCATTATGTCCTCCATCTTCTTCCATTGATCTATTGTCCACAAAAAAATGAACAATTTCACTATTCAATTCAGCCACTTGTGAAGGCATGTTCATGCTTTGTTCATTGGTTCTTGAGACACTATGGGCATTCAAATTAATCATGTTTTCTGCCAGCCATGATGGTGGGTTTACTTGGCTAGGCAATGTCAATTGGTCATTTTCAATTTCATGCCCAATATCAACAATTTCATTTTCTGCATTAACAATATCAGCATTTTCATTTTGAACTAAATCTGCATTAACAATATCAGCAATTTCTGTTTCAACAAAATATGCATTCTCAACTGCATGTTCAACAGTGTTGCCATGAATTTGTTGACAAGTATACTATGTTTCACATACTTGCTCATCATCATCAGCATATAATTGTCCTTGAGAGAGGGAAATTATATTATCAGCTGCAACCACATCATCATGTTCATTTACTTCTTCTTCCACTTCCTGTCTTTCTTCCTGACCATCCACATGGAAAGCTTGGCTACAAGCAGTGTCATGCATAAGAGCATCATAATTTAGTGGCCATATTCCTGTCCTTCTAAAGCCAGCCTTGATATTTGATGGTGTCAGAGCCCTTTTAAAAGCCTTACTTGCAAGCTCTGCTAACTCGAACCTTTTGACCTCAACCCCTGGATTCTTTGCCATCCATGCAACACGTTCTGACCTGAAATAGTTCTTGAAAGGGCCAAACACACTAACATCAAGTGGCTGCAATCTGTGAGTGGTATGAGCGGGCAATGTTAAAAGGTCAATGCCCAAATTGTATGCTTCTTCAATTGTTTGTAGAGCCATGTGGCTTCCATGGCCATCTAATATCAACAGGTGTCTGTTATTAGGTGAGACACCACCTGGCACAGATGCAGGAAAGTGGCAAAGCCAATTTAAAAAAAGCTCTTTAGTCATCCATGCATGGGGATGTGCAGCCATGCATGCTCCAGGTTCACAGTTTTGTATATAATTTTTCAACTGATTTTTACCTTTGAAAAGATAAAATCCTGGGATTGAAGCACCAATTGCATTGACACAACATAAAATGGTTATCCATTCCCTACTCTTAGGCAAAATCTTTGGCACGTTTCGGCTGCCTCTTTTGGCAATTACCCTCATGCCACAATTCCTTCCCGCCTGTAAACCTGTTTCATCACAGTTCCATATATGGTCTGCAGCATAAGAATGTTTATCATATGCACTAGAAAAAGTGTCATAGAACTTACATACAACTGTAGGGCGCAAATTTAATGCTCTGTCTCTGTCAAGGCCCTCAGCTATACGCAATACAAGGTCTGGATGCCTTTTTTTAAACCCAAACCACCATGATTTACCAGGAAACCCATCTTTGAATGGGTTTGGCCTCCCTTGACAGATTTGAGCAACTGTAGATTTGAGTTGTATCAACTCTAGCCCATGTCCCAATTGGGCCATTTCTGTACACCACTCAACCACCTCGGCCTCCTCCTCTTCAGTCATAACTGTAACAGGCCCTCTACGTTTGGTGTGAGTCAGCCCATTTATCCAATAATGTATTGATGAAGGGGGAATAGTATGCTTCTTTGCAGATGCCCGAACAGAATATCCATTGAATTCTATGTCATCAATTGCAGCTAACATTTCTTCTTTTGTCCAACCTCTTATGGCGTTGATCTTTTTAGTTGAAATTGCACCTTGGACTGCGGTTGACGGTGGCTCTGTGGCTGATGGTGCCACAACATCAGCTTCAGCCACATGGTCATCGTCAACAACATTTCTTGGAGCATTGGTGACATTGACATCACTTGTTCTTTCTTCATCTGATGAGGTGCATCGCAGTTGGGCACCCCTGGTCACTCTTCTGCCACTTCTCCTTGTGCGAGCAACATAAGTCACTCTTGCCATGGATGCAACTACCTGCAGAATTTTTGCATGCATTTAGTTAAGAATAATTGAACATAATTCTTTCATACAAGCCAAACATCATCTCTTCCCATTTATAACAATTTATAACATTTTACAATTAGTGTGTGTGTTCATGCCCGAGTTTTCTGAATGCCTTTCCTTCTGTTACAGTTTTCTTATTTTCTGTCTTGTCATCTTTAATTCCTATGATCAGCTAATGCTCATCTACTCATGCTCAAATATTTTCCATAGGCTTATATGCTCAGCTAGTCATGTTTTGTTTTTTGTTATGTTTTGTTATTTTGATCATTTAATAGAAACATGCATGATCAATTTGTAAACATAATAATAAACTTATAACATAAGCTGTCAGGTCTCTGAGGTTGAGTGGTGGGTGAGTTTGCATTACTTTTACAGTTAAAAAATCTACTGTCCTAACCCCTTTCCTGTGTCTGCTTATTAAAAAACATATTAGTTGGTTCAAAGAAAGGATCCTCCCGCATATGAACCATACTCGGATATATACAAGGCTGATAAAAATTATAAGTCAGAGGAAACTTTAGTTGGGTGAGCCTCTTACATTTTTTCTAATAGAAAACCTTGAATAAGTTAAAAAATATAAGGAAATATAGGCCAAGAAAGCATAAGGATGGAACTAGTGTTGTTGCATATGAAAGATTCATATTTTAATGTTTTCATTGATAAGCTCATTGAGGATAATTTGAAGCAGCGTCTTGAAGACTTGTCTAATCAGAAAAAATTGTTTAAATCCATTATAGCTCTTGTTAAAGAGAAATTTCCTAGTCATCCCCCATCCCACATCTAAATATCATGGCATCACATAGAACCTACTATGCAGCAATTTAATGATGATTACATGATATTATGAAGTCTGGGTGGTGTGTATTTAGGGCATCATGAACTCTTAATTAAGGACCCAATCAAATTGGGACAATTATCTTGCTAATTTCTTTGAGTTTAAAATATTTCCCTTTATCGTATTTGTAAATTATGGTAAGATGAATAGTTGTGATTAACCTCAAAGAAATTTAGTAGCCATAAGAGGAAATTACTAACTTAATCTATAAATATTGCAAAACTCTTAGTAAGACGGGGATAGAATTTTTTTGAATTTTTTTGATAAATATGCAGACATGAGTTAGAAAGCTAGTACTTATACATTCACTGCTTTATTAAGAATCTTTGAATTCCATTATTGCAGCTATATTCAAACACGCATCTTGTAGTTGTTTACGACTATGCTTGAACAATTCATGTATGTATGTACTTTGTGAGATGTAAGCCTGATTCAATCTGTCATTTGGTTCAGAAAATTAAACTGATATAAAGACTTGTCATTGGGTTCAGAAAATTAAACTGATATAAAGACTTGTAAGACAACTGAAATAAAATTGATATAAAGACTTGTAAGACAACTGAAATAAAGGGTCAAAAATGAAAATAATAGTGTAAGAATCAGAAATTAAAATAAAATTGTAAGAAAATTGTTGAGAAAACTAACCTGATTATACTTTGAAATGTTCTGTGTTGGTTTGTCTCCAGAACTGGTGAATAGTTTGAATGTTCAGCAGTGGTTGAATTCCTTTTATAGTTTTTTGCAGTTGAATTTAATTGGTGACAATGATAGCCATGGATTGCAATGGCTTCATTTTGCATGTGTGATCAAGATTGAATTTGATGTGATCCAATGGTTGGGAATTTGTTTTTGTTGATCCATGTGCTTTGATCTATTTTGATATGTTTTAATGGAAAATCATTTATTGAATTTATTGGGTGGGTGTCATTTATTGTACACAGTGGTTTTAAATGTTGTTTTGGGTGGGTGCCATTTATTGAACACAATGTGTTTAAATGTTGAATAACACAGCAGTTATGGCTGACAAACATTTCTTTTTATTATGTGCAGGTATTGATATTTACTTCTCTAACACAGTATCAGGGTTGATCAGATGGGCTGAAGTGATTGTCTTTTTGTACTTATTGACTTGACCATTTTGGAAGGAAAAATGGTTTTATGAGTTTTTGAGTTGATATGATAGGATTTGTAATCTTGATACTTATTAAACTATTTATGGACAATTGTGGGCTATTTATGGACAGTTGTGGGCCCAGTCAATGACTTGGGAAATTTTGGACTTAATTTAATATATATTTGCACTTCAAATTATTTCTTTATGTTTAATTATTGGATGCATATATATCTATTTTTGGTGGGTTGATGGGACCAGTACTATAACAATTACTGATTTCTAAATGTTTCTTGAAATGAAGCTTTTGAATTAACCTAACAAAAATATATTTCACATAGAAATGGAAGATGGAGATTTATAAATATTTATTTATAATATGCCTTATGCATTCAATTTTTATCCAAGTGTAATTTAGAGATATAGGCATTTAAATTATTTAAATATAAATTCAATTTTCACAATTTAGAGAGTTAAATATTTCATTATTTAAATATTATTTATAATATAATTCAAATTTAGAACTAATTCTTTCCAATTCTGAATTCGTAGAGCAATCCATAGTTACCAAGTTCAGTCATATTAGCCCAAAAAAAAGAAATCCGTTGTTAATAAGATTCTATTAATTACCAAATTCAGTCATATTAGCACACAAAAAAGAAAACTTGTTGGAAATTTGTTAGTTTAGTTTGATTTATGAAATGGTTCTTGAGTTCCTTGGAATTCAACCTACCCAAGATCGTTAGGAACTGTTTTTTGAATTTCCTCAAAAGTAGAATATATATCTAGAAATCCAACTCGACACTCAATCAACCATCATCAATTGATCTATTATTTTCTTTACAGGTAGGGATGCGAAATTATGGTGTACCCTATCAATAGGGTAGAGAATGTGATTATCTTGAAGTTTAATTTTTATGTTGTGAAAATTTTAGATTTATGATTTTTACATGTATTTTTCAGAAAGAAAGCAATAAATCTGTATATGTAAATTGTGATTTTTTTTAAAATATGATTTTTTTTTAATTGACTTGCAAACTAAATTTTTTGAAAAAAAACTAAAATAATTTTTTTGGGTTAAGAAATTTATATTTTAATTGAATGGAGAGAAAAAAATATTTTTCATTTTGACTTTTTTCCAAATTATTCCATTTTCAGGTTTTATCAAATTATTTCCTATATTTTTTTGCAACAGTGAGTACTATTTTTTGTGTCTCAATATATGGTCATAGTTTTAAATATATGCTTATCACATAGTATTTAGCTAACAATATTAGTAGAACAAGATCTTTTCCATTGGAAATTTTATTGTACAGAATTGATAATGTTAAAAAAAAATTAGAATAGTTAATTTTTTGTTTTTCCCCAAGGCAATGTGCAAATAAGAGATGAGAATAAAAAAGTTGTGATTTCTTAAAAAAAATTGGAAATAATATATTACATTTATTTTTGAAAAAATTACACTTCATATCACGTGCAACATGAAATTTGTGAAAATATTTCTCTCTTAGTGGAAGTTCATATTTTATTTTAACAAAGAAAAAATTGAAATATTTTATGTTTTTTAATTCTGGCAAACTATAGCACAAGTCATTCGAGTTGTTTTTTTTGCCTCGTGGAATTACAATCGCGTTCAATTTTCGGAAATGGATATGTAAGGAATGCGATTAGACTAAGATGAACTCGTTTGGGAGCAATTCTGAGAAGGAAGATTTTGTTTCTTCTACTTTTCTGGTTCTACAACCCTTGCAATATGTTTTTTAGGTATTATTTTAACAATGTTTTTTAAGTTTAAAAATTAAATGAAAAAAAAATAGTTACTTAACATTTAGAATGTTTTTTAAAATTTTGTTTCATTATATTCCTAATCATTTTTAAGTTAATTTATTACAATTTCTTAAATAATTATATATTATTTAATGAAATTTTTTTAAATATTAAAATTTATTTATATTTAAAATATAATTTTGAAAATATAAAATTAAAAATTAAAAATAAAAAAATTACTTATGTATAAGAATTTTTGGTGAAAATCACATATAAGAAAATTTTGTGATTTTCACCGAAAATTATTATACATAATTTATGAATCACAAAAGCTAAATTCCTAAAATTTACTTATATTTAAAATATATTTTTGAAAATAGAAAATAAAAAATGTTTTCTGTTGCTTTAATAATTTGCTAAAAAAACAACATTATTGAAATTTTCAATCAAACCATCAATACAATTATTTGAACTTCCTTTACACTAGTCATTCATATTCATGATATATTTTGTATGTGGAAAGGAAAATTCAATCTAGAAACTTACAATTTGCATACATTTGGGTCAACTAGATGCTTCCAATTTTCATTTTTGCAACGAATACATTATAGATCAACCATTTTTTCCAATTTGCATTTTTGTAACAATGCATTTTTTCATGGAATACATTTTGGATCAACCATATACTTCACTTCCAGCTTGAAAAGGTCCACAGTCTTCTCTCACTTCAACTCCTACTTCAATTGTGTATCTTCTCAAAAAATCCTAGCTATAAAATTGTTGTTTTTGTAAAATAAATTTTATAACATAATCATGTTTATTTTATTATTTATAATAATAATAATTTTTACTATTTAAATTTTATTTTTAACATGAATGGATTGAATTTTTAAAAAATTTAAATAATCTAAATAAATACAAGTGTAAGTTAAGAAAATATAAATAAACATGTAACACATTTGAAATCCTAAAAAAAATCTATAATCCTAAAAAAAATTAATAAAAAATACATCCAAAAAACATGAAAAATAAAAATCTATAGGTTACAAAAAATGAATTGATAATATTCAAAAAGTTGGGCAAAATTTTATGTTCCTTGTGAAAGACTCTTCCCATGTTGTTGGCAGTGATAGTGACACTAACAATTAATGGTCGAGGTATTTGGAAAAGTAGAAGAATAGGAAGACAATGTTACCAAAATTAATGATTCTCATGCAAGCCAAACTGAATTATTTCCTAAAAATTGATCAATATTTCATGCTTAGAGTTACTCTTCTTCCAAGACCATAATGATTAAATCATTCCAATCACTTTGGGGAGCAAACTTTGACATAAATTTATAATTAAATTTTAAAATTACATTTTAGAAATATTAAGATTAATAAATGAATATTATGTAAAACTAATAATTTCTATGTCATATATAATATAAAATAAACCATTGTTACTTTAAAAAAATTACACCTATCTTACAGAATTGTAGTGATGTCATAAATTGCACGATGTTGCAAAGGAAACATCAAGAAAAGGAAAATACCATGCTATAATGAAATTTTACTACAATATTGCTTCCTTGAGCCTTACAAATCATGAGACCTATGTTGAAGTTAAAGAACTTGTTTCATTATGCCAACATATATGCCTCATAAATAAAGAAATAGATAGTGATTTGCTACCTTGAGGTTGTTTTGGTACAATTCCTCCATATTTATTCTTGATCACTTCTATAGTGATTTGCTACCTTGAGTTTGTTTTGGTACAATTCCTCCATATTTCTTCTGATCATTTCTCCTTCTATAGAAAACCTTAATCAATAAAAAAACAAATTTTATTGTTTAAAACATGTGTCAATAAAAAAAACAAATTTCTATGTGAATTAAGATCTACCCTAAACAAAATTTCATATACACCTCTTCTTGAGAAAATTGTGTGTACAAATAATTGACTATAAATCAAAATGTTTTGATAAGGGTTACAATATTGTGCATGCTTTGAGATAATATCTATTCAATTTTATGACGCATAAATATATGGGTTTGACTTCAGAGGTAACAATTGTCAAAGAACAATTATTTAGTGCTAAATGTTAATTCCTTAAGGCGTTTCCTTTGCAACATCTGGGGCAATTGCTAGTTTATAATATTATGATAATGGATTTAATACCAGCGTTGATCCATGTAACTCTCGAACTAACATGAGCTTAGAGGGATCAAATTTCTTTAGGTACAAATTACTTTTGGAGTGAAAAATACAATGTGTTAACATAGATTTTCAAATATTTTATTTACAATGTGTTAACATATATTTTCAAATAGTTTATTTAAATCTAGTGTTGAAATATTTTAGCCAACATTTCTTTTTCTATTTAGAGAATAGTTTATTTGTATTGTTTTAAGTTTAGGTGTCAACTCCATGTTGAGCACATACATACTTACACATAGTTGACATACTTGGTTGTAGAATGAGTCTCTCCGCTCAATAAGTTAGATATCTTACATCGTATTAAGTTAGATATTTGACATTATAATAAATTATTTAAGTGAAATAAGATTGTTGTAGGTATCTAAATAATATAAAGAGTTTTAATGTAATATTGAGTTTAATATTAATATTAGAGGAAATATTAATATTTAATATTTAATATTATATTATTATATTTAATATAATATTAGGTTTAATATATTATAATACTAAATTCCAATATTATAATGGCTAAAATAAAATGTTATATAACATTTAATGTAATACTATAACATTCATCACATCTTTGCGAGAGCAGATGGGAGGAGCTTTGAAAAACCTTGTAGTGGCTAGGGTTTTTCCTTGGAAGGCCAATCTATGTTTAGATTGTGTGGATTTCATTGTAGATATTTGTGGCAATCTTATCAATGGTAAATCATAGTGATTCAACGATGAAGACAATTTATTTTGTAGGAATGGTTGCCAGACAAGAAAGCTCTTCTTTGGTTTCATATAGTTCCATTATGAAATATGTATCTAGCCTCATGGTAGTTCAAGAAGTTACTTCCCTATATGTTCCTTTGGATGAGTAATCTTTCAGTCATCAAAATTGTTTTTTCTGGAGCAAGGTTTGGTTTGCTAGTTTAATGGATTTTGGTCACAACTCACAGATCTGGATAAATGGATCTTTGATACATGGAAACCTCATTTAATGGATGATCTAAATATTTACCGCATGGCTCAAGGATTTTTCAATGTTGTTCTAGACAATATTTAGGACAGGAAGGTCATTTCTGAATTTGGGTTGTCATTCTCGAGTAGTGTCGGCCTCCTCATGAAAACCTAGTTTCCCAATATTGAACTGGTAATGACATAAATCTCCACAGCTCCAGTTTGGGTAAGGCTTTTAAACATACCCTTTCATATTTGGAATCTCCAATCATTTTCCTATATCAAGAATGCTCTTAGAAAGTTTTTTTTTCACGGCCCAGATATAGAAAATTATCATAAAACTACTTATGCTCAAGTTTGTGTGGAGATGTACTTTAATAAGGGTTTTCCTGCTGAGATCAATTTGGCGACCCCAAATTGTGTCTAGGTCCAAAAACTCGACTATGAAAATATTTCATTTTGGTGTTGAGCATGCTATGAAATGGGGCATGTAATAAAAAACTACCCCTAGCGTCATAGCAACAAAGATCGGAAAAAACACATAAGGTCTAATTGGTGGGAAGGAGCTCAGGGTGATCACCATATGGTATACAAAGAGGAAGACTCTCACAATAAGAATGAACCAGAAGTTAAACTGAAAAATTGATATTTTCAAAGAAAATGCATCAAAAGCAACAAAATTCAATCAGGAAAAATCGCATGATAGTGAAGATTCTCCGGACTCAGGGATAGTGGAAAAACAACAAACCCTCCTGGAAAATGGATCCCTTCTAGAAACCATAAGGAATAATGTTGAAACAACAAATTCTTGGCCAGATCACGTGGGAGAGGAAGACTTCAAGAACAACAACGTGCACTTGCCAAAAAATGACTCATCGAAATCTACATAAAATACGAGTTGGACTCAAGTTGGGAAGACAGGAAAAAACATTTCTTCAAGCAAAACAAGAAGTTAGACTAAATCAAAACAAAAATAGTGATAATGGAATATAAATGTGTCTAGATATTCAAGGTTTTTTGGAAAAAAAATTAGTTGGAAAGGGACTGAAAATTTTTGTGTTATGGGGAACTCGCTTGAGGATTTGGATTGAGTCTTAGTGCTCAATTTCATTCCTGCTTGAGATATGTAAAGGGTCTTCCCTTGTAATCTAGATTTTTTAATAATACAAATCTCTACATGTTTTATTTAAAAATAAAACATAACACTATATAATGCTATGTTTAATAGTATATGGTGTTATATAATATTAAATATTATTAAGTATACAAAAAGAGTAAGTAAGGTTTTTATAAAAGGTGAAAGAAGTTGGATTTAGGAATTCATCAAAACCTAAAAATCAGATAAAAACAAGATATCAAAAAATGTTGAAATTTCAGTAAATTAAAGGGGTAAAGACATATGTAAGGTCCTAACTCAATTTTAGATTATTTTGGGATTAGTATTTTGTCTTTCTACTGAAATAAATGCATTTATTTTAGTGTAGATGTTGATTTATAATATTATTTGATTTATTACACTTAATGCATTTATTTTAATGTAAATGTTAATTTCTAATACTAATTGATTGATTACAATCAATGCATTGATTTTAGTGTAAATGTTGATTTCTAATGCTATTTGATTGGTGCTTTGATTGTTTGCACCAGATGCATTGATTCGTGTAAATGTTAATTTCTGATATGATGTAACTAGATGAATGATGTGCATTGTTTTTAAAGTAATTAGATTAATAGTGTGCATTAATTTCAGTGTATGCACAAATTAATTATTGATGACATGCATTGATTTTTGTGTTACAATACTCATCAACCTACATCTCGATATTAAATAGAAATTAACAACAAATACCCTAGACCCATCTTAATATCAATCTCAATCCAAATTTAAATAGAAATAAACAAATAAGAGCAAATCGATAGAGAAAGCCGCAAGAAATAATAATTGAGGATGCATTGATTTCAATGCATATGTTAATTTCTGATATGATGTAAATAGATGGATGATGTGCATTATTTTCAAAGTAATTGAATTAATAATGTGCATTGATTTTAGTGTATGCAAAAAGTAATTATTGACAACACACATTGATTATAGTAATCATCAACATAGATCTATTTTAAATAGAAACGAGCAACAAAGAGCATAGATCAATCTTAAATAGAAATGAAAAAATAAAAGAGCAAGCCGACAAAGAAATTCATAAGGAATGAGAGTTATTGAGGAGTGTCAATAACAAAGTGAAAAGCAAAGAGAAAATCAAGAAAGACAATCACAGCAAATGACAATTGAATAACAACAAGAACAAATAGACAAAAAATTGAACAACAAGAAGCATATCAACAAAGAAGGGCACAAAAAATAACATTTGGATAATGTCAAGAGTAAAGAATATAAGAAAATGCACAATGAAGAGGAAAGCCACAAAAAAAATAAAAGGGAATGACAATTGAAGTGCATGAAGAATAAAGGAAACAAAAAGATGAATAATAATTAAGAAAACAATATTCAACCAAATCAGGCATATAGTACAAGAAGAAAAAGAAAATCCTATCATCAAATAATGTTTAAAGTATATCTAACTCCAAACTGAGTTAGATAATGCACATTGATGAATATTGCGCATCAAAAAAATTGTGACAGGATTTATTGATAAAGTCACATTCAAATATGTAATTTGTGTGAGGAGTCATACATTGGAATTTGGGTATTTAATACAAATACATGTCCAAAGCGCATGAGAAGTAGAAGAGAAGTAATGCATATTAATTTTAGACATATTTAACACATTAAGAATGATTAGATTAATCATATGTTTAACAAATTTTGTGTGGTTGTACACAATTGAAATCAAATCTCTTGACGTGCAAACATTTCTTCAATTTTTGCACTAAAAAATAGGCTTTCACCTCAAAGGATTTGATACGTCTCAATGATTGATAGATATGGAGTTCATATGGATCTAGGCTGATGAGGTAATTGTTTTTATGTATCATGGATTGATGACTATGGACATTTACCAACTATTTAATTTATATAGTTGCACTAGTTTTAATTTTAAATGGAAACATGCACAACCTATCTACCTCAATAAGATGTTGTCACTAAAATTGTGTAATCTACCTACTTACTAGTAGGAGATTGTCACAACAATTGTTTGAGACAATTTTAATTTTAAATGAAAGAACCATCTACCTATTTACCCTAACCTAAGATGGATGTTGTCACCAAAATCATGTGACACTAGTCGACCTTTGATACCTCATAAGCCTCATGGGATTGTTTATTTCCACAAAAGGAGCTCCCTGCACCTTCCCATGGAAATTGGCTTGAGCTTGGATACCTTATGAAATAACTTATTTCCCCACATGTGGCTTTTACCCTTTTCATTGAATTTCAACCTGAAATTTGATATAGATTAAGCCCTACACAAACCAAAAAATCTACTCTTTCACTGAAATTAAAACTTATGATTTACATAAAAATATATCAGCCACTACCAGAACTCCTCAATTACAAAAAGGAACATAACCCAGATATGTGGAACATAACCCATCAAACATCTTAAGTGGCAAACTGCATTAAAACAAGGAGATACACTTCAGAGACAGTTTAAAACAGTTTTGAATTGTAGAATGCATTTCATCACAGAGAATATGCTGGTACTTCACACCTATCCAATATTGAAAAAAAATTACAGAAACTGTAGTTGAAAATTTTAGGACTTCCAAAAATTCTCTCATATAATTTACATAAATTTTGTCAGCTACGATTTAGCAGAGAGTTAGCACCCTTCTACGATCGAATTGCACAGATCCTCCTGCTGTAACAAAGTAATCTCCATGAAAATAAGTCAAGAAGATGATGATGGTTGTGGTCTGCCATTACATACTATATGTGATTGTGGGTATTCACTGTTAAGTTCCGCTGTATTGGGCAGCGCCAAGCAATAACAGCCTTCCTACTCACACAAGCCTTGTTCTTGCCCTGCATATTCTTCCATCCCAGCACAATCAGCAACGCTGTCCCTTTGGTTTTGCAATAATTACGAGCAGACTCCATATATCGACTCATTTGCAGCCATTTCTCATTGCAGAACTTTCTTCCATTGGAAGTTGTCCCGGTTTAGGTCCAATTCAGTTATGAATAAAAATGGACAAGAAAAAACGCTATCATAAAATTCCTGCTGCAATAAATGAAATCCCTTCGGGCCATAAATGAGATGTACATGTCAACCATAGAATGCTCAGGCACCCAATCACCCTGCGTGCAAAAAATGAGGCGTGTGTGGCAAGCACAGGGAAAGAAAAGCTCAGGCCAGTGACCCTGCGTGCAAAAAACGAGGAGCGCATGGCAAGCACACAAAAGAAAAGCTCTGGTCAGTGACCCTTCGTGCAAAAAAAAAGCCGTGTGGGGCAGGCACGGAAAAGAAACTTTGAAAATTAGATAGTTACGTAAATTTGAAACGGTGTACAATAATATTTGGTTAAAGGATAATTTTGATTGAAAGATAATGTTAAAATTGGCGCCGGATTTTTAAACAAAATTATAAAGTTTCATTTAATCCTTACTTTCCGGAAATATTTTTTTCTATCCAACCAGAAATTAGTTAGTAAGTCTTTAATTATATTATAAATTTAAAGCGTTGTTGTTTGATTTTTTTTATGAAAAAGAAATTAGTTAGTAAAGCTTTATTTACATAATAATATTGAATAAGTTATTTAGACAATGGGGTTTGTAAAATGAAGAATGTATGTTTTATGGAAGAATGTATGTTTTATATATGTAATTTATAATTTATAATTTTATTAAATTAAAAGAAAAAATTGAGTCAAATTTTCATAATTTTTGTTTTAATAAAATTTATTTTGATTAAATGTAAAATTATACGATTATAGTTATTATATATTATACATTAGAATTTAGTTTTTTTTGATAGATAATAGGTAATTATAAATTAAGAATACAAGTGTATATTTTGAAAAATAATTGTATACGTTTAATATATAATTGTATTTCACACTTAAAATTCTTGGTAATATGAAATTTATGTCGTTCATTGTATTATAGAAGTTGTAAGAATATTTAATTTATATTGAGTAACATTTAATATATGGTGTGTAGTTAGGTGTATGAATGAATACAAAAATTCTCACAAAATTTGCTATTCTGAATGTAAACTATATGACTACATGTTTTGATACAATATATAATTTTATTTGCAATACTTATAATTGAAAACAATTGTAAAAGAATTTATCGAGATTTCAATGTCATAATTATTCATATTAATATTTTAAAATATTGGAAAAATAATATATATGAATCATTATAAAATGTATATTTCCAATTTTTTTCCATATTAAATTAATATCAAACCAAATTCTAATTACAATTTACAAACTATGATTCAAACATTCTTATTTAAACAAAAAATAATAATAATAATAACCACCAATTGTTAACCCGCTTAATGAAATTGACCCCTCCGAAAAGGAAAAGCTCGGGGCAGTCACAATTTCGCAGCATATGCATACCAACCCTCCAGCACGATGACAACGAAATTTGGATTTCTTAATTCAATATCAAAATGCGTGGGGATGGTAATGATTATGATACATTACCGGTGAATGATGATTTTCTTTTCCACCATGTCACAATAAATTTTACTACCCTCAAGAAAAGAAAAAAAATGATTACAGCCCAAACGTATTATTGATAAATATAATAAACCATATTCCAGTCTGCAAAAATAATAAATTATAATTACTTTAATTATTAATATGATATAATAAAACACAACTACCAAATTATAATCACTTTAAGTATTAATCTGATATATAAAACACAACAACGAGGATCTCTCCCAATGCATTCTTTGCCTTTTACAATGAGGAAACCTATAATATTTATTTAACAAGTGCACCTTCTATGTGGGATTATGGAATCTAGAATATTTATTTAACAATTGCACTTTTTGTGTGGGATTATGGAATAGATTAGTCGAGTGTTTTAAGAGATTGGATAGGGATTTGCTCAATATTGTTGGGTGTTTGTTATATTGTTTCCACGATTAGAAGCAGGTGGGACGTGGAGGGCAAAAGCTCCTTACGCTTGTGTCAGGCGCACAGCAAGGGCGCTGTAGCCCTCTTGCACAGGGTCCCGAGCAACGCTCCAGGAAAAAAATTGGACCATATATTAGGTGGGCGGACCTGCCTATGGTTTTGGGCATGATGGTTTTTTGCTCATGGTATTTTGTAGATCCAGTCAAGAGAACTACGGTTATGTTCTAATCCAGGGTTAATGGATTGGGGTTTATGAATGCTTCGACATGTATACATATGTGTTGTAACACTAAAAAGAATATAATGAAAAATCACACTGGTAGTCCCAATTTGGGATCTAGGGGAAAATCTCTATGTATATATATGTTCTATGTTTTATGTTATCGCTATTGTTTATTTTCTGTTATTAAGAATTGGTTTGCAGATAATTTTTGTACAGGGTTAAAACCTACATTTGGTATCAGAGTTATTTCGGCTTCAAGGGGATGTCTTTGTTGTTGAGGGGTTTTTTGCTCGGCCCTATGGGAGACCCTGTTCAATGGGAGATCCGTGGGATCAATTATTGTGTTGAAAGATGATGACAAACAGTGGAAATATAGAGATCGAGAAATTTAATGGTCAGATTTTTTAGTTAAGAAAGCTCAAGATGGAGGATCTACTGGTGGATAAATATCAGAGGATCGTGGTAGATTCAAGTACTAAACTAACTACAATGTGAGATGAAGACTGGGTGAAGTTGGATTGAAAGGCAAAGAGCACAATACAGTTGTGTATCTCAGATTTGATATTGTTAAATGTATATGGGGAAGCTACGGCGAAGACTATGTGGGTCAAGTTAGGGACTTTGTACCAATCTAAGTCTCTGGTGAATAAATTGTTGCTGTGGAAAATGTTGTATAACCTAAGAATGAAGGATGGACATTTAGTTCTAGAGCATATGAACGCCTTCAATATTGTGGTAAGTCAGTTGTCATCTATTGATATTAAAATCTCACATCAAGATAAATGCATCAGTTTGTGGTGTTCTCTACCAAATTCGTGGGATAGTCTGGTTATTGCAATAGGTAGCAATACAACTACCTTGAATTTTGATGAAATTGTCTTAGTCTTGCTGTCGAAGGAAATGAGACGAAAAAATATGGAGGGTCGGAATGGAGATGCCTTGTCTGTACAAGGAAGGTCCCATAATAGAAATAAAAATAAGTTCTCGAGTGGGAGATCTAAATCTCCAGGAAAGCCTATAAAGGTGTGTTGGAAATGTGGAAAGGAAGGGCACTTCAAAAAGGACTGTAGATCTAAGGCTCCTGAGAAAGGAAAGGGATTTGATGATGCTCCTTCTGCAGATGCGAAAACCACCTCAAATGAAGGTGGGGATTTGTAATTGGCTTCTTCTTCAAATACACATATAGATCATGAGGCATGGTTGATTGACTCAGGTGCATCCTTTCACTTCACTCCACATATGGAGTGGTTCTGCGAGTATGAGAAATATGATGGTGGTGATGTCTTCCTAGGGGATGATAGGAAGTCCAGAATCATCGAATGTAGAAAATTCAAGCTAAAGCTCCAAGGTGGAAGGATTAGAACACTTCCTGGTGCTCTGCATATTCCTACATTGGCCAAAAATCTTATTTTTGTAAGAAATATGAATGATGGAGGTGTAAAAATAGTGTTCGAGAAAGATACCTGTAAGATTGTTCAAGGAGCACTGGTATTGATGCAGGGAGTTCAGATTAGAACTCTATACAAGCTTATGGGCAGCATTGTTATTGATAGGTGCAATAGTTCTGTGGTTCCTGAAAGTGGAGCAGAAAGCCTAGCGGTCTCTGGAGAAAAGACCATGCTATCGCATCAAAGGCTTGGACATATTGGAGAGAAGGGCCTTCGAATACTACATGGTAATGGTATGTTAGAAGGTATGTCTAATTTCCCTTTGGATTTTGATTTCTGTCAACATTGTGTATATGGGAAGTAGAATCGAGTGAGTTTTCCTTATAAGTGCTAAGAAAGAAAACAAGATATTAGAGCTTGTGCACAGTGATGTGTTTGGACTTGTGTCGATTCCATGACCCAGTAAGTATGTGTACTATGTTTCATTCATATATGACTTTTGAAGGAATAGATGGATATATTTCTTAAGGAATAAATCTGGAGTCTTTAACAGATTTAAATAATTTAGGCTTTAGTGGAAAACTAGACAGAGAATAAGATAAAGGTGTTGAGGACAGATAATGGTGGAGAGTTCTGCAAGGAGGAATTTGAAGAGTTTTGTAAGAAGTGTGGTATAGCATGGCATAAGACTACTCCATACACACCTTAGAAAAATGGAGTTGCAGAAAGAACGAACATAATAATGATGGAAAAGGAAAGAAGCATGCTCAGTGGTACCGAGTTAGGACAGGAATTCTGGGCAGAGGCTATGGAGACTGCATGTTATCTGGTTAACAGATCACCTTCATCGAAGTTGGAGGATAAGAATCAACATGAGGTATGGACTGGTAAGAAACCCTCTCTTTCACATCTGAGGGTATTTGGATGTGATGCATATGTACATGCTCCAAAGGAGAAAACGACCAAGTTAGATAATAAATCTGAAACATGCATATTTATTGGGTATAAGGATGGTTTAAAAGGTTACAAGCTTTGGAACCCAGAAACAAGGAAGGTTATGTATAGCTGAGATGTGGTGTTTGAAGAGGTGAAACATGTTGTTAAGCATGAATTCCTACCAAAGGAACATGAGGAGATAGAGTTTGAGCTAAAGGAGGAAGAATCAGACTCTACAACAAAACAAGATTCAGAAGAGGAAGAGCCAAAACTCTAGTTGTGAGAAGATTAGTTCAAGAAAGAAGATAGCTAGAAAGGTATAGTCCATCTTCTTTCTGTTCAAATTTTTCTTTAACTATCACTGATGATGATCCCATAACTATTACGAAGGAAATGGTTTCATAGGATGGAAAACTCTTGAAGTAGGCCATGGATGATGAAATGGCATCCTTGCACAAAATGAGGCATGGGATCTGGTAGAGTTGTTGGCTGGAAGGAAACCTATTGGTAGAAAATGGGTGTTTAAGAAGAAGATGAATGCAGAAAGCAAGGTGGAGAAATAAAAAGCTCGGTTTGTAGTAAAAGGTTACTCCCAGGTGTCGGGAATTGATTTTGGTGATATTTTTTCTTCTTTTGCCAGGGTTACTTCTATTAGATTACTTTTATTTATTTTTCTGCATTTGATTTTGAGGCAAAACAGATGGATGTGAAGACAACATTTCTTCACGGGGATCTGGAAGAGGAGATCTACATAAAGCAACCTCATTTTTTTGCGGTGAAGGGTAATAAATAACTGGTATGCTGGTTAAAAAAGTCTTTGTATGGGTTAAAACAGTCACCAAGGATGTGGTATCAAAATTTTGATACATATATATGGCGACTTGGCTTCGCCAGAAGCAAAGAGGATCATTTTGTTTATTTTAAATTAATTGGTGACCATGTTATTTATTTAGTCTTATATGTGGATGATATGTTGTTGATTGGAAAAGACAAAGAAATTATCAAGGATATCAGTGCTGCAAACTGTATTTTGGGCACGGAAATTAATAGAGATCGGGAAAAGAGGAAGCTCTAGTTAAACTAGAGGAAGTATGTCAATAAAATATTGCAGAGTTTCATATGCAGGATAGTAAACCAGTGAATTTCCTATTCCGGTAGGTGTAAATCTATCTGTTGAACAGTTTCCCAAGACACAACAAGAAGAGGAGGATATGTCTCGTGTTCCATATGCAAGTGTAGTGGGTATCCTAATGTATGCAATGGTATGTACTAGACTAGACATTGCACATGCAGTCGGAGCATTGAGCAAGTTTATGTCAAAACCAGGGACGGAGCAATGGATAGAAATGAAGCAGGTTTTCAAATATTTGTGTGGCACTAGTGATTATGGTCTGAGCTACCAAGGAAGACCAGGATTGGATAGATTTTTGGACATCCGTGGCTTTGTTGATTCAAACTGGGCTAGAGATCTGGATCAAAGAAGATCTACAAGTGGGTATGTGTTTAGTCTATTTGGAGGTGCAGTCAGTTAGATGAGTAAAATAAAATTTGTAGTGGCTTTTTCAACTATAAAGGCAGAATACATAGCAACCACTCATGCAAGCAAGCAAGCAGTTTGGCTGCAGATATTGTGTTCAAGTATGGGGTTGGTGCAGCAAGCTATAAGGATAGACTATGATAGTAAAAGTGCAATTTTCTTATCTAAGAACCATGTTTATCATACAAAGACAAAGCACATTGATGTTCTATAGGCAGAGAATTCTTCATTATTTTGTGCAATTAATGTCATTGATGCATCATTAAAAAATAAGCACATCGATGTGTCATTAGAAAATAATAACCTTAGAGGTATGGTAGCTTAATTTCGTGATTAGGAAGATCCCAAAAACGTCTTATTTCTTCATCCTAAATATATATTAGAAAGGTCCTAGTGCACATAAGGTTATCAAAGAAAGGCCCAAGGGAACTACAAACTTAGTGTCCAACTAGAGAAGTGGGATGACTCCAAGGAATTATAGGCCATAATGTTAAAGAAAGAAAGAAGGCCACAAGGGAGGAGGACTTAGTAAATGTCATGGTCAAATGGAAGGCCATTGCATGGTAGTGGAATGGGAAGCCAAAAGGAAACATAAGACACATGAAGAGGATAGAAGGCTCTCTCTGTTACGAGTTGGATTAATACATGGAGGAGTACAAGAATAACACATAGGAGGTTTCAATCATGAACAAATATACATTAGGGGAGTGGAATGCCACAAGCAATGTAAAAACTAACAATTAGAAAATTTAAAGGGTCAATTATAGTTGTTTAATAATAAAGTGAGGAGTTGAAAGATCATAAAATGAAAGATTTAGTTATAGTGATAAAAAAAATATATATGAAGATAAATATGCAATCACATTTATGATGTGGTGTGTAATGATGATACTATGTGTTCCTATAAATTACAATTCTGAATAGTTACAATTGTTTGAAAGTATTTCATGCTTTCAATGTGTGATTTTGGATTGTAGGAGGATTGGTCCAATGAATTTCTATCATTTTTTCTCTAATATATCTGTCCAAATTCCACTAGAAATCCTGAAAGATTTGAGTATTAGATCTCACTATAGAAAGATAAAAATGTTGGTATTCCATGGTTTAGGAGGTATTGTTCTACACTAGATACCTTCAAATATGTTCATCCTCTAAGGTATCCAAAACATCAAAACTTAGAGACATTTTTTTGATAAAACCATAAATTTTAAATGCCAAAACATGTAAGCTCTAGGTCCTTGCATAATGGTGAAGCTCTTGGGGATACTGCAACCAAAATTATAGTAATATCTAAGTACCTTGTGGAAAATAATAAATATTGCAATAAAGTGCATATAGACCAATGAATATGGAATGCTCCTTTATACAACAACATACATGCATTGTATTACGACATTTACTACTTTATCACATAGTGCTTAGATCTTACTCAAGATAATAATCATGGTGTGTACACTATAAATTCATCGTATGTGTGTTAGGCACTTGGCATCGTGAGATTGGGGGCTCTCATTAGGAGATGGTTTCAAGTTCTATCGAGGAAAATGGATTTGAGAGGTGGGTATGTGGGTAGAGGATGATGTCTAAATATTTGAATACACACTCAACACTGTTAAATTACACACTCAACACTGTTAATGGATCGCCATTCTCTTTTCATTTCACTCTTTTTAATATTAAATTTATTTTTTGAAAATTTTAAATATAGAGTAAGAAAGAATACAATTTCAGCAGAAAAATTAATGAATATATTTTAAGGTATGTTCTACATGTGGTTAGTGGTATGTATTCATCTCTTTCATCCTTTCTCTTAGAAGAACAAAATTTTTAAAGTGTATATATACTTGTTTCATGTTTTTTATTTTCACTTTAAAAAGGTTGTGTATTAAAAGAAGATTGATATATAGACATGAAGCAAGATGAGATCTATTTCTTGTTTTTGTAAGTGTAGGATAAACCAATCTATATTTATCTTAATTTTGGATTTACTAAGCACTAAGAGTGATCAAATCTCTTTTCACTCTAAAAAAGGTTTTCATCTCAGGAGATTTGATCCTTATTAACACTTGGTAAATGAGTTAAGATGGATCTAGATTGGTTTAATTTCCTCCTTTAAATAACTTATATTCCACATAAATTCCATGGGTTCTCATAAACCTGGAGTTCAAAAACCACTCGTAACTTAACCAAGTCAAATTTACTTTATTATTTTAGTTTAAAGTTATTTTATTTTAAAGTAGAGCTTTAAGAATTTTAATTTAATTATTAATAATAAATAGGTGGATGATATACGTAGAAGTTAACTCCAAAAAGTCGCACTAAAGACAACTCCCTTTAATATTATTTACATCCATATTATTCTTTTAAAAAATATCTACATTCATATCAATTTTAGAATTCCATATGACAATTCTTTATATCACATGGATTAATATAAATAAATATTTATATACTTATGTAAATAACTATATTTACCTATAATGATTGCCTACATAATTTAAGCAGGTATTTCCACCAAAATAGATAAAATTCATATATAATTAAGTATATTACTAGGAGTTACTGCCCACCATTTCTTATGCATTTCTTAGTACAAAAATAGATAGAAGCAAAAAATTGATGGTTCCTTCACTTAACATCTATTTTAACAATAAAATTTCATATATAATACACATGGAATATATATTAAAAGATTTGATTTTATACCCTTGGTAGATCTAGATTAGTTTAATCCCTCTTTAAATAGGCTACATTCCACATGAATGTCATGGGTCAATACCATGGGCCATTTTTATTTTATTTTTATAGGGTTATTTTTATTATTATTATTATTGATAGAGTTAAGAGGTTTACATTACATTAATCTTTTTATTTAATTTTATTTTTAAAATTTTATTTCATTTTTATTTTTATGTAATTTGACTTGGTCCAAATGTTAAACATTACATTAAAACATCTCTTCTCAGCAAAATAATTATTGATTATTTATTCATTTATATAATTAAATGAATAAATATATTAATATATCAAAAAAAATATTAATGATTATTTTATAACGATTATTATATTATAATTATTATGCTTTAAGGCGTTTTTCTTTGAAAACAACTCTCCTAGCTGTCACTTTGACCTTGTCTACACCATTGGATTAAATGTCAGATGATTGAAATGTTTTAGGTCATTAGATCCACCGCCTCCTTCATTTATGCTCTGCTAATTACCTAACTAACTCACCAAGCCTTATTAATGTCTCTTCCACCTAGCTATAAAATAACTATATGACCTGTAAAATGTTTGTCGTTCTAAGTTGAACTAGAATTTCATCTCACTAACACAGCTTTTTTTTGTGAGATTAACCTATTGATATGAAGAACATTACACCAGCCTGCTGCCAAGATTTCAACCTATACTTTACAAGAAAATAAACGTTCATATTTTTTGAAAATGCAAATGATAAATTATATCTAATTAGAGTGTAGTCTATAAAGAAAAAGAATTAGGGTTTTTAAACCTTTCTTAAAATGAAATTTTCAGTAATAAATTGAAAGAGAATTTTGTTCAGAAGAAGAATTCTCATTTTAAAATATTTGATGAAAAAAAAAAGTTGAGGAACCAAATTTAATTAGGCTATGATTTTCCAGAGGAGAACTTTAATTTTTTTACATAGTTCTTTGAAATGCACTCGTGGAAGTAAAACTAAAGTGTAATTTATAGTTTGGCTATGAAACTCTTGCAGCTCTCCAATCTTATGTATTGAAATGATATGGATTTTTTCCAAAACTCAAACCATAAAACCTTGATTTTCACCATGATCAGCGCCACTTGAAGCGTGCACCATCTTGACTATTGATCTCTACCCAATCCTAAGTATAAAACCTAAATCCTTGACATATTCTACCCAAATTTGGCCATCAATGCAAGAAAAGATATCATTTTGCAGTGCCTTTTTTACAATCAATGCTACATGATGGTTTGAACACGGCCTATATAGTATGAAATGCAAGTTCTAACGCTACCTATTGCAGCCACATTAATGGTGAAATGACCCAATTCTTTTAATATATCACACAACCCTAAGTAGATATTTTTTACGCTCGTACTTCCCTCTGCGATTTCTAAATGTTTCTTGAAACGAGGCTTTTGAATTAACCTAATAAACATATATTTCACGGAAAAATGGAAGATGGAGATTTATAAATATTTATTTATAATATGCCTTATGCATTCAATTTTTATCCAAGTGTAATTTAGAGATATAGGCATTTAAATTATTTAAATATAAATTCAATTTTCACAATTTAGAGAATTAAATATTTCATTATTTAAATATTATTTATAATATAATTCAAATTTAGAACTAATTCTTTCCAATTCTGAATTCGTAGAGTAATCCATAGCTACCAAGTTCAGTCATATTAGCCCAAAAAAAGAAATCCGTTGTTAATAAGATTCTATTAATTACCAAGCTCAATCATATTAGCACACAAAAAAGGAAACTTGTTGGAAATTTGTTAGTTTAGTTTGATTTATGAAATGGTTCTTGAGTTCTTTGGAATTCAACCTATCCAAGATTGTTAGGAACATTTTTTTGAATTTCCTCAAAAGTAGAATATATATATCTAGAAATCCAACTCAACACTCAATCAACCATCATCAATTGATCTATTATTTTCTTTACAGGTAGGGATGCCAAATTATGGTGTACCCTATCAATAGGGTAGAGACTAGCAGTTGCCCCAAGAGGTGCAAGGAGAGGCCGATAGGAGTATCATTTGTTAATTAGTAATTTTAAGTAATTGTAGTTTTTGAGATGAAAGAGATTTTGTCAATGTAACAGTGAAGTCAGTTCCTATTTTGCCATCTTATCTGATCCTTCACTACATGCAAACTTTGAAAGCATGCAATCTTCATATATTTTATTAGTTTAATGTTTCCAATTAGGTAACATAATCCTCCAAAGTTTACCATTGCAAGAGGTATATTCATTTTCATCATTGCAGCCTCGTATTCCCATCATACTCAACTTCCAATGTAAATATTACATAAGCTGTAATGGCATCCTGACAAATTGATGTTCAGTTTCATGAACATTGACAGAAAAAACACTTGGTGCAAATTTATATTTATTTTCGTTATGGGTAATTTTCTAGTGGAATGGAAAAGGAGGCTCTTGAATAATTTTAAAAGGGTATCTCCATGTAGCATCCATGGAAAAAAGAAACCAAGCTATCAACAACAACATTGCAAAATAAGGGCAAAATTTTAGAGATGAACACTTGCAGCTTTCCATTTCCATCAAATACAACGGTAGAGGCCTCTACACACCATATAGCACTACTATTGAAATAAATTTATTTCAAGTTATTTCCAAGCATTTAAGTCTCCTTACCAGCTTTCTTTGTTGCACAAAATAGGACCTCTTCAACAATTTGTTGGGCAGGATCTCCATCCGGATAAGATGACATAAACCATTCCACATGGTTAACCACCTCTTCATTGGTAAAATATTGATAAAGACCATCTGATGAGAGTATCAAATAATGGTCTTCAGGACCCAGTCTATGGTGACGAAGAGTAGGTGTGCAGGTGATGTATGGCGCAGTGCCAACAAAATCAATTCTAAAGACCTCGAGAAGAGCATCATTCCATTTCGGCTGCAATCACAAGAGGATAAGCATCCATCAGCCCCAGAGCATGATGTGATCAATCTACTTCACTGGCTAAATTTTAAACCGAACGGATGAATGTCTTAAATGCAGACCTATTGTCTAATACTATAAACTAATCATTTAAACCCACAAAATTAGCCTGAGAGATAAATAACTACTAATGTTCACATCCTTTGTAATAGCCTACCTCTAGAAGGAACTACATGTATTGAGCTTGCATGAAATTAAATTTGTTCTAATCATCTGAAACGTGATTTTCACTGTTATTGTTGTATTGAAATTTTTGTTGTAACTATGAAATGAGGAAAGCACTGTTTGTGTCAATGCAATTGGAATCGTTTTAGCATAACAACTTTTATATGGAGTGGTTTTAGCATAATTAGCATAATTATTTGTCTTCACTCTTGTGCATAACACCCTTCAAGATTTTGAAACAAATGGAACAATTGGAAAAAGTTGCCTGTGTCTGCCACATTATTATATTTAACTTTAGAGTTAGATTCTTGTTACCTACACAAAATTATCAGCCATATTATGACCATGTGTAGAAAGCTTGTGCCCAAGAGGATTTGAAGATTCTACATTTTGTAATGATCCAAAAAAGAACAAACTATGCAGCATCAAGGAAGGCTGTGATCATGATTAAGGAAGACCACACTCAATGCACAAACACCATGAACAACCATGCTCAATATATATATTATAAATAGTGCAGAAAGCTTGTACCAAAGAGGATTTGAAGATTCCTAGTTTGTATAGATCCAAACAAAGATGAAAATTTAAAACTTTACACAACAATGAAGGCCATAATGATAATTCACAAAATTTTATGTTTAGAACCAAAACAATACTAGTGACCATAAAAAAATAGTGCCTAAGAGGACTTGAAGACTCTCATTAAGATTAAAAATAAGGATCAAAACTTTGCTCACTGCACAAGATGCAACAACGCCACCTGTAATAGTGTAAAACAATAAGAACACCCATGCTCTCAAGGTATATGGTATAAATAATTAAAAAAAAGCTAAATTTTTTTACTAAACAAACAATAGACAAGACAGTCCCTTCAACCAAACTAAAAATTCATTTTAATAACCAATCTATATAGAGAAGATTTGCAACCTGTCCATCTGCAATTATCAAGAGAACATGGTACTGCCCACCACTCTATTCCACGAGACGGATTGTTGCTTCAATAATTGGGGCAAAAGATGTTGGCCCTAAATAAGAAAAGAACATACAAGAAAAGTATAAGAAAACACAAGATATACGCAACATATACACATATCAAGTAAACCAGTCAGACGCACTTTCCCAGCTTAAGCCTTAGAATGCTAAAGGCTATTTAATCTTCATATCTTCAAGTGGAATGTCAAAGTTCCATTAACTAACCAGCCAGTCAAAGATGTGGTACTATCTCCTTGTAGTGTCTCAACGCTTCTTCAAATCCATTGCATAATCTATCATGTGGATAGAAACTAAACACACTTTGATCATGTGTCAAAGCTGTGAAAGAAAAAACAACGCATTATTAGGAATAACCAGATTGCTACATATGTTATGAATTCATGTTAACCAACATAAGAAAGATAAATTGTGCCAAATTCAAACAAGATTTTCAATCAAAATAGAGATCAAAACTTGCCATCCCCGAAACCAAAACAAGGGATCAAGTTGTCTTCATCAAATGCAGATAAGGTCCTCCCAATTATCAAAATTGCTTGTTCATAAGGGTTTGGCGTGTCTCCAATGTGGTGCAAGCTTCGGCGATTAAGAGACCTTGCACCTAAAATCCATAACAAAATGTTGAAGTGATCGCTTTGATTTAATTTGGATTGAAAAGTAAAGAGCCTGCAGAATTATTAACTTAAACTAAAAAAACCGGTAACCGATAGAAGTTGTATTCAATATATATGAGCAGACTACAGAAACCCACTAACAGTTCTTGAGCAAATAACCACGTTTAAATAAAGGCAGATTGGCTATTTTAAAATTTTAAACTTGCATGGAAATTATGACATTAAAAACTTCAGGATCATGGGTAATAGAACTTTCGTGTCCACTCATTTCTCTTTTTGAAGTCAATCCCTACAATCAAGTTGGAAGATTCGAGGCCAACTTGTGCGAGAGCTGCAGTCACCTACAAAAAAGATAAAAATACAAACAAATCAGAGAATTCTCCCTAGAGCGCTTATAACCATAACTTATCAAGCCAATTAACACTGGAATACATGAGATAATACAAGCTAATTAATCAAATGTCATAATCAGGTACATCCAAACCCATGCAAAGCCAGTTCTTTAGAGCATTACAATATGACTAAACCTTTGACCAAAATTGTTGCGTAGTATGTTGACCTAAATAAAATACTTAATTGTCTTGAATTAATAGAAAGTATAGATTAATACTACTGAATATGATCTCAACACTAAGCTTTATTTTTCAACTCAAATTATGCATTCTACTGGATTTAAATGTGTTTACTAGGGTTAAAGAAACTGAAAACCCGTGAGCCTATGAGACTATCAATTACAAAGACCTAAACCTATTTTAAACTTACTGTATTTCCTTTTTAAAATGGTAAAACAAAAAAAAATCACACCTATTTTAACTTGTTTGTGACCCGTGTAAGATCTATTTTGCTTTTGTTTTACTTGAAGTTTTAAAGATTTATTATTAAAGAAAATGCATAGGTATCCTATTTCGGGCAATAATGTATTGTATGTACA
Organism: Pinus albicaulis; assembly: GCA_034641835.2. Classification (NCBI taxonomy): domain Eukaryota; kingdom Viridiplantae; phylum Streptophyta; class Pinopsida; order Pinales; family Pinaceae; genus Pinus; species Pinus albicaulis. The sequence continues at coordinate 713,902,644 of CM076575.1, read as the reverse complement.
ACATTTTATGTGTAACTCATAGAAATGAGCTACCTAATTCCATACAGTCAAATAGGCCTTTCAATATTACTTGTTATCCTCTGTGATGCCTTCTCTTTCCCATGTCCGAAGCAGAGCAATCAACGATAATGCGCATTTTAGAGTCTCCACCTGAAAATATGACAGCCACTTCTCCATAAACAGACAGATTGATACCTTTGCAAGCAAAATGAATCTCCAACTATAAATTGTTGCATATGATCTTTTCGAGTGTGATAGATTACTCAAAAATAGAAATTAAACACAACAGAGTAACTTTTGATGAAGTGTCCACTAAATTTAAAAGCATTTTTTATTAAATAAAATGTAATTTTTATTAAATAAAAAAATTGTAGTATTAATGCAATCTATATCATTCATACATTTAAATTGTTTTATGTTTGTATGAGAATTGATTTATTTTGAGTAGAGGTAGGTGGTATTTCAGTTTTTGAGGAGTAATTTAGCTTTTTGAGTAAAATAATTTAAGTTATTTTAAAATAGATTTAAACTCTTGAGTATACAATTTTAAGATTAAAATTCTATGCTTTAAAGTGAAATTTTAACTGAAAGTTAAAATACTTTAGTATAAGTTTTAGCTTTCTAAACAATGTTACTAAATTTAAAAACAATAATGTTTAAATAAATCCAATCTTAATAAGTATATTATTTATTTGAAATTATAAAATAATAATAATTGATTATTGTTTCAAAAAAAATTTGAAAATAAGTGGAGTTATATAAATTAAACTTTTATTTTAATTTATAGATAAAATAGTTTTTTTTTCACAAAAATGAGAGGATATAATTTCACATCATATTACTATTTTTTTGTTGTCTAATGTACATTTTTGAATATATATAAATAGATTGAGAACCTAAGAAACCTTTGGACAATCAAATTCTACATATTAAACAACTTAAACTCAAGTTTTAAAAAATATTTGCATGATTTTAGTTAAAATTGGCACTCTTAACAAATTTCATTTTGTTTATAAGGCCTAAATGAAATTGTTGGTAAATGCACATTATAATCAATTCACCCCACTTTACCATGGAAATTTTTATCTAGTAACTAGTTTTTATTACAATACCATACCTTATAATTATTGATAATTAAATTTAAATTTTGGGAGGGAAATTCTGAAATAAACATGGCTATTGGCATAAAACTATCATTTATTTTATTGTATTTATTTTGAAATTTGATAAAATTTTTGATAAAAATATGTTAGGTATTATTTTTTTTCATTTTATTTTTTATTTTTTAAGAGAAAAGTGAGACTTCTTATTATTGATTTTTTATTTTTTTAAATGATTCTTCTTTATTCCAATTTGGGTATGTTTCCCATCAAAAATAACGTTTTTTTACAGTGTGTTTGTGTTTGTGTTGTTGAGTTGTTGATCAGTGTGTTTGTGTTTGTGTTGTTGAGTTGTGGAACCAAGTGTTTGTGTTTGTGTTGTTAAGTTGTAGAACCAAGTTTGCACAGATTGAAAATGGTTGTTTGGGAAATATTGGTATGTAAAATTGTGAAAATCTTAATTATTGTTTTAAAACCTTATATTTTCAATGTAAGATTTAGATTTTTTTTATAAATTAAAAATTATAACTATTTGTGTTATTAAAAAGATTTTTGAAATTATGTAATTGATTTCCAATTTAAATGACTTTTCTTTATTCTAATTTGGGTATGTTTCCCATCAAAACTAATTGGGTGAAGAGATGGGCTCCAGTCTAGTATGGTAGAGATGTTGTAATGTTTAAAAACCATGTATTAGCAATATTAGATTAAAATTGCTTATTAATCCATGTTTATCTTAATTAAACACCATTTGTTATTATAATAATTAATTACTCATTATATAACCCATGTTTATCTAAATTAAAGATCATTGGTTAAAAAGAAATAATTTTTTGTAAATCAATATTTTAAATGTAATTAAATTGAAAATTTTATAAACTAAAAATTATAAGCATTTGGGTTATTAAAATGATTTTTGAAATTATATAATCGATTTCTAATTCTAAAATTCAATTATGGATTTAGAAATTATTTATGAATATGACTTTAGTGTATTTTTGTGCTTTGAAAGGCCATTACTAATTATATACACTTCAATAGTTAATAGATATAACCCATATTAAAAATATTGAATTACTAAGACAAAGTTGTGCATATATATATATATAAATACATTATTAATTATATACGCTTCAATAGTTATATATAAATACATTATTAATTATATACACTTCAATAGCTATATATAAATACATCATTAATTATATACACTTCAATAGTTAATAGATGTAACCACAGGTTTAAAATATTGAATCAATGAGGCAAAGTTAATCAAAGGAATCTCATTCTGGAAAAATACAAATCATATTGAATCAATGAGCAAAGTTATTAAGAATACGTATTTATACATAGACAAGGGAATCTCACCTCCAGAAAACGTTATATGTACGTTTTGACTTAATTTTACATGAAATTGTGAGAATCAACTGGCATATATCAATGCTGGGACGTTTGAATATGTGGCGGCCAAGCACTATTGACTCCGACCACACATAAATTCGGCGTTCTCACACTTTCACAGGCTTCGAACGCACTCGTTGTTATTTCGTTGTTCTTTAATATGAACTTGTAAGATTTAACATGCATATGTCTTACTCAGAAACGAATACTATGTGGGATTTTAAATTTTCGTTGTTCTTTAATATAAACTTGTGTAAGATCAACATGTATATGTATTACTTAAAAACGAATACTATGTGGGATTTTAAATTTTTTTGCGCTGATGGAAAATAACAGATTTGTTGAATGAAATATTTGAATGGCTGTAACCGTGCTGTTGATATTCTTGGTTGTTAATGTTTTTGTTGAACCAGCTATTATCATACATCTTAAAATATTTTTTTGACGCTCATAGCGAAAATACCTATTATTTCATTTTTCAACGTGAAAAATGCTTTGATTTATATTTAGTACCAGGAAAAACCTTTTTTAGACTATATGAATTTCATTACATTCAACTTACGAAAATCGTGGGGACTTTCCTTCATTTTACTACCCTTCCAAAAACCGGAACCTATTATTTCATATTTCCAATAAAAAAACTGTAAATTCGATAGTAAGACCAAATTTGTACGTTATAGAACTTTGGGTCGACAGTATTTCTTAGTATTCATGAGTGCGGTGAGAAAACAAATCACACTGACGAAATGAATATCACCTGAGTTATTGATACTCATTACATAGACGTCGGTGAGGCATTAGACATTGGGGACGGTGACGGTTCTTACTTGCATACTTTAAGCTTCTTTACTAAGATTCTCAATAAGTCTTGCTATCTGTTGAATGTGGTGCCCAATGCACCTTATAACCTCCTAAGACTTGTGTTTGCTGCCGGAAACTGTAGGAACTACTGTGGATTCCAGCAATTATCAGGCTTCACTTTCTCCATTGAAACACTCTCCTGTGCTAAAATTGTCCAGAGAGCTTTACTCTGCGTGAGGATGAAGATTGTTATATATGTTGCGTTCCTCTTACATTCATCATCTTACATTTTTCATCTTAGATGGTACATTAGATGAAAAAAAAATACAAAATGTGTTATGAAATTACCTGGTCTACAAAATAAAGCTTTCACCCAATTACAATGGTCATGTTTGAGATTAAATACATACCAGGATCAAATATTAACACCTAACCTCTACCTCACCTCAGAATGGTGACTCTCACTTAAACTTTGACTACATATATGCCTATACACCAGCCTCTTGGAATAAACATTATCATGAGACGATCTACATCTGGTGCGACTTCTCTTTGCAATGCTCTGTGATGCACGCAGGGTGTGTAATAGGTGTCTTTCTCCCTCGAATTCCATTTATTTTTGTAGTCTTCAAATTCTAACTCGATCTCGTCGTTTGGTGAACCCTCAGTCTTGCATGTGGAGATGGACTATAAAACGAACCCTCAGTCCTGCATGTAGAGATGGACTATAAAATGAACCCTCAATGCAGTCTTTGCATGTGGAGATGGACTATAAAACGAACCCTCAGTCATGTCCTGGACTATAAAACGAACCCTCAGTCATGTCCTGCATGTGGAGATGGACTGTAAAACGAACCCCTAGTGCAGTCTTGCATGTGGAGATGGACTATAAAACAGATTATTTGAGTAGCTACTATTGAGCATGATTTCGTTTGAAAGCCTGTAGTTCCAAGACCAGAAGAGTAGCTACTATTGAGCATGATTTCGTTTGAAACCAGAAGACTCGTGCAATTTCCCTTTGCTAATCCTTGCAGATCACAATCAATACCTGTGATGGTAGCGGTAGTCAGTTGTAACCGTACCAACTGCCTTTCCAACAACACCCGCGGTTTAGGTGTCCCAGCTATGTAGATGTCGCTGAAATTGCCACTCCAAAAGATAATGGAACCAGGAGTGATTAAAATTGCTACGTCATGGAGAGAATGGCGCAACCTGGAAATTGAACAATTAAATTTCAATAGATGTCACATTTAATGCGCGATAATGGAACCAGTGATTAAAATAGTTATTGCCGTCACTGTAATATCCCCAACCGTTTAACCGGTTGGACCAAGTCTTAATGGTAGAAGACTAATAAATAAAATAATAAATAAGCGGCTCTGGCCCATGGTTTTTCTTTTTAGATTGTGTTGACCCCAGGTATTTGCTCTTGGTTTTTTTTCCTTTGGTTGTTTTGCCCCAGGTAATAGCCCATGGTTTTTCCAAGTAGCCATCTATAAAAGGAGAAGGAGGAAGGAGAAAGAGGAACGAAAGCAAAACATGAAATTGGATCTTCTCTTCTTTGTTACTTTGAGAGCTCAAGCAAGTTGTCAAGTCGTGAGTTTCAGGTGAGACTCTCAGCCTGTCTTCGGTGGGACTCGATTTCACCCTAGTGGGCAAACCCAATTTCGGTGATCTCCCGATCGCCCTAGTTGGTTCAGTTATTTCATTTTCAGTTGAAAGTGTTTTTCTTCTTATCCATTAGATTGAAGGGTCTGCGATTTTCTTTGCAGTAGTTTCAGCTTGTTGATGACATCAGGGTTCACGCACAGATCAGAGTTGAATGGGCGGATAATTGTTATGATCTATTGGGCTCCTCATCTCACTGAAGAAACGATTGCTACTCTCTGGTGATAGCAGGCCCATCTAGAGGCAACACGCACTGTTAGACGCCCAACGTCAGGCATATTATTAACAAGCCAATGCACGATGATCGAGAGCGTTTGGGGCAGCTACGCCTAGCCGATAACACAGGTTTTCGGTGGTAGAAGTTTACGCATCTCCCTGAAGACGCCGTCCCACCCAGTAAGAAGACGAACTCTGTCCAGGCAAACGATGAGCGCATTGTGAGAGATTCACGGGTTTAACAGGAAGCATCGACCTGGCAAGAGCACTGTTCAGTCTGTACGCATCGATTGAATGATTATTGGCTTCAACACCTCCTGCTGTAATGACCGTGTGAACCCGGTCAATTAACTGAGCGATCTCTGTCTACGTAGAGCGCTGGAGTAAGCGGAGCTGCCCAAGCAACACCTCAGGCAACACTTACGCACACCGTCACGCTGTCCCCAAGCAATTTCTGAAGTCTGCAGCGCCAACAAGCAGCGTTACAGGGCGGTGGCACTCTGCGCTCAGCTCCAAGTAATTTCTGTCTGCGCAGACAAATCTGTCATTGCAGTCTGATCTTTGAAATGTTAGTGCGCCACTGTCAAATTATTCATATTTGTTACATCAGTGATCTGTTTCTAAACTGGACGCTGAGAGTGATTGTTACGGGCTTGTTTATGAAGCAATATGGGCAAATTTTAATAAAATTCTGAGTTGATTCTTGTTTGGAAGGGTTCATGTTTATTTCGGCATTCTGAATTTACAGTAGATAGTCGGTAAAGAATATTACAGTCACAGCAGAACACAAAACAATGGTTTTTGTCAACAAATCTGAACAGGTGTCAGGCAACTCAGGGAACACGTGTTAGTGGCACATTAAAAATGTTGACGATGAAAAACTGCATATCTTTCAAAAGAGAAGGCCTATCGGCCTAAATATATTTTCTTTATTTACATATTAAAAATGTTTTTTCTGTTTTGAAATAATTGTTAGACTAAAAAAGAATGCATTTCATCCATAACTATAAAATTCTATAGAATTCCAGAGAGCAGTTTAAACCTATAAGAAATGGAATAGAGATAAAATGCCCAGACAAAAATTAATGGTTAAAAAATAAATCTTAAAAGAAAATTATAACAGGATGGTTTACTAAAATTACAAAATCTTCAGAAACATAATCAGTAGCAACATAATCAATGAAATATACAGAAGTATCATTGCAACAATAATCAATGAAATAGACAAACAGGCAAAGAGAAAATGACTACAAGACACAAAACATGTTCATCTTGAGCAGAAATGCAACCTTATTAAAAACGTGTTTATCATAAAATTGCTAGAAGAACTTCCTCAAAATTAGGAGTCACTCTTTTACCTTGTGCATATTTGAAACAGTCAAAACATAAAAAACATGATCCGAAGTAAAACACCAATTCTAACTCAAATTACTAACTTGTATAAGATTGCCATGTGAAAAGTCTGAAACTTCGATATGCTCCAACAATCTCCCCAGCTCTTTTTGCTCCTCTCTTTCAACCCTCATTAATAAATCCGAAATTGTTGGCCTTCCTCGCAACATTTGTGCATTCCTATTTACATAGACTTGCGTGTTTACGTATGGCTCAACAGAAATTTCACCATGAACTGGTTACAGTTGCTGAAATTGCATGCGTACCAGACCAGGTTCTATCTAGTGCCTTTGAAAATAATGTGTCCCATTGACTGAGACATCCCACTGCTGCACTAACATGCATGTCCACTCCTGAGATAGCTCTCTCACTAGATTGTGTTCAATTTCACCATGAGAGAGTGCTTTGTGGTCATGATTATATTCAAGTTTTCTTGGGCTTGGATAAGTTAAAAACTAAAAAAAAATGACGGAGAAAGGACAACGAGCAGCTCCAACCAACAATGAAAAACAAAAATAACGCTAGTTGTTTCCTCTAGGTTAGAAGTGTGAAGGACCCCGTGGAATCCAATGAAGCAAGTATTACAGAAATATCAGCATATCACGGACATATATGTCGTTGGTGTAAACTGATACAAATTTCGTCGTTGGTGTAAATTGAGACCAATGTCATTGAATAGGCAAAAAGTGGACGATATCGGACATATGTCGTTGGTGTAAACTGGTACAAATTTCGTCGTTGGTGTAAATTGAGACCAATGTCATTGAATAGGAAAAAAGTATACGATATCCTCATGTGAACTGCAAAAAGGTAGACGATATCCTCATGTGAACTGTTCCAAAAAAAACACCTTCGGTGTAAATATTTGCATCTAAAGATGTCATTTCGGTCCTTGAATTTGAAAATTTTGGCTGCTACAGAACTCACTCGGTTAAACGTCAGGCATCTTGCAATACATGGTTTAAAGACTGAATTTGTTTCAGTTACAGAGACCGATGGATTTGCGGGACATGCCTGACGATTATTAGCTATAAGACCTGCTCTTCCCACGCAGTTTAGGTTGGGCCCGGGCATGAGTTTTCGAGCTATTTGCATGAAAGCCAAATGAAATGCATGAGTAAAAATGTTGGAAATCTCAGGAATATTTTATTTTCTTTCTACAATAAATTTTCGAGGGATATGGTATTCACTATGGTTTAGTTTGACAAAATAATGCAGAGGGTGCTTTCCGATCAGGTAATATTTTACTTTTACAGCAGTTTGTTCGATTTCTTTTCAGAAATCAATAATGTCGAATTTGCATGTAAATGAGAACATTCCCAGCCAAATGGCACATGATTGATGGTGTTCGAACAAACAGCGAGAATTTTTTAGCTTCACAGTAAATGTTTGTTGAAGTTTGAGGTTGTTAAAGGAGTTTGCCTTTGAAATTAAAATTCTCTTAAATTTTCATGGTTAAAATTTACTTTCAGTCAAGTTTCACCGGACAGATGTCCTTGGCGTAAACTGTGACAGATGTCGTTGGTGTAAATTGGAACAGATGTCATTCAATAACTAAAAGGGTAGACGATACCCTCAAGTGATTTTTTTCAAAAGAAACACCTTTCGTGTAATTATAACATTTGAAATCACAGTTTAAAAAGTCCCCTTTCTTCCTCGTTTAGTTTTTTTTAAAAGAAAATAAAACACGGAATTCAACCAAGAAATAGAGCTTACCTAATTTCATGATGGGAATATGATGTCACTCTTTCTGATTTTTTAGTAAGGCTGCTAGCTTCAACACAAGACGTTGAGAACAGCAGCAAATAGCACCAAAAATTTCAGATTCTTCTAGCTTCCCTAATCTTTGCCAACTGCAGGCTATTCCAACCTCTAATCATCACTTCAGTCATGGTTCTTCTTCTTTGAAGAGTCCAACATTTTTCATATATCTGCACCTTCCCTTCGCTACAATGGTCCAGACTTGACCTCAACAAGTGCCTTCTCCCATCATATCATAAAAAGACTTCCAACTAAATCCATTTTTTTTTGTATTGGAGCCTTTCAAACTCCTCGTATTATTCCTCAACAAGTGCCTTCTCCCATCATATCATAAAAAGACTTCCAACTAAATCCATTTTTTTTGTATTGGAGCCTTTCAAACTCCTCGTATTATTCCTCCATAATGATGAAAAGACTTCCAGCTAAATCCATTTTTCCTGTATTGAAGCCTTTCAAATTCCTTGTATTATTCCTCCAAAATTGTCTGCTCACAAATAGTACAACATTCAGCAACAAATTTCACAGCAGGGTACTACATTTTGACTGCTAAGACCAACCTGAAACATTGCTAAAGATATTAGCAGAATATATTACTGTGCTGTCAATATCTAACGAAGTTTCATTCACTTGAATTGCATTTGCATTTGCTCTATATTCTTAAATTGTATTCTATCATTCACTTAATTGCATTTGCTCTAGATTCTTAAATTGTATTCTAATTGAAATCTACTGAGAATTGCTTTTGGCTAGCGTAGATTCTTAAATTGTATTCTAATTGAAACTGAGGATTGCTTTTGGCTAGCTTTTTCGAGCCAAATAACCTTTTAATGCCATATTCATATGTGTAACTTTCTGCTTTGTGTTGTCAATTCTAATGAAGTTTCATTCACAAATAACCTTCTAATGCCATATTCATGTCTACCTTTGTGCTGTCATTCATGTCTACCTTTGCGCTAAGTTTCATTCACTTGAATTGCATTTGCATATGCTCTAAATTGTTGGCAAATTCGAATGAAGTTTATCCACTTAAGCTCATATTGCATGCATATTTTTTTTTAATGAGTTCTAATTATACTGAATTAGATCCACAATTATTCACAATTTATCCTCAGAAAAGAGGAAGTGAATGACCAGGTTGCTTTTTAATCTATTATAGTCTTAAGAACTATGTTATCTCTCATTAAACTGATTCTGTTGTAGCAATTTAGTTTTATTGGTGGAATTCTTTGTATAATTGAACCCGACAGACTTCAATGTGAATGTGAAAATATATTTATGTGCAATATATTACTGTGTTGAGTCTGGCACTGATTACAATAAACACGATCACTTGAAATGTCTCTAACTACAAACCATCCATTATTATAGTGGCATATCCTTACGTTGGCATTTCTTTCTGCATTAATACTTGTGATGACATTCCTTTCCCATATTTAATACTTATCCTAGGATTTCATCCATAACTACAAAATCAATTTTCCAGTAAAGGAGATGCCATACATGTACTCAATATTCCTTTACTAGAATATATTTTTTCAACAGAAAGAATTACATTCATCTTCATAAGCCATAAATCAAACGCTGTGACTGCACTTTAAAGCATGTTAGGCAGCTATTCAACAACAAAATATTTGTTTGATTGTTTTTTCTACCTACAGAAGTTGCATTTAGGGTTATAGATGTATGCATAACAGGTGCAAGCACAATGTAAAGGTCTGCCACTGGCTCTAAAGGTGATAGGAATCTCTCTGCATGGCGAGCCTTCGCCGGTGTGGGAGAGTGCCAAGAAGAAGCTATTAAATGGTGAATCAATATCAGATTATCACAAAGAAGGGCTTTTTAAATGCTTAGAGACCAGTATTGGTGTCCTGGACGAGGAAGCACGAGAGTGCTTAGACTTGGGGTCATTTCCAGAGTCCTGGACGAGGAAGCACGAGAGTGCTTAGACCTGGGGTCACTTCCAGAGGATAGAGAAATCTCTGTGGATGCATTATTGGACATTTGGGTTTATGTGCGAAAGATAGAGTGGCAGGATGCTTTTGTTATCTTGCTTGAACTTGCAAGTAGAAATCTGCTGCATTTAACAAGCAATCTCAGGTAAGGTCCTACTCTTCTGTTTGTGCTTGAGCTCTTTGACCTTGGCTACCTCTATCTTATACAATGTGTTTTTTTTTTTTATACTTGGACCTGTAGGAGTCAAGCAATCAATTATGGAAGTGCCTCTGAGCTGTACTTTTCCCATCATGATGTCATGCGAGCCTTGGCCCTAGATATGGCATCCCGAGATAGGATAGTTTGCAGGAAGAGGTTGTTTATGCCTAGAAAGGAGGAGAGTTTACCAGATAAATGGGAGCTGTTCAAGGATCAAGCGTTTGATGCTCAAATAGTTTCCATTCACACAGGTGGGTGATTGCAATTTTCTTGGAGTGTGCACACTCATTTCTTCAAAATATAGGAATACAAAATAATTTATTGGGAATTGCTGTCCTTTTCCTCTGTCCTTTGTTTAACGCTAACTAATAAATTTAATCAAAACAGGGTATACCTCTGACCGGGCCTAGAACCAGAAAGCTTTGCCAAGGAAATCATAAGGCTCTTTATCACCAAATGATTATTTTAGAATTTCCATTTCTTTTCACCATTCATTGTGTTTCATGCTAAGCATTGAGTTTAATCACGATGTTACAGGTCAAGGAACAGGCCTAGAAACCAGAGAGCTTGTCCAAGGAAATCTTATGGGGATCTTTTTCACCAAATGTTTATTTTGAATGTTTGTATATTTCCTCTGGTGCTTGGTATTTCATCCTAAACAATAAGTTTAATCGACAGGGCACATGTCATGGAACATGCCTAAAAACCAGAGGCCTAAAAACCAGAGATTTCCCAGATTGATCAACAGGGTATAGGTTATGGACCATGCCTAGAATCCAGAGAGCCTTGCCAAAAGATCTTTTGGGGCTCTTTATCACCAAATGGTCATTTCGGAAGCAATTTCTCTGAAGCTGCACTAATGCAATCACAAAATTCTTTTGAGATTTATGCTAGTTGTTTTACCTTTAATATCAGAATTTACTATTTCCATATTCATTTATGAACTACTAATTAATAATGTACCCGAGATGCTTTTTTCCATTTTTCTTATATAGGAAAAATGCTCTCTAATTTTGCTGCTCAGGGGTGCTAATCAATCAACTTGAGATAAAAAAAAATCGTTTTAGTTATACATTTTTGCCATATTCACCATCCTCATTCACATATTCGGTTATCACTATGTGATATGCATGAACTAATTACCGGCCAATTTCTAGGTGGAGGTGGTTGATATCAAAGATCTTAGAAAAGATGTGAAGTGTCTCACAATGTATATTCTTGTAATTGGATTTGGAATTTTTGTTACCTATGCAGGGACAATGGAGAATCAGTGGTGTAAAATGAATTTTTGTGAGGCAGAGGCTTTGGTTCTACTCTTTTCTACAACCAATTACTTTCTTCCATCGTTTTTGAGTAAAACGAGAAAATTGAAAGTCCTCACAGTTTTCAATTACGGGTCAAAGAGAGCCACAGTGAAGGGTCTACCATTGTTATTATCACTCGCTCAGCTCAAGACTATTCGTTTGGAGAGGTTGATTGTGCCCCCACTTCAAGAGCACAATAAAGTATAACAGAAATTAGAAAAGGTATCTTTGAGCTTATGTGAAGGGCTTGGGTATATGTCCAGGTTCAATGGCAACCAGTCGAATCTAAAGCTTCCCATAATGCTAGATTTTAACATGGATCATTGTTGTGATTTGGAGGAGTTGCCTCTTGGTATTTGTGACATGTCTTCAGCTCAAAAGTAGTCTATCACTAACTGTCACCTTCTTCGAAAGTTATTGGATGATCTTTGGAGGCTCAGTTCCTTAAGAATGTTAAGAATATCTGCATGTCTAGGTCTGAAAGAGCTTCCAGCAACTATTGGAAAACTTGGGAAGCTGGAATATATGGATATTTCTTTATGTGAGTGCTTAATAGAACTTTTGATAGAACTTCCCGAGGAAATAGGGCAGCTGAAGAAACTCGAGGAGTTTGACATGAGAGAGTGTGCTCGGTTGAGGAAGCTGGCTAAATCAGTTGGAGGGCTGAAATCTCTAAAGCATGTTATATGTGATGAAAAGATTGGGCAGCAATGGAATCGTCTTAAGAGCTTTTCTGCTACTATGGATCTTAGAGTTGAAATTGTAGAAGCGCACTTCAGCTTGGATTGCTTCGATGGTTAAGATCTCTCTTAAACAGGATGCCAAGTGCAAGTAAACTGGTAAGATATCAAGATATAGGCTTAAAGTTTCCTTTTAATAACACTTGATCCTTATATGGGTGTCTCTTCAATGTTAGCAGATCCTCGTATGGGTGACTCTTCAGTGTTAGCAGTGCATATTTTTTCCATCGAAGTGTATTTTTTTGGGACAAATTTTCAGTTATGACTTGCGCTCATCATAGCAAGTTTTGTGTTGTGCCAGATAAAACACTTCACAAAACAGTACCAATGCTATTCCATTAAGAAATAAAATGGTACATACAGGAAAACATGACAGAAATTGCCAGATAAAAAACTTCACAAAACAGTACCATTGTTATTCCATTAAGAAATAAAATGGTACATACAGGAAAACATGACAGAAATTGCCAGACAAAAAACTTCACAGTAGCATTTCCTTATATAAAAAAGCTTCACAGAAAAAATTGCCAGATAAAAAACTTCACAGTAGTATTTCCTTATATAAAAAATGCTTCACAGAAAAACTTCACAAAACAGTACCATTGCTATTCCATTAAGAAATAAAATGGTACATACAGGAAAACATGACAGAAATTGCCAGATAAAAAACTTCACAGTAGTTTTTCCTTATATAAAAAGCTTCACAGCAGTATCTCATATAAAAATTGACTGTCCAAAAATACTATCAGTTGCTTATCTGCTTTGCAGAAACCTGATCATTATGTGCAAAATTCTTTGCTAACTGCCAGAAAAAAACTTCACATTAGTATTTCCGTATATAAAAAATGAATCCAAAAATGGCACACAAGCATAAAGACACTAGGTAACTAAAATATCATTCCGGCAAGTTACCGACAGAGAAATCTAAGAAGACACCTATAGTATTAATCTCTATAATGGTGACCACCGACAGAGAAATCTAAGAAGACACCCATAGTATTAATCTCTATAATGTTGAGCAACTGCATAAATAAATAAACTAGACCAATATATAATACCAACAACAAACTAAATAACATGCTTTGAAGAGCCTAGACCTCTGCCTAATCAAATCTGTTGATGGCACTGTTGCCAGGATATTGCTGATAATCCAGCCTGCTGTGCAGATCCTGGGTTTGATTCCCTTGGCAACAGGTGGGTTTGATTCCCTTGACAACAGGTGCACCAGCCTAAGCCAACCTCATTACACTTGGTACCATCCTCAGACGAAGGGAAGTTCCCAGGAGTTTGCCAGAAGTTATTTCCAAGGGCAAAAAGAGTCTTGAACTCTGCCTCAAACAAAAGTCAAATCAGAATGAAACCCACACACAACAATCCAATAACAACCACTTATTTCCCTAAATTCTATTAATAGTCATGAAGACCAACACTTTCCAAAGTAATGAAAGAAAATCCTACTATCTACTTCACCAATCCTCATCCAGCAGGGGAATTAGGGCGATACATGCAGTCCATTTGCACTCAAACCTAAGTAACGTGGTGCAGTACTTATTGTTCATAATTACATGCAACCATCATGATTCAAGAATGGGAAAGTCGTAGTGAGAAAACCAAGTGAGACATCTTTCCTACTTTGTAATCCTCATTTTAGCTTGTAGACGTTAGACTGTGTAAAAGAGATACCTAGTTCACAGGCATACTGAATCTAAGATTAAATTGTGCCTTTTAATTTCAGAAATCATTTCAGTAAGAATAAGAAATATCTCTTAGTCATATTTATGGCAAGGTAGACAAGCTTAGATCTCGATAGTATCATAACATGTGAAATCACAGTTTAAAAGTCCCCTTTCTTCCTCGTTTAAATTTTCTTTAAGGAAAATAAAACACGGAATTCAACCAAGAAATAGAGCTTACCCAAGTTCATGATGGGAATATGATGTCCCTCTTTCTGATTTTAATACGGCTGCTAGCTTTAGCTTGACAAAACAGCACAAGGCGTTGAGAAGAGCAGCAAATAGCACCAAAAATTTCAGATTCCAGTAGCTTCCCTAATCTTTGCCAACTGCAGGCTACTCCAACCTCTAATCATCACTTCAGTCATTGTTCTTCTTCTTTGAACAGTCCAGCGTTTTTCATATATCTGCACCTTCCCTTTGCTACAATGGTCCAGACTTGACCTCAACAAGTGCCTTCTCCCATCATATCATGAAAAGACTTCCAGCTAAATCCATTTTTCCTGTATTGAAGCCTTTCAGATTTCTTGTATTATTCCTCCAAAATGATAAAAAGACTTCCAGTTAAATCCACTTTTCCATTTTTCCTGTATTGGAGCGTTTCAGATTCCTTGTATTATTCCTCCAAAATTGTCTGCCCATAAATAGTACAACATTCAGCACCAGAATTCAGAGTAGGGTACTACATCTTGACTGCTAAGACCAACCTGAAACATTGCTAAAGATCTCATACTTCTCATCTTTTGATACTTATTGACATCTATGCATGTTTTGGAACCACTGGACTTTAGGACGCCCCTTCTGCGGCCTGCTTGAAAGGGATAAATACTATCGACGCAAAAATCAAAACTCGCTGAAAAAATGCAATGAGTTTGGAAACTACTACCACATTCAGGATTTGCAATGAAAAGCTTCACCAGACCCAAGCCCTCGCTGCAGTAGCCTAATCAGTGTTTAAATCTTTCAATTATACAACATTTGCCTTGCCTGAATTCAGACCGACCATAATTTATTAAGTCTGAAAATAAGGCTTGTTTTGTTTTTTTCTTATCTCCGGCTATTTTTTCAATTGCTGCTTCCGATCAAAACCTCTCAGACGAATCAAAACTCTGGCTTAACTCTAAACCGGACATTTTTACTTACCTGATGCAGAATTTTTTTTCTTGACTCTGCGTACATAAATTTATCTCCATGGCTTTTTGAAGATGCATGTACATTGTGGATGAGCATGTTTCAACTGACTCTCTCAGCTCCTGCTGTTCCTTTACTTTCATTACCTTAAAGTGATCTTTGGAGGAGAAACTGCTGTAGTTACCGTTAAACTTAAAAAAAAACTTCTGCAGTACTATAAGAAATCTTAGGAGATCCGAATCCTCACTTGGCACCTCTGTCCTTTCTACAAACATTATTTTTGCTGAAGGATATTTCAAAGCACACGCAGAAGAATTTACCATGTCTTTATTCGAAGCTGGATTGAGCAAAAAAAAACCATCAGCTTCTCATGACCTCAAAACGGTTTCTTTAACTACCTTGCAAAAAAATCCGATTGCTATAAGATTCTACAGATGGACACATCCTTCCTACATGCACAGAAAGTGTAACAACAAGAGAGACAGATGTCAAAGTCATACGGATATCTGGACAGATGTTAGAGGAAAAAGGTATAAAGTGGACTGATTAAAAAGAAAACCGAAACCGAGTAATGGCAGACCGTTTTGAGTTTGTGTTTGAATTTGCGCTATAAAATAAGCAGTGACACTACAATGTTGCAAAGGAAACACTATAAAGCAGTAATATAGTAAAGAGTAGTATAGAAGAAATGATCTCACATGAATCATGAAGTAAGAAAGAGTAGTATAAAGGAAATGCTCTCACATGAATCATGCAGGATAGCTAAAGGGCTATTCAGTTACATAATTTGGTTACAACTACATATGTTAATATCATTTTTAGATAAGTATCAGTTGGTCCTAAGATGAAATATCATGATTCAATAAGTTTAGTGATGAATAGTATTAGCTTGAAACTGTGATCATATTGCGAAATTGATCAAGAGTACTACCAATGAAAAAAGTCACAGCATGGGAATCTTTTTTGAGGCCAAGGGAAAAATCAATAATTCAAATATAAATCAATATTTAATTACAAAGCTTTGATGATAAAATTTTTTGAAAAAAAATGCTATGATATTTAACTATAAATAAAAACAAATTTCATTGGAAAAATTTGAAAGATGGCTGACACCTTCTTAGCAAGATACTTGACAATTGCCATGTTTGCCTCAATTCAAACCCTGGTACGCCTCTAATATTTAGTTATGATTGCATATGCTTAGATAATTTGCATTTTGGGGGATCTATGGGATATTTGAAAGAGAGTAATAGTTGCTATGGTATTTCCAGGGAGTAAGGGTGTTGACAATCTCCACTGCATTACCACAGTTCAGACCTGATCCATGCGTTCCCAATGAGCAATGTGAAGAAGAAGATGGTTTGCAACTTTTTGTTCTCTACTTATCCCTGTATCTTACTGCATTGGGTACTGGAGGACTGAAATCAAGTGTATCAGGCTTTGGATCTGATCATTTTGATGAAAATGATGATAAAGAAAGGAGACAGATGGACTACTTCTTTAACAGATTCTTTTTTTGTATCAACTTAGGATCTTTGCTTGCTGTGACAGTGCTTGTATAAATCCAGGATAATGTGGGGAGACCATGGGGTTATGGAATATGTGCTGTATGTATGATGACAACCATTCTCATATTCCTTGGAGGAACAAGGACGTATAGATTCAAGAAGGCCACTGGAAGTCCACTCACTCAGATCCTCCAAGTGGCAGTAGCATCTTGGAGGAATAGAAGGCTTAAATTTCCTGCAGTTTTGGGGCAATTGTATGATGGTAATAAGGCCTCTCTGTCCCACAACAGGGTACCCCATATAGGTCAATTTCGGTGAGTAATTTTGCTGCCTAAGCTGAGTTGTGATGAATAATGTTTTGGCTGTACTTTGAAATTTGGTTTTAGTCTCAGTATAGAATATATGTAGGAACATATGTTTTGTTCTAATTATGGCTTCTCAGTATTAGAGTGGGCCACTATACTTCAAACTAATATTGTTCTATTCTTTTGATTATATAATAATTCAGCAAAGTTCTGAATTGATGCTAACACGTGTCAATTACAATCAAGGGATTAAATAGATTTACTATAAATTTTGGGAATATTTTTGGAGTATTTATCAATTTGATAGACATAAAGAAATGAAACATTTGAACTCACCTTTTCTATTCGATTTTCCCAAATATTTTCGAAATCTACCATTAGTCGAATTCTGCAATCCAAGTAAAGATGTCAAAAATCCAATTTCTTTGGTGATGAGTTATTGCAGGATTTTGGTTGAAGTCCTGTAGCTTATTAGTGCCTGGAATTGGATCACAATTTCACCATGTTAAGATTTTTGAGCGGTTTCAAATCTCAAATCCACAAATTCTAACTCAGAGAAATCATTTTACCATAATTCCTAGAAGGCGGTTTGTTTGATGATGAGTTGTTGCAGGATTTTGGTTGATGTCCTATAGCTTATTAGTGCATGGAATCGGATCATAACTTCACCATGCTAAGAGTGTTGAGTGGTTTCGAATCTAAAGTCCACAGATTCCAACTCTGAGAATTCATTTACTAGACTTCCCAAAAGTTGGTTTGGGAAAGTTCATTTTAAATATGGTATATCAGAGGGTACTTTGGGCTATATTCTCTTTGATCTGGCTCGTGGGCCTGAAATGCCTCTGATATCTGAATGTGAATGTTACTTAGGTTCAGATTTACTTAGTAATATGTATTTTAGTTCATTGATCAAATTAATATTTCTTACACCCATATATTGAGGAATTAATGATTTCCATGTTTATTTTTATTTGCAGATCATGAGATAAGAAAGGAATATGACAATCCAAGAATGAAATCATTGAACATCTGATCTGATCAATTTCATCAATCAAGCCTTTACAATTTTCTGAATTTGAAAATTCTTTTCCATGTACTGAAACAGGTAGAAGAATTTCTTTCTGTTTTGATGCTGGAAAATAGACAGAAAATCACTCATCATTTGCTTGATGACTGGAAAACATACATCAATATTAAATTCTCTTAGAAGAGAGTGGATTAGCTGCTAGGAAGATAACAAAAGGGCCACGATATTTCATGAAGTATGGAGGAGAAATGCAAGGTCCCCAGAACTTGTCTCGAGGTCCTATCTGTTAGTACAGATTTGTATGCAATTGGATGCAGCGAAATGAATTATTTATTATTTGATACCTTTATCTGTTTGGCCCATTTCCCAGAATTTTTAAGGTTCGATCCAGGCCAAACTCTCTGTCACATCAGTGGAGGTTGTCTTTTTTATTGCATTTTTTGTGAGTATATTGTTTCATCCATTGTCCCAGAGCTTCATACCATCTATGAAGGTCTGAAAAGGCCTTATCTGAACAATAGGGCAGGTTTGGCCATGAATTGGGAGGATCTCAGATTGAGAATGTGGCTGAATTCCCTATTTGGTGAGCTTGTTTTGGCATTTTCCTCCATTGCCTTTGGGCTAATGGATGAAGATCCTATTGTGGGTGTCTTGCTGATAGGATTTTAGCATTGATTTGGGGGTGCCCAATAAGAATTCTCTGCTAGGTGACAAAAACTGGTTGGGTTTTGATAGAGGCGCCAAGTCTCTGAGGGATATAAAATGAATATGTATGGTTGAAATCTGCTAGATATACATTGCATAGCTGAAATCTTTGCGTAGAATCATACAAGCAGCTGGATCTGAAAAAATGCCTGAAGTATTTCCTTCTGGTTTTGGAGAATCTGGAGGTGCTCGCTTGAAAGACAAGTCCTCTTCTTCTTCTTGCAGTAGAATGACACAGAACCTGATAGCTTGCCTTTATCAAACCAAAATGGCGAGAATATGAAAATTTGTGACCATAACATGGTGCAAGAATCTGATGGGCCAGGGCCTCATGTCCATGTCAATGACCCGAGTCACCATTATATGTGCAAGGTTGATATGAAGCCATGGTTTTTCTGGAGAAAACATGGATCCAAAAACTTTGATGTTAAGGGAAAGAAGATGAAGGTATTCTGGGATGTGAGAAAAGCTAAATATTTGTGTGGTCCTGAGCCACAGGAAGGCTTCTATGTGGCTCTTATATGTGAAAAAGTGATGGTCCTATTGTTGGGAGATATGCAGGATGAGGCCTACAAGAAAACCCATGCAAGGCAGCCATTAACTGAGCCCACATTGCTGTCTAGAAGAGAGCATGTGTTTGGGAAGATATATTACACAACAAAGGCACGGTTTGGAGAAAGTGGCAAGACCCATGACATGGAAAAGAATTGTCAAATTCAGAAAATTCTAAAATTTTTAAAATATCCCAAAATCCTTTCACAAACATGGCAAGTGTTGAAGAGATTCCTAATATTAAACAAAACACACAATTTTCATAAGAGTGGCATGAGACACTTAATTTTTTGATAGTGAAAATAAATATCTGACAGAAAATC
This sequence comes from Pinus albicaulis, assembly GCA_034641835.2. NCBI lineage: Eukaryota > Viridiplantae > Streptophyta > Pinopsida > Pinales > Pinaceae > Pinus > Pinus albicaulis. The sequence continues at coordinate 713,882,826 of CM076575.1, read as the reverse complement.
CATTTATAAAGAATCCAATTAAAGTACAACCACTGGCATATCTAAGGAGTCTTTGTGTCTACGAATCGGGAGCTGATGTGACAGCTCCCGATCGTCGGGCTCCGGTGACCCCCTTCCTCCGGCGACAGTCAAAACGAAAACATCAACGAAACGAAAACGGAGCTCCGCCCCTCCTCCGCCACCCGGCGCTCCTCCCCACCCGCCACCAGCCACAATTTAATGCTGCGCGTTTTTTGAATTTGAAATTCAAATAGTTGCGCGCCATATGTCTTGCCTCACAGTATAACAAAACACAGGAAACTCATGGATTGCGGGCCACTGCAACTCTGTTATAAAAACATTCTGTCCATAGCAGCGATTTCGCATCATTTTTTTATCACGAAAGACTGCCTGTTTCAGTTTATCATTAGTATGCTTTTAGCAGAAAGGTTTCTTGAACTTGCTGACTCTTGTGCTCTAAATTATTTTGAAATTGCTTACCAAGTCGTGGTGGATTGTCGTCCTGCATGACATGTTTGGTCTTATTTCTTGCAGATGTTGTGGAAAAATTACGTGGTCAAAGGCAATTGGATGCATTACGGTTTATCTTTGCATTTGGACTTGTGGAAAAATTCCCACCTGTGCCTTTGTTGAAGGCATATCTTGAGCATCAAAGGAAATGGCCGGTATCCCATCTTACAATTTACCAGGTCAGGGTGTATATGATAGGGGAAGCCAAGGCATATCCAGTATCCCATCTTACAATTTACCTGGTCAGGGTGTATATGACAGGGGAAGCCAAGACATATATCGATCTGTGTATGATGTTGGAAACAACCCATCATCTTTGTCAAGATCTCATTTATATCCATCAGAAAATCTACAATCGTCTTTGTATGGGGTTGGCTCCTATCAAGGATCAACCAATTATGGGAGTTATAATATTGGCAGTCGTGTGCCTCCAGCAACTTCTTACCAATCTTCATATTTACGTTAGGTCTGCTTTATTTGTTATTTTGGAAGCCATGTCCTGAGCTGATGATGCGGACTGAACTGCCTGCTAATTGAACTTTGAAGTAATCATTTTTCTGTTACAGGCCCAGGAACATAACGTTTTCAACAATCCGAATGTAATTTTTTATTTTGGTCATGGGATCGGCCAAATAGTTTTGCTAAACTCTGTCTGCAAGTTGTTTCTTCTAAGCTTTATTTGGATGCAAGGATTTGCCTTTGAAAAAGTACCTGCCTGATTTGTCCTAGTGGAATATGGACTATGTAATTTTTAAATACGCTTTTTATCAATTGAAATTTTGTCTGGTTGCTAGCATATCATGTCATCGGTTCTGTGACAAGTTTTGTTTGGCATGTGTCAAAATTGTATAAATTCATTCTTTGTTGGTAACTGCACAATCCATATGGCCCATTGCAATTTTCAATTCTGGGGTCTACTGTTTTATCTCGTATTTATGTAAACTTCAAATTTATAAAAGTAATCTGAACGCAGTTCAAGAGAAATATCGCCAAATTTTGGTTTTTATTGACAGTAGTTATGGAAGTTCCAATTTTGAAATCATTAGAGAATTTTTTATTTATTTTTTAAATCTGAGAAATGTATGTGAAAATGTTATTAGTGAAATCTCTTTTATAGTGATTTAATAATGGAGTAGTCTCTAAAAGCTCTTTTAAATGAATAGTTTTTTTTTTTTTTTTGTTAATTATTACTGAATTCTCTTTTTAAAGAGAAAAAATATGATTCCCTAAAACTGGATTTGATTCCTCGATTATGAATTGTTGTTTTTTCTATGGTCTTGATTAAAAAAAGGGAATGGTCTTTTTTTCTTCTTTGGTAATTACAGAATTCTCTTTTTAAAAAATATCAAGTGAATTTGATTTTGTTGTTTTTTTATGGTCTTGATTTAAAAAAAAAGAGAATGGTTTCCCTTTTTTCTTTAGTTATTACAGAATTCTCTTTTTAAAAAATATCAAGTGATTTTGATTCTTTCTTTGTTGATCTTTGTTTTTCCCCTTTTCTTGATTAAAAAGAGAATCTTGATTAAAAAGAGACATGAGATCTAAATTGTGATAATGGTTAATAGGGCTTGAATTTATTTATTTATTAAATAATTTGTATTTTCATTCTAAATAATTACAATTTCAAAGTATACTATTTTTTGAAAATAAAATGTATTAATTACAATTTCAAAATATATTATTTTTTGGAAATAAAATGTATTAATTACAATTTCAAAATATATTATTTTTTGAAAATAAAATATTTTATATTATAAATAATATTTAAACATGTAAATAAGAAAGACAGAGAGAGAGAGGGGGAAGTGGAGAGAGAGGGGGAGTGATAAGGGAGAGATGGAGAAAGAGTGTATATGTTTAGGGGTGAGATAGATAGACAAAGATGGAGAGAATGGGAGACGGAGGGATATAGTAACATAGGTAGAGAGAGAAGGGGTGAGAGGAGAGAGGGAGGGATATAGTAACAAAGTTGGAGGGTGATCTGAACGCAGTTCAAGAGAAATATCGCCAAATTTTGGTTTTTATTGACAGTAGTTATGGAAGTTCCAATTTTGAAATCATTAGAGAAATTTTTTTTTTTTTTTTAAATCTGAGAAATGTATGTGAAAATGTTATTAGTGAAATCTCTTTTATAGTGATTCAATAATGGAGTAGTCTCCCGATGAGCTCTTTTAAATGAATAGTTTTTTTTTTTTTTTTAATTACCACCGAATTCTTTAAAGAGAAAAAATATGATTCCCTAAACTGGATTTGATTCCTCGATTATGAATTGTTGTTTTTTCTATGGTCTTGATTAAAAAAAGGGAATGGTCTTTTTTTCTTCTTTGGTTATTACAGAATTCTCTTTTTAAAAAATATCAAGTGAATTTGATTTTGTTGTTTTTTTATGGTCTTGATTTCAAAAAAAAAAGAGAATGGTTTCCTTTTTTTCTTTAGTTATTACAGAATTCTCTTTTAAAAAATATCAAGTGATTTTGATTCTTTCTTTGTTGATCTTTGTTTTTCCCCTTTTCTTCATTAAAAAGAGAATCTTGATTAAAAAGAGACATGAGATCTAAATTGTGATAATGGTTAATGGGGCTTGAATTTATTTATTTATTAAATAATTAGTAACAAAGTTGGAGGGTGAAGAGAGAGAGAGAAAGAGGTGGGAGAGAAAGGGAGAGAGAGGAAGGAAGAGAGAGAGGACGTGAGAGAGTGGAGAGAGGGAGGGAAAGAGAGATGAAGTTGGAGGGCGGGCGGGGGGAGAGGGAGGTAAGAATAAAGATAGAGAGGGGTGGAGAGAGAAAGGTAGTGATAAGGAAAATGGAGAGAGAGGGGGAGAGGACAACAGAAAAGGAGAGAAGAGAGAGAGAGAGATAGGAGGGAAGGATAGATAGACAGATTGGAGAGAGTGTGTTTTGGGGGTGATATAGAGAGACAAAGCAAGATAGAGATATTTATGGAAGGTGAAGAGAGGGAAGAAGACATAGATATAACCAGTCTTGAGGAAATATTTGCACCTTGAGAGATTTAGGCTCATTAAATGAAATGATGTTAATAAATATTTTATAAATGAATTTATGAATTCTGATAATTAAAAAAATTATTATATGTTATGATGCTATTTTACCATAAATAATTTTAATTAAAGAAAAAGTGAATTAAATAATTACATTTAAAAGATCACAATATTTTTAACCATAAGAGGTATGAGAAATTTTAAATATGATTTCTCAGTAGTTATTTTAAATATGATTTTTGAATAGTTTTAAAATTAATTGGTATTCTTAATTTAAATTATATATATATATATATATTATTGTTTTTTGAATTATATTTTATAGAAAAAAAATATTTTTTAAAAGATAAAGTACATAAGAGTCTATTCACAAAGTTAGTATAAGAGCACAATTAAATCTACCATGTTAATTAACAAGGGACATTAAATAATATTATTAAGTTTTGCTTTAATAAAGTTCAAAATTGGACAAAATTTGACTTGCAAGTGCTATAGAAAAGAAAAATTTATTTGTTAGTTGAATTTCAATAGGCTAATAGAGGCCAAGAGCCATGAAAGATTTAAAATGAACATTCTTCTTGCAAATATTTTATTTTCCACTTGTTGTCTATTGTTACTCCAATTTTTATGATATGGTTAACATGTTGGTTTTTATACCTTAACATATGGCCAATAGTAATGTGAGAGAACAATGATGCAATGTGTTGAATATGATGGAACAAAAGTTGGAGAGACTAGTTTTGTATAACTTGCCTATCTTTCATCCATTTTATAACCAATAGTCTCCATAAATGTGTAAGTGTGATTCCTTGTTCTTGAGCAAGATACATAGATTAAGTGCCATGTTTAAAAAAATTGTTGGTGGTTGGCCCTCCCCCATTGCCTCCTTGGGATGTATAAAAACGACGCAAACACATTTTGACATCTTGGTGCAGTAGAGCACATAGAGGAAATGAAAGGAAAACATAGAAAAATGTTGCAAAACCAATTTGTCATCTTAGTGCCATAGAGCACAAATTCTTGGCCCTAAAAATGATTTGTTTTTGTAGATTATCCCATGTGTGCACTTTTTTTTGAATTAAGAGGCAATTTTTCTTTGGAGGGATTTTGAGTGTCTAGAATTACCCCCACCAAGAGGCGAGGGCTAAAAGGAGGCCCTAGGTGAGAAAAATGTAGCAAGATTTTTGAGTGAATCACTTGGTTGGATTTGGGAGTTAATCCATGTTTAGGTACCTTGAGTGAAGAAAAGTGGCCAAGATTGATTTTGTCGTCCATGCCTTTTTGATGTAGGAATTTTACCAATTCTTCCATAGAAGTCTTAGCCATTAGTTGGTCATTCCCTTCTTGATCAATGAAGTTAAGGAATAGAAAGGTCACCTATGTGACAACCCTTTCTTATATCCCTCTTATAAAAATTGTTATGAATTGTAGTTCATGTAAATAATGTGGAAATGTAAAACATTGATTGGTTGAGGGAAGTCAACATATATTTAGAGGTATGAGGAGGAGTTGCTTGTAGACCAAAGCCACTGTATTTATTTCACCACTTATCTCCCTGATGGATTCATGGCACTGTTGGTGAAAGCATTGAATTCATCCTTGCCCTCTCAACACCCATCATGGTTTTGAGATTCCTGATTTCTAGCTGAGTTTCTAGGCCACAACATTGAAGTAAGCCTCAATTGATTCCTGCGAAAATAAATGAGCCTTATGATAGCCCTGGAACCTTGCAACTGATTCCTGCACAAATAAATGAGCCCTATGATGACCCTGGAACCTTGCAGCCCCCACCCCTACTATTGTGCATATGTTGCCTAGGCAGCACGATGTGCAAGAGGCACCTTCTTACAATGAGCACTAAAACAAGGCCACAGACAGACCTAAAAAATAGATCTACTAAAATTATATCCGTTTTTTTAACACATATATTCATGTTATCAAACACATATGAGAGGTTGATGAGAACTTCGGGAATTCTATGTGTTTTGTTAGAAGAGAGATGAACATTTCACATATCTTCAAAAGCAAAAAGCTGTAACAGATGATAGGAAAAGTTGTAGACCAGAATGTATTTGAATTTAACTTTAAATTTAAAATCAAATTAAAAATTAAATTATTAAATAAATAAATACACAAGATTCCAGTAATTTTCATCAACATTATATTCTTAATTGTGAAAACATATAAAAACAATATCAAGACATAACTCTACAAAATCACAATCCAAACAATACCACCAAACCCACTATCCAGACATAACCAGGACCAAGTCCAGACTCGAAACCCACAGCCTAGCAAACAAAGAATAATTAACTGGTTGTCCAAGCTGAGAAAAACTATAGCACGCTACATGTTACCGAAGATGTCAAGGCCTAAGAAGCGAGGGATATGATTTACAAATTATTCGAATAAGAAAGTTTCCAATTCAATAAAAACTCTAACAGGTATTTTGTTGGAGGCCTCATTCACGTAAAATAAGCAGATAAAAATGATACACTATAGGAATATGATAGACCACCTCCACACAGGCCCTGCTTCTGCTTCTGCACAATCAACAATCAAATAAAACAAACTGAATTTTTGTGCATGGAAGGTTCATTCCACACAGGTTCTAATATCAATTATGATCCCTATGCTCAGTATAAGTGAAATAGGTTGAATTGGTTTTCCAATGTTGATCCTGGTCCTATGAGATTATGCAGCAATTTCTGACTGCAAAAGATCTCAACAATCTAAATAGCAACAGTAATAGATTTTTGAATGCTAGAAAAAAACTAAGCACCCTTTATTTATGATGGTTGTGTACAGATTCTTTAGATTTATAAGAAATGGGATGAGAAACATAAAAAATTTAAATTCTTGGACCAACATCCTTGAGCAAGAAACATATAATTTTTTTTTCCTGTAGGCGCTGGAAAATCATTTTCCAGCGCCTACACGAAAAAAAAATTGTATGCATAGCAAATATCCACTTACCAAATGTGTCTTCCTATTTGATACTACCTCTGTACTATGTATAGTCTTCATTTTGACCATTGAGAAACATCTGTCCCAATAGTCTTCCTTGTTATAGGCATATAATTCTTTTTTCCTGTAGGCGCTGGAAAAAGGAATACTATACATAGTACAGAGGTAGTATCAAATAGGAAGACACATTTGGTAAGTGGATATTTGCTATGCAATCAATTTTTTTTTCCTGTGGGCGCTGGAAAATGATTTTCCTGCACCTACAGGAAAAAATTTTTTTATATCCCTCCCTCTCTCCTCTCACCCCTTCTCTCTCTACCTATGTTACTATATCCCTCCGTCTCCCATTCTCTCCATCTTTGTCTATCTATCTCACCCCTAAACATATACACTGTTTCTCCATCTCTCCCTTATCACTCCCCCTCTGTCTCCACTGCCCCCTCTCTCTCTGTGTCTTTCTTATTTACATGTTTAAATATTATTTATAATATAAAATATTTTATTTTCAAAAAATAATATATTTTGAAATTGTAATTAATACATTTTATTTCCAAAAAATAATATATTTTGAAATTGTAATTAATACATTTTATTTTCAAAAAATAGTATACTTTGAAATTGTAATTATTTAGAATGAAAATACAAATTATTTAATAAATAAATAAATTCAAGCTCCATTAACCATTATCACAATTTAGATCTCATGTCTCTTTTTAATCAAGATTCTCTTTTTAATCAAGAAAAGGGGAAAAACAAAGATCAACAAAGAAAGAATCAAAATCACTTGATATTTTTTAAAAAGAGAATTCTGTAATAACTAAAGAAAAAAAGGAAACCATTCTCTTTTTTTTTTAAATCAAGACCATAAAAAAACAACAAAATCAAATTCACTTGATATTTTTTAAAAAGAGAATTCTGTAATAACTAAAGAAAAAAAGGAAACCATTCTCTTTTTTTTTTAAATCAAGACCATAAAAAAACAACAAAATCAAATTCACTTGATATTTTTTAAAAAGAGAATTCTGTAATAACCAAAGAAGAAAAAAAGACCATTCCCTTTTTTTAATCAAGACCATAGAAAAAACAACAATTCATAATCGAGGAATCAACCAGCTTTTAGGGAATCATATTTTTTCTCTTTAAAAAGAGAATTTATAATTAAAAAAAAAAACTATTCATTTAAAAGAGCTTTCTAGACTATTTCCATTATCAAATCACTATAAAAGAGATTTCACTAATAACATTTTCACATACATTTCGGACAAAAAAAAAAAAAAAAGATTTCTCTCTAATGATTTTCAAAATTGGAACTTCCATAACTACTCATTAATAAAAAAACCAAAATTTGGCGAGATTTCTCTTGAACCTGCGTTGAGATCACCCTCCAACTTTGTTACTATATCCCTCCCTCTCTCCTCTCACCCCTTCTCTCTCTACCTATGTTACTATATCCCTCTGTCTCCCATTCTCTCCATCTTTGTCTATCTATCTCACCCCTAAACATATACACTCTTTCTCCATCTCTCCCTTATCACTCCCCCTCTCTCTCTGTGTCTTTCTTATTTACATGTTTAAATATTATTTATAATATAAAATATTTTATTTTCAAAAAATAATATATTTTGAAATTGTAATTAATACATTTTATTTCCAAAAAATAATATATTTTGAAATTGTAATTAATACATTTTATTTTCAAAAAATAGTATACTTTGAAATTGTAATTATTTAGAATGAAAATACAAATTATTTAATAAATAAATAAATTCAAGCCCCATTAACCATTATCACAATTTAGATCTCATGTCTCTTTTTAATCAAGATTCTCTTTTTAATCAAGAAAAGGGGAAAAATAAAGATCAACAATGAAAGAATCAAAATCACTTGATACTTTTTAAAAAGAGAATTTTGTAATAACTAAAGAAGAAAAGGAAACCATTCTCTTTTTTTTTTAAATCAAGACCATAAAAAAACAACAAAATCAAATTCACTTGATATTTAAAAAAAAAAAAAAGACCATTCCCTTTTTTTAATCAAGACCATAGAAAAAACAACAATTCATAATCGAGGAATCAAATCCAGTTTTAGGGAATCATATTTTTTCTCTTTAAAAAGAGAATTCAGTAGTAACTTAGAAAAAAAAACTATTCATTTAAAAGAGCTTTCAGAGACTACTCCATTATCAAATCACTATAAAAGAGATTTCACTAATAACATTTTCACATACATTTCTCAGATTTAAAAAAAAAAGAATATTTCTCTAATGATTTCAAAATTGGAACTTCCATAACTACTGTCAATAAAAACCAAAATTTGGCGATATTTCTCGAATCATGCCCATAAATTACTTTTATAAATTTGAAGTTTACATAAATACGAGATAAAAACAAGACCTTTAATTGAAAATTGCAATGGGCCATATGGATTATGCAAGCACAACAAAGAATGAATTTATACAATTTTGACACATGCCAAACAAAACTTGTCACAAATAATCGATGACATGATATGCTAGCAAACTTATTAAAATTTCAATCGATAAAAAGCATATTAAAAATTATATAGTCCATATTCCACTAGGACAAATCAGCAGTGTACTTTTTCAAAGGCAAATCCTTGCATCCAAATAAAGTTTAGAAGACTATTCTGGCCGATCCCATGACCAAAATAAAAAATTACATTCGGATTGTTGAAAACGTTATGTTCCTGGGCCTGTAACAGAAAAATGATTACTTCAAAGTTCAATTAGCAGGCAGTTCAGTCCGCATCATCAGCTCAGGACATGGCTTCCAAAATAACAAATAAAGCAGACCTAACGTAAATATGAAGATTGGTAAGAAGTTGCTGGAGGCACACGACTGCCAATATTATAACTCCCATAATTGGTTGATCCTTGATAGGAGCCAACCCCATACAAAGACGATTGTAGATTTTCTGATGGATATAAATGAGATCTTGACAAAGATGATGGGTTGTTTCCAACATCATACACAGATCGATATATGTCTTGGCTTCCCCTGTCATATACACCCTGACCAGGTAAATTGTAAGATGGGATACTGGATATGCCTTGGCTTCCCCTATCATATACACCCTGACCTGGTAAATTGTAAGATGGGATACCGGCCATTTCCTTTGATGCTCAAGATATGCCTTCAACAAAGGCACAGGTGGGAATTTTTCCACAAGTCCAAATGCAAAGATAAACCGTAATGCATCCAATTGCCTTTGACCACGTAATTTTTCCACAACATCTGCAAGAAATAAGACCAAACATGTCATGCAGGACGACAATCCACCACGACTTGGTAAGCAATTTCAAAATAATTTAGAGCACAAGAGTCAGCAAGTTCAAGAAACCTTTCTGCTAAAAGCATACTAATGATAAACTGAAACAGGCAGTCTTTCGTGATAAAAAAATGATGCGAAATCGCTGCTATGGACAGAATGTTTTTATAACAGAGTTGCAGTGGCCCGCAATCCATGAGTTTCCTGTGTTTTGTTATACTGTGAGGCAAGACATATGGCGCGCAACTATTTGAATTTCAAATTCAAAAAACGCGCAGCATTAAATTGTGGCTGGTGGCGGGTGGGGAGGAGCGCCGGGTGGCGGAGGAGGGGCGGAGCTCCGTTTTCGTTTCGTTGATGTTTTCGTTTTGACTGTCGCCGGAGGAAGGGGGTCACCGGAGCCCGACGATCGGGAGCTGTCACATCAGCTCCCGATTCGTAGACACAAAGACTCCTCCCTGGCATATCTAGTAGCAAGAGCAATAGTACTAGACCTCAAAGAAAGCTGGAAAACGGACTTATTTATGTCTCAGAAGCTCCCATATGATGAGGCTTCAATAAATCAATCATATAATTATCAGAATCTAAAAGAAAATCGAAAGCAGCCTAGCCAGTGCCATTATATGTACAAAACTCAAAGAAAGGTCGGTACTAGCACTCATAATATTAATACTAATCCACCCCCTAGTCATTCTTCCATGCATACAGTAATAAGGAGAAGCCAGAGCGACTATCTGTTTCAGTCTCCATGCTTGCCCATCGCAGCACTGAAGAGCTCGCATCGGAAGAGGAAGATGACGAGGAGCTGCTGTTGAAGAAGGCCTTATCATGGCATGGAGTAGGGCACTGCAACACAGATGGTGGAATAAATTGGCAGGGGACTGCAGCTTTATTGGCATTCCGAGTATTGTCTACTGTTTTATCTCCAGATGTCTGGAACATGAAGACACCATGGCCATTGCTAGAATCGAAGAACCAATTTTGCACATCCCAAAAGACTTGTATTGGAGTTCCATCAACCTTAATTGTCTGATTTCCCCTGAACTAGATAAAAACCTAAAAAAACAGGAAACCCTACCAGATCTCTAACAAAGGTGAAAGATTTTACACCCATAAAACCATGATATGCCAAAAAAAAATTTGCCAAATGGAATACCCGAGACGAGAACAAAGATATCCTCATAAAGATTGGCTACAGAATAAGATATCGTAAGTTATAGTGAAGCACGGCCGGAATAAGAGGATTTAACCTATCAAATTTGCTCCAGAAGCCACAAAAAGTGGTGCAAACTAAAAAGGCCTATCAGATGAACTCCTTTATAGTCGACATAAAGAAGCTCGAAATTCCATGTCTCTAACCAAATAAAAACCCCATTCACACACGACGCAAAAATTCCCAGAAGAAAATGAGGTGGCAGCCATCAGAGAAGAAAATGAGGTCGAGGTATGAGAGAAGAAACCCTCACTGAGTTCCCTCACGCACATCTGATATTCGTTATGCTGTATAACTGATTAAAATAACAGAATTTAATCCTAGGGTAGAGATCATTTGAATCGTCTAACATTCAAATCAAAGGTGCATAATGGTACACGTATTCATTTAGAAAAGTTGTTTTGAAATAAGTAAGCTGATTCAAAAGAAAAGCAAAGATGAAATTATTTTTGGCATTCTCATCTTCCCAAATTAGTTTGGCCACCAGTCTCATATTCTCATTCTCATTTTTCGCATTCTCATTTTCACTGGACAAAACAGATATCCCACCGTCACGCTTTCTAACTTCTCTAACCACGAAGATCCAACCTTTTCAACATTGGAAAGCCCCCAACTCCAGTTGCATTCCCAATTTGGCACGCTGGAAGCTCCCTAAGTTCGGGACACATGAACAAACTTAAAGCTCTCAGGTTTTGAAACTGAGAAATGCAGATGGGTAAACTTACCCCCTGATACCCGTAGACATAAAAATGTTCCAACTTCTTGAGATTATCCATGTAGACGGGAAAATTATGGTCCTCCACCACATCATCTCCATGTCCATAATGCTGCGCCACAACATCATCTCTATCTGCATCACGCTGCTCCACCACATCATCTCTTATATGTCCATCGTAGATGCACTTTACCTTCAAGCTTCTAAGGTCCGTCCATGTAGTCATTGTACTTTCTTTAATTTCTGATTTTACTGTTGCCGTCAGCTCCATCAGATTCGAGAGATTTGCAATATCCTCCACACTTATAGCACAGATCCCTGGCAAGATCAGCTTGTTCAATGAAGTGAGGTGAGAGATACCATGTGGAATCGCCATTAAGCTATCACATCCTCCTAAGTTGAGATGCTTTAGATTTCTGAGATTTCCGATGTTGTTCCGCAATGAATTTAGTGATCTTCAACTTTCAAGATTCAAAAACCTCAGCCGAGAAAGATTACCTGTGTCTGGCAAATTCTTCAAACTGGAGCAGCCACTCAAATTCAGAAACTCAAGTTGTTCAAGTTGCCCCAGTGATGTTGGCAACGTTGTTATTGAGATGCAATGAGAGAGATCAAGAACCACGACAGCCGCATCATATCGTCTTGCACAGCTGCAAATGTATTTTCCAATCAAATAGGAGTGTATGAGTCCTTGTTCCGTAAGTTTGATGTAAGAGGACGATAAATGAAAGTTTGATTTCCTGCATCAACGTTTGTTAAAATAGCTGGATAAGGTTTAAGATTTGCAGAACACAGATGGATAAGAGATGGCAGGATGGATTTGGTGAGGAGTATAAGTTGAGAAACTTTCTTGGCAGCGGCCGCCGCGACCACAATAATGCTTTATTTTAATTTTAGGAAAAAGTTGATGCAACACAGCTCTGACTTTATGCTCATCTGCTAATGACCGCTATTGAACTATTGTTGTGGTGTCAATTTTAATTATTGTAGTACTGGTTTGTAAGCTTTAGTGCGTGGGTCTACATTACTGTCTTCATCTGTGGCTTTTAAACAAAATTTATTCCACCTAGTTGCAGAATTCACTTTTAAATTAATTTCTCTTATGTAACTTTCATAAAAAGTTTATTCAAATCGAAATTGTTTTTTAAATTATTTTATTTTTTCCAAAAAACAATTTCAATTATTATTTTTTTTTTTCCAAAAAAACAAGTTGTTGAATTGATTTTTAAATTAATTAAAGTTTTATTTTAGTCATTTAAACATTGAACATTTCTGAGATTCATGAGCTTAACATATTATTTATTTATTTGAATTTTGAAATGTGTTTTTTTTTTAACAAAAATAAATAATAATTAAAAATTTTAATATTTTTATTCTTATCAGATAAAATAGTTTTTAATGGCCTTTTACCAAAATTTGCTAGAGATCTTTAATAATTATAAGTTTCAGTTATTTAATTTGTAAAGTTCAAGTGCACCAATGTTTTTAGAGGTGCTCAATCAATTTATGCATTCAAAAACTTATTTTAAATTATAAAAAATCACAATCTAACCCACAATTGTATCACAATTTCTAAGAGAAAATGTAATTTTGTCTATTGTGGTTATGAAAATGTTTGTAGTATATATATATATATATATGCTTAGAAATGATGAAAAACTAAAGATATTGAGTATCTTGAATATATACATAGAGGCTGAAAATTAGTTTTTTTGGTCTTATAGCAAGAGTTTAAACTTTTTGTATTTGGTTAAGAGTTTGTCTTTTTTGAAATCTGAATACAAGGAAATATGTTAAGGTTCAAAAGCTAGAGGCATTTAGCTAAATTAAAATTTATCTCTTTATGAACCACCAACATGTTACCATAAGTGGTCAAATTTTATTTCTACATAATGATACAATAGTAAGTCTAAGTAAATTTAAATATGCCACTAAACCAATAACCCTAACTACCAAATAATTTTCCATGTCTTGAAAAAAGGCCAACTTTCATAAGGGCATTACATATCATAAATAGTAACACTTTCTTTATAAAATAATATCGATTTTACAAACTTGAATTTAGGAAGAGGTTAGAGAAAATGTTTAAAAAGATAGATAGACAAATGACTATTTTGAATTTTGAAATAGGAAGAAATACAAGGTTTTTTTAAAACAAAGGTAAATAATAATAATCATCAAGATTTTTTATTTGTTATTGAAAATACGTTTTAAAAAAATTTATACCTTTAGCTCGCGGGGTGTAGTTTAATTGGTAATCGCCTTGTTTCGAAGTCATTGTAAAGTAAGAGATTCAATGTTCAACTCCCCATGGGTTAGATCAACAAAAAAAAAATAGACAAAATAGTTTTTAATGGCGTTTTACCAAATTTTGGTAAAAATATTTAATAATTATAAGTTTAAGTTGTTTAATTTGCTTATCATTTTGTTTTCAAACATGAATCACTAATGGATTGTGGAGATGCTAAAATGGTTGAACATTGTATTTTCCAAAAAGAGGACAACAAAGGAAATATGGAGATTCTAATATGGACAATACGAAACAAAATCGTTATAATATAGAGATTCTAATATAAATAATATGAATACATTTATAATTTTGTTTTCAAACATGAATCACTAATGGATTGTGGAGATGCTACAATGGTTGAATGTTGTATTTTCCAAAAAGAGGACAACAAAGGAAATATGGAGATTCTAATATGGACAATATGAAACAAAATCGTTATAATATGGAGATTCTAATATAAATAATATGAATACTTGAATGAGTTCCTCTTGGTTTCGAAAATAAATTGTGGACAAAATGAAACAAAATTGTTCTAATATGGAGATTCTAATATAAAAATTATGAATACTTGAATGAGTTCCTCTTGGTTTCGAAAATAAAATGTTGGAGTAGTTTAGTCTTGGTCGAGGAAACCTCCCTCCACTTGACCAAGCCAAAATGAAGTCAACATTGACTTTGTTGTTGCTTTATTGGATTGAGGGTGTTTTGCTCCAAGATTATCCAAAGTCAACATTAAATTTATTGTTGCTTTGTTGGATTGAGGGTGTTTTGCTCCAAGATTATCTCAATCTTAATTTATTCTCTACTGAATAGGGCCATCCACATGAAGGTGGAAGCTTTCATGCCACCTCACATCACTCTCAATTCCCCAGTACCCAATCTATCTACTATATAGGAAATAGTTGAAAGCAAGACATTAAGATACATAAAAAATTAGCAATTATTCATACATTCGTTCGTAAACTGACAAAATATTTCAACTCAATAAATTTTATCATAAAAAATATGTTTACATAATATGAAAAAATGTATGTACGCAAAGACATTTGACAATTATTCATTAATATATAACTTTCATTCATAAATCCACAAAATATTTCATCTCAATAAATTTTATCATAAAAATATGTTTACATAATATGAAAAAATGCCATGTACATAAAGTGACATACATCAATTATTCATTAACATATAACTTTCATTCATTCGTAAATCTACAAAATATTTCATCTCAATAAATTTTATCATAAAAAATATGCTTACATAATATGAAACAATGTCATGTACATAAACAGACATATACTAATTATTCGTTAACATATGACATGCATTCGTTCATTCATTAATAATATACAAAAAATACTTGGGGGTTTAGGGGAAAAGATAAGAGGGGTTTGTATAAAATATTTAGGGAAGGGTCATAGTCGATGATGTTTTTAGATGCTTAAAATGAGAAATTTAAGATGCATTTAGGGAAGATATATATATATATATATATATATATATATATATATATATATATATATATATATAACACACACTTACCGGGGAATATTACATCGCATATGCTATAGGATTTTTCCTATTCAATACTATGTGAACTCTATTGCATTTTAAATACACATCAATGAAAGTTACGTGAAGGAATGACAATGATGTAACATTTCAAAAATTGTTTACATGAATGAAAAGTTGAAGATATATTATCTTGTGAATGTGAATTGAATATGATGAAATTGATACAAATGAATGGTATAAATAGCCTGATTTTTACTTATAAAGGATGACAACTTCAACTTCATATTCTTTGGCTATGGAAGAACAAGGATTTAGGGTGGACATATTTTGTATACATTGGTTATCGAATTGGCTAAAAAATTCGATAAGGCTTTGGTAAAAACAATGAAAATTTATTTGCATTATAATTCAAATTTATGCAAAGTTATGAGCTCCCGCATTGCAACAAGAATGTTGCACCCCAAGGCTACCAACTTTAATTATCAACCTCCGTTTGTACAAAATTAAGAGGCATCGACACTATATGCAATATATAATGTGTCCTTATTTTCTTGATATGATCTAATGGAGTGAATGTCATGAAATAAAATCATAAACTAATTGCATAAATTAAAGTGTTGCTTTGAAAAGAAATTAATCATGTATTAAGAACATCAATTTGTAATTGAAATCCTAAGAGCATGAATTCAAATAAATATGCCTAATCTACTTTGTAAAAATGCTTGTTGTAAGAGGTGTTTATTTTTCCTTACCATGGATTTAGATCCTAGGGGTCATTACTCATCACTAAGAGACAAAACCAAGATTTGGGAGAAATTTGGTCGATTTTACACGTCCTACAAGAGTGCTACAGAAGTTCCGATTTTGCCACATGAAGTCATGTTTTGGAGATAACTCACCGAATGACTAAGTAAGTCAAATTGAAAATAGGATAAGACAAATTTTGTTATTAGTATGATGTCCTAGGTTTTATTTCCAAGTGGAATCACTCCAAATACCCTCGTTCACACGTGCTAAAAAGTAACAAAATATTACTACTCTAAAAACTGAAATTCAAGAACTAGCGAGCTAGGCGAGCTACTTAACCTATCAAATTCCTAACCTAATAGAATTACAAATGAAATGGGGTAAATATTGTTATTAAATTGAATATTTTTATGACCTGATACAAGTGGAATAGACTCAAATGAATCTCACTAACCCATTCTAAAAGATAGCAGAAAAAATCACTACTATTTCGCTACAAGGCATTTCCGTAATCCATTTTCGTTTAACTAGTAATCAAATTCAAGTAGCTCAATGATGAAGATGACCTTCCAAAGTTATTATAAGGATGAATAATTCTTGTGAATATATAAATATCCTTCAAAAGAACTACTTCAATCATTTAACTCAAGCGCACAACAAGAAAAGCATCAATACTAAATACATAAATAGGCAAAACAAGAATAAAAAATGCATGTGAATAAGAAGTGAAAAGAACATAAAGAAATTGTGCAAGAGGTCTATGAGGATCCTAGGATGGCAAAGCATAAGGAGAATCAGATTCCTATGGAAGAAACTAATATTTAGAAGCTAAAAATGGCGCTAAACTTCATTATGAATCAATCCAAGTACAATCTCACAAGAAATGAAAATGAAGATGATAAATAACAAGTTTTCTCCACAAGAATACTAAACAATACATGCCTCTAGAGGCCAATTTGAATTGGTACTTATACAAAATGATGAGGAAGCATTTTCCTTGAAAGGAGAAATCTTTCCTCCAAAAAAAATCAACAAAGGGATCTAGTTCACTACACTAGGAGTGCTGGAGCTTGCTGACAGTGGAACACATTCCTATTTTTCTCAATCATCTAGAGTTGGAAAATATCTTAAGAATTTCATGATATTTCGTTCATTTATTCGCCAATAATTCCTCTTATAGTAGGGAGCAAGTACCTAAATTATCTCATTCTCCAAATCTTCATAATATTCCCAATATTCACACAATATTCTTCAAAAATAAATAATATTAGGCACAAATATGAAATTATCTCTAAACCTTCCTAAGAACATATTAAAGTTTAAAAACATTATTAAGTGTAGAAGGAGATATTAAACAGAGCCTTTATGTGCCTAAGAAAGGTTAGATGGGCCTAATTCTATGCCTAAATTGAGGCCCATCATACCCCCCTACTTAAAATGTTGCTCATCCTCCTCGAGAAACTTAGTGACCTAATTATTCCTCTTCATGGCCCCAGTGGCCTTTCTTTGTACATTCCTTAGTCCTCTTCTTAAGAATACTTAAGAATCTTGGTCGTAGGTTTTGCAAGGACAAGCACAATTATGTATTTTTTCTTTTCTATTATTCTTTAGCAGTATTTGAAGCACAAAAGCAAAACTCTTTCTTGAAATGAATTATGTTGGCTCGTAGGTCCATTTCATTCACACATCCCTTTTTAACTTATTTTTCCCAAATGTGTTTGTGTATAGAAAAATCATAGTGTTTCTAGAGACCGTTAAACCGCTCTCTTTTTCCCTTGTGCAAGATAGGTTCTCAAGATTTTCTAGTTTGTCAAGGTCTTCAAGGTCTTTCCATTAAATATTTTCCAACCTCCCGATACCCATTTCATCATTTGGAAAACCTATGAAACCCCAAAACGACCTCGGATGTGATCTTGTAGAAACTCGCAGCATCCCCCGTAGTAGTCCCGTAGCATTATATAGCACATCACAACATTTATCAACCACCAAAATTGCACCTCATGCTTTTCTAATTTGTTTCCTCTTACCTTTCTATAACATCTTCTAGGCCTTGGATAGAAGTTGTAAAAGATTAGAGACCTCGGGGAAAGCCTCTTTTCATCATTGTGGTTTGAGTTATATTTTGGTGGTGAATGCCTTACTTCTTGCCTTTTGTTGCCTTATTCTTCTCTTTTGTTTCCTAGATGGTTACCTAATGGGCTTTGGAGTTCTCAAGCTTTGATATGGCCTCTTTTAGGCACCGTTATTTTGGATTTTAGCACAATTTTTTTCTCCTCATTCTTCCTCCTTGAGTTTTTCTTTTGGATCATCTCCTCTTCTTCTCCATATTCTTCTTCTTCTTCATTAGATTCTTCTTTTCCTTCTTATTGGTTTTGTTATTAGTATGGTTAGATCCACCCCCATAGCCAATACAACTTTCCAAAGTTGGTAAGGCAATTCTTTATTTCTCACAAGTTTTAGATATTTTTGTGTAATGAGAGTTTTTAAGATAGAGGCAAATCGAATAGATTTCGTATATTTCCCGGAGGAAGTGCTGATTTCTCTATGCTCGCCCAAAATTAATTGCAATTCCATCCATTTCTATCAAACTCAATTCAAAGGAAACATCCACATTTCATTTTTATTAGTAAACCTTTTTATCACAAGTTTCCCATAGGTTATACTACCGAAAACGCAAGAACAAAAGCAGTGCTTATTATTCACATATAGCAAGGAACAATATGTATTTACCATTCCTTTGTATTTTTTCCTTCGAATCCTAGGTTTGGGATTTGGGGGTGATATTACATAAAATAAGGGTCTTTTGCAACAACCGTTGTCTTCTCGTAGCATCTTTGTTTTCTCCCGTGGGAAATATTTTTCTCATGTAACAACTTCCGTAGAAACTCGTTTCCTATAGAAACTTCCTATAGCAACTCTATTTCTCGCCCGTAAAGAACCAATTTTTTTCATGCCAAGAGGTGGTGGGTCCACCTTTTATTTTATTTATTAATTATTTTTTCTCCTTTTTCAATTTTTTTTTTCATTGCATTCAAAATAAACTTAGAGTAATTTTTTTTTAAACTAAGTTCGCCCTCAGTTACCCCTTGGCACTCCTTGTCTTCCGTCTCAACTAACTTCTTACCACCCGCCTTCTCAAGTCCTCTTCGACTTTTTAACTTGTTCCTCTCCCACATGTGTGTGTGTCTTGGGTGGAAAAGTGAAGCTAACTACAAGATAAGGTCGAGGTTTATTTGCTACCTTTGCTACCGATTTTGGCTATAAAAAACCTTTTCCTTTTCACATTTTTAATGTTTTCTTAAGCTAGAAGAGATTCAAAGGGCCGAGGTTAGAGAGTTTACTTGAGCCTTACCTCCGTTCGAGTAGTTGCAGATGATGCACACTAGGAGCCGGAGTTGAGTTGGAGTTGCATCATTGTGTTCGTCTTGTCGCTTTATTCTTTTTTGTGTCTTCTTTATCTTTGAGGTGTTTTAATTTGACTTGTTTGTTGTGTGGAGGTACCTTGTTGAGTCTTCACGTGTATGTCTGTTGGTGGAGGATCCTCCTTGTAGTGCCATCATCTCACAAGTCTTATTGATCTCCATGATTGTTTAAAACCATTTTCAAGGATTCTCTGGTGCTTACACAAGGATTTCTACATGAAGTTACATTTTCTTGTAGCAGTCTCTTTCTCTGCTTATTTTAGGTGTCTAGCTCTATATGAATGATGAGGGAGAGTGTGAGGTGGTCTTAGGGTGATGGTAGGATGATTATAGATTGGTGAGGAAGGGGTGTGGCCTTGGAAAATGGAGTGCAAGAACTCTGTGTATTTTATATATTTATAGAGGTGGCATGAGGTAAAGTTAGAAAGAAAAAAACCTTGTGCTTGAGATGGAGGAGTGATGAGAAGTTGGCAAGAAATGATGGGAAGAATCCCCTCATTGATTTTTTTACACCTCAAGGCTCTTTTTGATTGTTTTTTTTCCTCGATACACCTGCATGTAGCTTATTGTAACTTCCTGTAGCAATTACAGTTTTTCCTGTAGCATTTCAAGAAAACCCCCTTGTAGCAGAATTTTTTTATACATAACTCTTAAACGGTATACTGGATTGACCTGAATTTTTTTGAGCTTGTTACCATCATCCCTATCCAGCTCACCATAAAAAATCTCGGCCATTTGATGTAAGAATCTTGAGAGAATTTAAAAATGGTTGTAGGTTATGGAGGTCGATTTCTCACAAAGTGTGCACTAGAATTTACTAAATTTTCTTGATCGTGTTACCATCATTTATATGCATATCCCCATGAAACAAATTAAAAAATGGATGCATGGTTTTTGAGATATAATAAAAAAAAAAATTATGCTAAAAACCAGGACTTCCTGTAGCATTTTAGGACAACAATTAAAATTAATGAGAAAAGCTTGGAAATGATAGGTGGATGTTGGAAATGGATGAGGGTGATGGATTGGCATGAAATTGGTCCTTTTGGATCATCTTAGCAAAGGCGAAGGAAGTCCAAGTTTGACTTTATTTGACTAGATTTTTGACCAAATTTTTATTTTGCAAAGGTTGGAGAGAACTTGCATTCATCAGAGGGAGATACATGGAGAAAATAATCTTTTTATTTTCATTTTTTCATTTTTTTTCATTTTTTTTTAGGCCTACTAGCTTCCTCAATGAGGTTTTCAACTAGTATGTCTGCCTAGGCGCCTCAAAGGAGGTTTTCGCCTAGGATCTTTTATTTTTCTCTTATTTTATCTTTTTTCCAACCCATTAACCTCCTCATGGAGGTTTTCAATCAGTGAGTCAATCTTAGGTGCCTCAAAAGAGGTTTTCACCTGAGATTTTTTTCTTTTATTTTTTCTCTTTTTTCATTTCTTTTATTATTATTTTTTTCTATCCTACTCTACTTGAAAAACAAAATCTCTTTCAAGTATAGGAATACTTCCAATGGAGCCATGTGCACATCAAGATGATAGATAGAATCATATGTAGGGTTGAAAGATATTCTTTGACATGTACCTAAATATGGGAGACCAACTGCTTTGACTAAGATGATATCAAGTATTGTTGGAGAAGAGTGTGTTGTTGCAACTTAATGATTTTCTGGAACCATATTTCAATATAGTTGTGATGCTCTTGGTCCACCTGTTAATCTGGATCATATTGGATGTCTTCTTCTTCCATGAAATTCATATATTCTTATTTTTGTTGATTATTCTCTTGAAAACATAGAGGATATATTGGTGAACATAATGTAACTTCCTCAAAATCTGATTTTGATGTCTGATCTTCATCAAGTGCAACCCATAATTCTTTGGTATTCTCATTTGAATCTTCTTTTTCTAAATGTTGTCTTTCAATGACATCAAGCGAATCTCTTTTTTTCAATACCTTTCCTAATATAAGATGAATACTATTTAGATCAAGAGGATATGTTTGTAAGTGTTGTACCTCAGCATTGTAAGTGGGCTGAGCTACTTCTTTGTATGGATTTGGAAATGATGGTACAGGTATTTGAGTGGGAGTGGATCTATGAGATGGATGTGGTTGAGGTTGTTATTGTGGTGGATGTGGATGGTAGGGATATCATGGAGTTTGGTATGGAGGATATTGAGGAAAATATTGAGGATATTGTGGATTTCTCCCATAAGGTTCTTGCCAACCTTGTTTCCAAGATTGGTTTTTGGGTTGAGATGGCCAAGATTTCCAAGGAAAGAGTGTGTTCCAATTACGTTGAGATGGATGTGCATAGGCTTGAAATTGTGAATTAGGTTCTTGAACCATACCAAGTTGAATAGGTTTCCATGGTCTTCTTGGAGCTACATAACATATTTTCTTTGGTGATTGACTTGCTCCACTATCTTCGTAATACAATTCCTTCAACCTTGGTAATGATGGACAATATTTAGTTGCATGTGATTTTTCATGGATAACACAAATATCAACATCTTGTTTTTTATCATTTTCTATTCTTAACATTTCTACTTGTTCACTTATATTGCTAAGAATTTCCATTTTAAAGTCATCAAACAAATTTCCAAGTTTACCTTGACTTACCGATCTTGTTGCCGATTTACTTACTCTTTCCCTTGCTCTTGATATGTGCTTGCATGTTTCACAAATTTATTCAAATAATATTTGGTATACATCTTCTCTACTCTTGAGATCAAGAAGATAAATCCACTCATCCCTAATTGTTCTAAGTAAGAGGGTTTTTAGTGTGTCAAATCCTGAATGATGGAATTTTTCCCTCTTAACATTATACATAAATCTCTCTATTAGATCCTCAAGGCTCTCATCTTCTTCTTGATTCATTATAAAAATTTCTTCTTTAATATCATGCTATTTATATTTGTCTAGAAATATCTTTTGCATATCATTCCATTATCTTATTGAATTAATACCTAAACTCATGAACCATTTAAGAGCTTTATCCTTCAATGTTTCCAAAAACAATCTCAACCTTTGAGTGTTTAGTGAGTAACCATAAGATCTACAAACAATTTAAAACTCAAAGATAAAGGTTTCTAGATCCTCTTACCTCATACCATGGAAGTTGGGAAGGAAATATGGAGGGATGTTCTTCATATGCACACTGACATCAATATTTTGAATGGGAAATCCAATAGGATCTCCTTGATTGCCATCATCTGCATCCATTTCTTCTGCCTTATCTACCACCTATTATTCTTATACCTGCAAAATTGGATGGCGATGTGGTTCTTACTGCACCATGTGATCAAATGTGGGGGTTGGTGTTGGGAAAGCATTTTTATTTATTTTTGAATAAGAATTGCAATGCAATGCAATTTTCTGTTTGTGAAATGAAATATTCCTAATGCAAATATTTTTTAATTTTGCAGAAAAAAAATAAATGAATCAACTAGGGAAGAGAACAATGCATACATTTACACCTTCCCGTAAACGACACCAAAAAGTGACGAGCCTCAATATTGCAGCAAGAATGTTGCAATTCCCAAGGCTACCAACTTTAATTATCAACCCGGGGTTCGTACAAACTTAAGAGATATTGAAATTACATATGCAACATACAATGTGTCCTTATATTGTTGATCTTATGTAATGGAGTGAATGTCCTTAAATGAAATCATAAACTAATTGCATAACTGGAAGTGTTTCTTTGAAAAGAAATTAATCCTAGGCAAGAACACCAATTTGTAATTAAGATCCTAAGAGCATGAATTCAAATAAATATGCCTAATCTATTTTGTAAAAATTATTGTCCTAAGTGGTGTTTATTCTTCCTCAATTATGGATTTAGATCCTAGGGGTCATGATTCAAGCTTAAGAGACAAAAACCAAGCTTTTTGAGCAAATCTATTCAGGTTTACATGTGCTACAATGTCGGAAATACTGAGAGGGGGGTGAATCAGTATTTATTTTCAATTGTTAATTATTGCCAGTTAGATTCTTCACAATTAAAGACAGAGATATATATATATATATATAATAATGATATTAAGAAGTAAAGAGAACTTCAATCCCTTTTTAATAATAGTATACAATAGATGAGAGAAGGGCACCAACCCTTTTAATGAAACATACACCAACCTGTTTTCCAAGCACCAACTTGGACTTTGATGAGGCTCCAACCTCTAGTGCTTCGACCGTATCTTCTCAAGGCACCAACCTTGTGTTTAGGAGCTCCTACTCTAAGGACACCAATCCTTCAGTCCTTTTTTTAATAAAATGAGTAATGTACTTACTTGAGTATCTCCAACAAGATTCTGCACTGTTCAAAGCTTCAATTATCTTCAAAAGTGTCCAATGTTCTTCAATCTTTAGGTCTCCACCATTGACTGCATATGTCCTCAACGTTACCTTCAAGGATTTCTCCAAAACAATCCTTAAAACTAGCTTCCACAATCAATAGGACCTGCTCCAATTGATGATGTATATGTTGAAGTATGACAACTCAATAAGACATAATTATGGTCTAGACTATCCTCCACAAAACTGCGGGCTTATTAACAATTCTTGTTTAAGTCATCACATGTCACTATTACGAGTTTCCAAGGTGATTGTCCACACTTGAGATGCGACTGAAATATATCACTGTAATATCACCGAAATATGATCACTGTACTAGCACCAAAACTGGGATATCACCGAATCTGAGATAGCACTGAATCATTGAATAATATTACTGAAATGTAGCTCCTTCATAGCATCAAACAATAGTCTCCATTATAGCACCGAACTGTGGCTTCTTCAAGGCACTGAGTTGTGGCCTATATATACTTCTGTCTCTGCTGCGACACTATCCTCATGCTAACAGATCCGAGCTGCAGTCAATTTTGGACAGGACTGAACCAAGATAAGGGCTGCTCCAATACAAAATCACAGATCCGACATTAAGCTACAGGAGGTCTGCAACTTTTCTTCGTAGAAATTTCGATGTGTTTTAGTGTGATTTTTAAGCTCAAATAATTCTCCTTGTTCTCCTTTTAAGACCCTTAAAGTTCACGAGATGTGAAATGTTTATGTTCTTCACACTCTTTATTAGATGACCAAAAAAATGATGATTGAAATGGAGGTTTGAACATGTATTTATATAGGAGTTGATTATGACGGATAGACATGTCCTGTTTGGAGTGAAATCGACATGTATGACTGAGTGTAGGTCGGTTGGGACACAAGATAGGATAGGAAAACTTCAAAAATCAATTTCTCTTAGAATATTTAGAGTTAGGAGCTGAGTGAGGGCTCTTAGGAAAGAGGAAAGAGTCCTCTTCGATATGGTGAAGGAGCCAAAGTGAAAGGATGCCTCCAAGGTGACAAAAAATATTTTTCTTTGTAACTGTTCCTGAAATTAGATCATTTTTTTATAATTTCAAGAGTGCCCTCCAACAATTTTCCATGATTTTCCATGACATCTATGTCATTATGATAGTACTCAGCAAGGTCATGAAGGTAAAGCATCATGTATTCAATAATAGTGCAGTAATATGTCACAGTGCAACCTCTTCTAGTCTTTCAACCTTCATCAAGTGTGTTCATTCATTCAACCTGTTGCCATCAATGACAACTTGGATTAACAATACCCCCCTTTGTCATTGGATGGAAATATTTTCCTTTTCTCCCCCTTTGACATCAATGACAAAGTGATCCCCTTGTCATGCTACTCCCCATAACATACTGAACCCCTGACATGCTGCTTGATTTAATGTGATGCAAGAGAAATGACCCCCATATTTTGGCGAAGATACTCAAATGCTTCTCGTGGAAGGGGTTTTGTAAAGATATCCGCAATTTTCTCTTTTGTATTGATGTATTCCAACCTGATATTGTGTTCAACAACTTGTTCATGGAGAAAGTGGTATTTGATTGAAATATGTTTGGTTCTTGAGTGCATCACCGGATTTTTTGAAAGACTGATTGTGCTAGTATTGTCACAAAAAATAGTAATTGGTTGCTTAGTTTCTATGTTGACATCCTTCGAAGCTTCCTTCATCCATAGAATTTGTGTACAACAATAAAAAACAACTATATATTCTGCTTCAGCTGTAGCAAGGGATATAGATGATTGTTTTTTGCTGAGCCAAGATACAAGACAATCTCCCATAAAGAATGCATTTCCACTGGTGCTTTTACGATCATCCACGCTTCCAACCCAATCAACATCAGAATAAGTTGTCACAATAAGATTTGAACTCTTAGGATACCAAAGACCAAAATAAGTTGTTCCTTTCAGATATCTGAGAATTCTTTTCATAGCTGCTAGATGGGATTGTTTAGGACTTGACTGAAATCTTGCTACCATTCCTACTGCTTGCATAATATCTAGTCTTGTAGCAGTTAAGTATAGGAGAGCTCCAATTATTGACCTGTAAAGAGTTGCATCTATTTGGGGGGTATCATCGTCTTTGCTTAATTTACAATCTATGGTCATTGGTGTGCTCATAGGTGCACAATCTTCCATCCCATATCTTTTAAGCATGTCTTTAAGATATTTTGCTTGAGATAAAAACATGCCTGTAGAGGTTTGAGATATTTGTTGCCCAAGAAAGTAAGACAACTCACCAATCATGGACATCTCAAATTTTTTGGACATATTTAGAGCAAATTCATGGCTCATTTCTTCATCATTGCTAGCAAAGATTAGATCATCGACGTAAACAAGAGTGATCAGAAGTTTTTCCTTGTCCATCTTCATGTAGATATTGCTACCTGCCACTCCCTTTTTGAAACCTTCTTGTTGCAGATAGTGATCCAACTTTGCATACCATGCTCTAGGGGCTTGTTTTAATCCATACAAGGCCTTTTTTAGTTTGCATACAAAGTCTTTTCCTTCAACAAGATCAAATCCTTCTGGTTGCTCCATGTAAACTTCTTCCTTGAGATCTCCATTCAGGAATGTTGATTTTACATCCATTTGATAAACCTTGAATCCTTTTGAGCAAGTAAATGCTAAAAACATTCTTATGGCTTCCATTCGAGCCACTGGTGCAAAGGTTTCTTCGAAGTCAATTCCTTCGATTTGCGAGTATCCTTTGCAGACAAGTCTGGCTTTATTTTTGATGATTTGTCCATCTTCATTCATCTTGTTTTTGAATACCCATTTTGTTCCAATTATATTTCTATCTTTTGGGCGAGGTAATAGTTTCAGATATCTGAGAATTCTTTTCATAGTTGCTAGATGGGATTGTTTAGGACTTGACTGAAATCTCGCTACCATTCCTACTACTTGCATAATATCTGGTCTTGTCGCTGTTAAGTATAGGAGAGCTCCAATTATTGACCTGTAAAGAGTTGCATCTATTTGGGGGGTATCATCATCTTTGCTTAATTTACAATCTGTGGTCATTGGTGTGCTCATAGGTGCACAATCTTCCATCCCATATCTTTTAAGCATGTCTTTAAGATATTTTGCTTGAGATATAAACATGCCTGAAGAGGTTTGAGATATTTGTAGCCCAAGAAAGTACGACAACTCACCAATCAGTGACATCTCGATTTTTTTTTGACATATGTAGAGCAAATTCATGGCTCATTTCTTCATCATTGATAGCAAAGATTAGATCATCGACGTAAAAAAGAGTGATCAGAAGTTTTTCCTTATCCATCTTCATGTAGAGATTGCTACCTGCCGCTCCCTTTTTGAAACCTTCTTGTTGCAGATAGTGATCCAACTTTGCATACCATGCTCTAGGGGCTTGTTTTAATCCATACAAGGCCTTTTTTAGTTTGCATACAAGGTCTTTTCCTTTAGCAAGATCAAATCCTTCTGGTTGCTCCATGTAAACTTCTTCCTTGAGATCTCCATTCAGGAATGTTGATTTTACATCCATTTGATAAACCTTGAATCCTTTTGAGCAAATAAATGTTAAAAACATTCTTATGGCTTCCATTCGAGCTACTGGTGCAAAGGTTTCTTCGAAGTCAATTCCTTCGATTTGCGAGTATCCTTTACAGACAAGTCTGGCTTTATTTCTGATGATTTGTCCATCTTCATTCATCTAGTTTTTTAATATCCATTTTGTTACAATTATATTTTTATCTTTTGGGCGAGGTACTAGTTCCCAAGTCTCATTTTTTTCAATTTGAGACATTTCTTCTTCCATGGCCTTTATCCAATAAGGATCTTTGCTTGCTTGAGAAAAATTTTCAGGTTCTATTAAAGATAATAGAGCCACATCATCTTTTCTTGGGGTGCTTATCATTCTTCTTCGAGTTTGGATTCCTTCATCTATATTTCCGATGACTTGTTCTTCCGGATGATATCTTTGAACAAACTTGATCTTAGAGGGAGTTTGTGAAGATTTATTTTGAGGTTCACATTGAGATTCTTCATTCTCCTCTTCTCTTTCATGTTCTTCTTCTTCACTTTGTTCAAGGAAAGACTCAACTTCATGATCTTCAATTCTTTTTTCTAGAAGGCCTTCATCAATCTTCACATCAATGCTTTCCACTATTCTTCGTAGACGATTGTTGTAACATTTGTAAGCTTTGCTCCTAGTGGAGTATCCAAGAAATATTCCTTCGTCAGTTCTAGAATCAAATTTAGCTGGTGAGTCATCATTTATTTTTATGAAACATTTGCTTCCAAATATTCTGAAATATTTTACTAAAGCAGGTCTTCCTTTCCATAATTCATAAGGAGTCTTTTCATTATTTGGTCTCAGATGAATTCGATTTAAGGTATAAACTGCAGTGCCAACTGCTTCTCTCCAGAATTTTGGTTGCAAATCAGCTGCTAGTAGCATTGTCCTAGCCATTTCTTGAATGGTTCGGTTCCTTCTTTCAACTACTACATTTTGCTAGGGTGTCCTAGCAGTAGAGAGTTCTCTTTCGATTCCATGCTCTTTACAGAATTTATCAAACTCTTTCGAAGTGAATTCTCCTCCTCTATCCGTTCTAAGACATTTAATTTTAGAATCTTTTTCATTTTCAATGAGAGCTTTAAGATTCTTAAAACACTCAAATTCTTCGGATTTATATTTTATGAAATATATCCACATCATTCTAGTATAGTCATCAACAAATAGAGCAAAGTACCTTTCAACTTGAAGAGTTGGAGTTCTAGTTGGCCCACACAAATCTGCATGAATGATTTCCAAAGGTTTTGATGTTGAGAACTCCTTGGTTTTGTGG